>CM051272.1:3934457-4111957 GCA_027921565.1 Artemia sinica | reverse complement strand
CCTCCAGGAATAACTTTGGGTATTGACCCTAAAGTAGATATTTAAATTAATTTTGATGGATGCATTTACTCCAATATAAAAATCTAGAAATTCTCGAACTCTGAAAAAAATCAGGAAAAACAGGTGTACAGGTGCATTAAAACTCTTTTATATACTGAATATGGAATTTCAAACTGGAGATGCTGCAGATACCGGGATAGATACCCGCCAGACTGGTTATTTTAAGGCACCACTATTAAGAATTGGAATGCAAAGAGTTGTTCTCATTGCGATTAAGATATTTAAACTATTGTTTTTTGGATTTTAATTGGGAGGGGGGAGATACCTACTTTAGAAACTTAAATCAGAATCAAGGAAATTTCCCTGATTTGCCCCAAAGGGCCTATTATTTGGATATTCGTGATTATACTCATCATTGTAAGGTTGTTCATAGTAAGGGTTGTACGCAGTGAACGCGGGGAGAGGGGGGCTTATAATAAAAAAAAAACACACATAAAAAATATGATTATATGCATTTTCGTTATGTTTTTAAAAGTCGGACAGAAATTTCGGACAGGGGTTCAAACTCTGACCCCCCCCCCCCCTGGGGATATGGTCTTAATTGTTTCATTCAGTAGAAGAATGATACTTTCAGGGCCGAAAAGCATACGATAGATCCAAAGTTCAGTTGTTTTGCCCCATCACTAAAAGTACAATAATACATTCACGGTAAAAAAAGTTTATGATAGACCCAAAGCTGTATTCTTTTCTTAGAGTCATCATTATCCCATTATTAATTTGTAAGCTACCAGGAATAGTTCAGCTCAAACTTTTAATTTATTAACTTATAAAGAAGAGATTATAATGTAAAATAACTGTAGTATAAACATACAAAGGAGACTATAAATTAAAAAGGAGAAACAGCTAATTACATTTGTCACTCAGGAATATTATGATTTTGTGGTTTAACAGCGAGCGGTTTCGCAACCGCGAATTTTACATATATTTAATTTATATCATAATTGAATTTAAACCTTTGATTCTATGGTTTACTTTCAAAAATTGCAATTATATGTTAATAAAACTTTATGGTTTATTTCAAGGCTAAAAATTAATACTGCTAGCAACGTCATTCAAATTATCGCCTGTATCCCGTAATATATAGCCTGGGTTTTTATAGCTAAGGTGTATAAATACTATTTCTTAGGTTAGAAATACTTGTTTTTGTTGACTTCAATCACCACGGTCGATACTCTTTTGTATATCGTTTGAAGCAAAAACTCGGGAAACAGCTTCTAAAAGTGATGAAAATGATAAAAATTAATGAAGCGACTGCAACAGTATATTAACAGTATTGAGCTTCCAAATTTTGACTATAATAAAAAACAGTCCCATGCTGAAGGTACTAATTTAAGTGCATTTTGTGCCTTTTTAATCGATTTGTGGCTGAAATTGAAAATTATGTCGTTAAAGTACCAAGATCAGTGAAAATGAACTCCGATTGTTTTAATTGGATAAATGGAAGCTAATACAATAACATATCTCTTAAAAACTTTTTAATTTTTAATGAAAGGTACCTCCGTGGGTGAAAAACACCTCAATACTGTGGTGCAGTTCTGGTAGTAGCGATGGCCAAATGAAAAAAAAAAAACTTGGGTGAAAAGTCAGCAAAAGAAAAGCTAAAAACATAAGACGTGAAACAGCTTGACGTGACACTTGTTCGCCATTGCTCCATTTTGGTTTCTTCTTACTGCATCGGTTATTAAGGATATACGGGAATGTTTTTATAAGTTTGCAAAATATTTGCAACGCTATCTATCCTCGTGATACGGAGCTGCTAGTCCAGTGTCCGCGGTGTAGAAAACCAATGAGAGATATAGGAAGCAGATTATTGGCGAAAGTACCCTTGAAATTGTCCTTCGATGATCACGTGTTTATTCCAGTGAAAGACTGCCTTTATTTGTATTTTTTCTTATCAGTATTGATTCAGTCTTTGAACAGTTAAGATCTATCTATTCTTTTAAAAAGGATTAATCCCAGTTTTGAACTAGTTGTCAGTAAAGGATTTTATTCTGATTTAATTAGACACTGGATTCTTTCAGTAGTTACGAAATAGTGAGAACGCTTTTACGTCTCATAAATTATTTAAACATTTATTCAGTAACTGTAACCTAGTGGAATGTGTGACGTCACTGGATAAATTGAATTGACTGGAGTTTCTGACCAATGCATTAATTGAACTTTTGACTTTGTTAAATTGAGTTAATTTCATAAGATATCCAAGCGAGGTATTCCAGTTTGGCAATAATAAAGATTATTATTCATCATTCAATGCTCTCGTCAGAATAAGACGTAGTTAAGACCTCTGTGTGGAGTGAATTTATGTGACAATATTATATCAAGGATTATTGATATATTTGTGATTAGATGGGACGTAAAAGGAAAAATGCTAAGCAAGAAGGCCTGGACAGTTCATTTGACACCTCAGGACTCAGTTCTAGCTCGAAACCGGAAATATCGATACTAGCTGCGGATTTTAAGCAAATTCTTGATATTGTGAAAGAAAATGGAAATAAGTTGGACAATATCAACAATCAATTAGGAACTCTTACCGCAAGGGTGGATAACTTGGAAAAAGAACAATCGCTACAAACGAATAAGATAAACAATACTGAATCGGAAATTGGAAAGATTGAGAATGAAACCTCTAGCCTCAAAATGCAAATAAAAACTTGCACGGATGAAATAATGGAATTAAGAAGGAAAAATGAAGATTATATGTTTCGGGTTGTGAGAATGGAAGCTGCAAAGCTAGAAAATAATGTCATCATATGGAACGCAGCTTGTAACGATAATAACCACGCTCAAGTTCTATTCACAGAGGTAGTTCGTCACGGGCTGGAAATGCCCGAAGTAAATTTCACAGTTACTCATTATGATAGCAACCGTAAATTTTTGAAGGTGACACTGAATAAAAAAGACGATAAGTTTGCCATATTGAAGAATGCTAGCAAGCTTAAGGATAAGACATTCCCTCGAAACAACAGCAACCTGTTCATCAGCGATGATGTCCCAACTGAAATCCGTAAAGTGCGAAAGCTGCTTCTAGTGAAACGTGACAAATTACGAAAAGATCATGGATGTGATCCCTGGATATCGAAGGGGATTCAGCCGAATCTGCTAGTGAAAAGACCAGACGGCTCGTTTACCAAATACACATTCAATGATGCCATACCGGAGATTGACGATTTTCATAAAAAATTTTCCATCGCCCGAAGGGAAGTGCCTGTTATATTCCCTGTCGATGTTCAAATGTCGTATTGTCGTGGGTTGCAGTAATAGTTCATGTGCCCAATTAATATGAATGAAAACATTTAAATTGAAAGTGTTTTTTTTTATGTTTAGTTTATATAAGGTGTATTATTATTATTATTTTTTTCCTTTTTTTTTGTTTAGATCCACATAGAGGTTAAATTAAAAGTTGCGCAGATTAGTCGTACTGAGGGAAAACGACTTGGAATGGAGATTATTTTTTTTTTTTTTTTAATTGTTATTTTTTATTATGGTTTGCTGGTCTTTTGGGGCATGGTGTGGTTTCTCTTAACGTGGGATTAAAATTTGATAATGGATAGAGATAAAGGTGAAATTCCATCATCAAGGTTAAAAGAATTTGAGCGGAATTCTCTTTCATTTCAGTCAATTTTTCAAACTATTGTAGCTGGTGATGATGAAGATACTTCTAGTAATTTTGATATCCCAAAAAATCAATATATATTTATGAATGAGCTGGTAAGAAAAAATGTAAATACAAGTAGGATGTCGTTTTGGAATTGCCGGGGTTGGAGGACTGCGCAGGATGTGATTGAAACTTTTTTGTCGGATTCAGATACAGATATATTAGGCCTATGTGAAACTTTTTTAGATGATTTTTTAATTGAAAATATACATGTAAAAGATTACCAATTTTTTCACATCGGTCGGAAAAGACAAAAACAAGGGGGTCTAGGTGTTTTGATTAAAAATTGCATACCAGCACGTATAAGGATTGATTTTTTGCCAATGAATATTGAAATGATTTTTGAATCTTGTGTAGTTGAATGCTCTTTTCCAAATAATCGGAAGTTTTTAATTGCAGTTATTTACCGTACTCCGTCATCCAGCCAGATAGAATTTAAAAATCATTTTGAAAGTATGTTGGATAAATTAGCTAGTCTTAATACTCCTTATTTAGTTATGGGTGATTTTAATATTGATTTAATGAAACTCCTATCTGCAGATCAGAATAGAATAGAGAGAAATATTTTGCAGTTTTTGGAGGGCCCACTATCTTATGGACTAAACCCCGTATGTTTTGTGCCCTCTAGAATAGCTGATACATCATTTTCACTTATTGATAATATTTTTTCACCTTATAGTGCTGTTAATACATTTATTATTCCTGATGATTCATCTGACCACTGTATAATTATGTCTGATTTTCTTATAAATTTTCCGCATAATAAAAAAAATCAAACCAAGCGTAGAGATTTTTCACATAAAAATGTGTTAAGGTTAAAAGAAGGGCTTGGTGATGTTGATTGGAGTCCTGTAATTGATGAGAAGGATCCGAACCAATCATTAGATAAATTTTATTATATTATGAATGAAAAGCTTGATCTTTTTCGCCTATATAAGAGCCCGAGAGGAAAGAAACTTACCCCAAAAAAACTATGGATAAATGAATCACTTTTGAGATCTATTAATGAGAAAAATCGTTTATATAAAATTAGAATAAAATATCCCACGGAAATAAATATAACGCGTTTTAAAAATTATAAGAATATGCTGGTAAGGATCCTTAGAGTAAGTGAAAGACTTTATTATGAAAAATCTTTTCGAAATTCAGATTCCCCTAGAAAAACTTGGAGTTTGATTAAAGATAAAATTGGAAGAAATAAAAAGTTGTTACACCCTGAAGTGTTATTTGATATTAATGGTAAAGAATTTAGAGGACCACAAGCTGTTGCTAAGAAGTTTAGTGAATATTTTGCTAGTATTGGATCATCTGTTGTTTCAGGAGAAGTTGACCTTTCTTCCCCAAGGTCGCATAAAAAATATCTACCGCCCACTGAAGATACGAGCATATTTATGTCCCCGGTTACTTTTGCAGAATTTCAAAAGGTCATTAAGAATTTAAAAAATGGTGATTCATTGGGATATGATGAACTTTCAACTAATTTGCTAAAAAATATTGCAGGTGTAATTTTTGAACCATTGCTTCATATTTTAAATTTATGTTTTTTCTCAGGTACATTTCCTAAAAGATGGAAAATTGCACGTGTAATACCATTGCATAAAAAAGGAGATAAATCTGATACAAATAATTATCGTCCTATTGCAATTTTATCACCATTGTCTAAAGTATTGGAAAAGATTTTAAAAGGAAGAATTACTAATTATCTAGATAAAATAAATTTTTTTTACCAAATATCAGTTTGGATTTAGGGCAGGCCATTCGACGGAACAAGCAGTTGCAGCTCTTGTATTAGAAATAAATGACTGCTTAGATAGTAATTATCATGTATCTACTGTTTTTTATGATGTTAAAAAAGCATTTGACACTTTAAACCATGAAATTCTTTTTGATAAAATGGAAAATTCCGGTATAAGAGGGAAAGGACTAGAAATAATAAGATCATACCTTTATGGACGTAAAATCGTGGTAGATGTTGATGGACATTTGTCTAGTTTAAATGATCTTGAAGATATTGGTGTTCCACAAGGATCGGTATTAGGTCCGCTTTTATTTTTGATGTATATTAATGATCTTCCACGATGTTTGCAGGGAAATAATGGTCTTGCAATTTTATTTGCAGATGACACAGCTGTTTCTGTTAAAGCGAAGGATTCATCTACATTGATTCAAAATTTGTTTAACACTGTTAGTTCAGTTAATCGATGGTTTGTTTCTAATTATTTAGTACCGAATTTTAAGAAGACTGAATTTATGGTTTTTGGTCATTCAAAACGTGCTACTAAAAAAATTTCATGTCAGGAGCTTCAAGTTGGTGAGCATAAAATACGTAGAGTTCAATCATATCGTTATTTAGGAGTTTTTATTGATCCCCTTTTGTCATTTCAAACTCATATTGATCATTTAAGGGTGAAACTTTCGCAAAATATTGGGTCTATATATCGTTTGCAACATGTTTTTCCATTTTCAATTTTAAAAATAATTTATCATTCTTTGATTGCTCCTTATTTAAATTATTGCACAATTATTTATTTAAATACTTTTTGGACGCATATAAAACCCCTACAGATCCTTCTAAATAAAGCAGTGAGAATACTTGGAAATTTTTTACATCGTCCATCAAAACTTAGAGATGCATCGGAAAATGAAACATTATTTCTTTTCTTGAATTTATTAGATCTGAAACACATAAGAGAACTTAATATATCAGTATGGCATTTTAAAATACAAGATCCTAGTAGTTATTTTTATGAAAAATCTCTGTTGATTCTGCCCCCTCCTTCGGCTCTTAGGTGTTCTGGAATATATCGAATTCCCTTTGTTAATTGTGAAAGATCTAGATTTTCAATTAGATACCAAATACCATTTATTTCAAATAAATATAGGCTGAAAGATAGAATTCAAATTGAGTCATTTCGGCAAATATCAGTTCTAAGGAAGAAAATATTAAAATTATGTATTGACCTGTGATGGTGGAATAGAAATTTTATTATTATTATTATTATTTTTTTTTTGTTTATATTTGTTACCCATGTTGGGATAGCCTTCCGTGCCCCACTTATCCAGCGTTTGTTTTCTTTATGTTTGTTATGTTTTTTGTTTTTTTCTTTAACCAGGTTTTTTTTTCTTTCTCTCTTTTGTTATGATGAGAAAATATTTTTTTTTGTTTTGTTTTTTTTTTATTTTTTTTTATTATTAATACCCAATTTTACGAGCTTTGCTCTCTGTTGGGGGTATATGTTTTTTGTTATGTTGAATTAATCAAATAAACAGTTAACAGTTAAACAGTTAACAGTTCTTCTTTGTTTGGTTTTCTTTATGTATATTTGAAGTTGTTCGTTTCAGGTTCCTTTGATTTCTTTATTACTCCATATGTGTTGTATTTTTACATTTATGAAGTGCAATAAATTTTTTTATTCTTACTCACGAAAAAAAGGAAAACTTTCCTGTTTTTAAGCAAATTTCGATGATTTTCTAAAAGTAAAACTAAGCAATGTCATAATTCTGGCTCCATGAACAGAAAGAACTGATACCAATTAAACCAATGATGGAGGTACTTTGTTCCTTCGGAATAAGTTGCAACTGCGGACCTGTTAAAAAATCGCATGCCTCAAAAAGAACAAAAATCTTAATGCTTTCTTGCCTAAAAAAGATGGCCTTACTGCATGCCACTCTAAAAGGTGTACAACCAAAGCGACTTTTCTTGCATCCTGAACACGTTTGCTTTCCTATTATACAAGGTGTGCACGTAGCAGCCGAGGCTCGTTATATAGGATTTGAGTATCCTTATGGTTCGTTAATTATCCCTTAGATATTTGGGATACGGGATAAGTCTACTTAAACAGTTTCGTTTGTAGATTACATTACAATGCAAGAAGTCAAATTTGAGATTTTTTGCAGGTCTATGTAAAGGTGCCTCAAATTTTGTCAGCGATGATGAAGATTTTGAAGGTTCCGGGTTTGATAATGAAGATAGTCAGGCAGCCTCACTCATGACTTGCCCTTCAGTGACAGAAATTGCAGTGCCACACGACTGTAAATATAATCCAATGCTGCCCCTAGGGTCCTTCATACAAGAGTCGGATGATAATGTAATGGTAAGTATCTATAAAATTCTTTGTAGCTTTATTTTCAAGCTAAAAAATGTTGATACTTTTATTTTGAGCCCCCCCCCCCTAAAGTTTATCTGCCAATGTAAAGCTACTTAAAAAACTTGGCGTATTTAATATATTATTCGGAAGGTTTTTCTTTCAATTGCAATTAAAACTAATTTAGTTAAAATACCGAAATAAGATATCGAAAGAGCGAACTATGGATTATTTCCCACCCTCTTACTTACCTTACTCACCTTAATCCCTACCCTACCTTACCATCCCTCATCTTGAACTTTTTCTGCCTCTTTCCGTCATTTCCTAAAACATAAATGACATATGGCCAAAATTACGAGATGGTAAATTTTAGTTTTAGTGCTCTTGTATGAAAAAAACTTTCTATCCCCCCCCCCAAAAAAAAACAATTTTTGTGGCAAAATTGGTAAAAGGCTCTGCAAGAAAAGAATTAGAAATATAATTTTAACGTAGCTTAAGATTTTTATTATATTTTTGGCTTACTAAACATTTCTGATTATATTAATTTTCTTAAATGAAGAAATGAAATGATAATTCTCTTTAATTTCCTCATTTCTTCGTTAATACGAGGTAATTTATTTAGGTATGCAAAAATATGCAGTAATTACACAGATTTTAAAAATATATGTAAAAAGCTGAGCGAAAAACTGATCTTAAGAGGTTTTTCTGCCAAAAAAATTAGTTGGAAATTCAAAAAATTTAGTTTCATGTATCATGAACTTTTAAGTAAATATACAAAAAATTATAAAGAAATACTGAATGATATTTTAATATAATTTCTCTTGCGCTTTTCTTTTTTGGAAGTTTGAGTTTGTAGGGGTTTTCAAACAAGCTTGAGGATCTTTAAATTGGTAATTGGTTCCAGATAGCAATAAAAGATACATCTGGACATGTCTTCATTTGTTCCAGAATGGTCTCTTTCAGTGACCTCTGGGATTTTATTATGGAAACATTGGAACACTTTTTGTATGTAATTTTTAATAGCTGGACTAGTATGCATGTATTTCACAAGTTTTACCTGACATAGGGTTACCATATAGATCTTATGGTAGAGGCTCCACCGTGCCGGGTAAAGAATGTAAAGCCTCGAAACCCGTTAAGGCAGGTGGTATTTCTTCTGATGAGCCCTAAATGGAAGGTTCTAATTGGAAATATTTTGCTAGATTTAAGGTGCTTTTGCTGGTAAATTTACAACGACTTACATTTATTGATGACGACTTTGCATGGATTTGGACATTTCTATTTGGTTGACGGTTCGGGTATACTGTTTGGTCCTAGTTAGTTGGATAGATGGGTAAGGTAAAAGCCTCGTTCAAGTGCACATTTGTCTCAATTGCTGGATTGGGACGACAGTTTTTTTTTTTTTTTTTTTTTTTTTTTTTTTTTTTTTTTTTTTTTTTTTTTTTTTTTTTTTTTTTTTTTGCCAAGTAATTACCTCTTAAACATAATATACTGGACACAACACGTTTTGAACCAGACAATACGCCAAATTACTGGGCAACCTCTAGTCATCGACAAGATGAGGAGCCGAAGATGGAAATAGTTGGGACATGTTGTACGAATAAAAGATGACCGAATACCAAAATGCATCTTCCAATGAACGGCAATCAACGGGAACGTGGCGAGGGGGAAGACCAAAGAACACACTACGCCGAACATACCAGAGGGACCTTTTCAACGCGATTACGTCCATACAACCCATTGGGAAGACATTATTGCAGCATTCTATTTGAGGGACGACTGGCATCTCTTCTTCGATGCTCTGGGTGCTTCTGGAGGCACAGGAGGATCTAAAGTCTAAGGTAAGGTAAACTAAACTGAATTGAGTTTAATCACTTAGCGGTCAATTTTTTTTTCTAGGATCCATCTGAGGATGTTCCAGCACAAATGGAGCTTTATCACATGGAAATTTATCGTGACAAGGACATGAAAGTACCTTTGAAGAGTACACTAATAGTCAACAATCAGAAGAATGCGGAAGGCTCATCATTTGGCCTAGAAGTAGGCTATGATGAAACACTACATGTCAAGACTTGGGTTGATGGTGGTAAGTCAAATTTAGAAAACTCACACACCCTAAAAATTTTAAATAAGACATCGAAGCTAATCTAGCTTTGGCAGCGTTTCTATATCCTCTTTAAAAAAAAAAAAACTGTCGCCCTTTATGAAACGAACCGGGTATCATGAAACGAACCAATATCAGGCGATTTGAATAGTGGTGCCATCTGGAACGAACTGGGTATGAGAAATAGGGCCTCCAAATCGACTTTGAATGTTTGAATTCGTTAAAGTCACTACATGATATTCACTTTGCTAAACTCCCCCTCCTCCTTGCAATTATGGGTAAACATAGGAAATAAAAAAAAAACATCAAACCGATTTCACGTATCTGGTTTTATCAGCGGAATTTCATACCAGATACCAACACAGGAAGTGAATTTTTTGGGTGGAGGGGGAGGAATTTGTTGAAGTAGCAAAAAAAAATTATAAAAATAATACGAAATTATTAGAAAACAATCACAAATATTTTGGGTGCGGGCTAGGCCCTCCCAATGGTGAACTAATTTAATGCATTTTGTATCTATTAATCTATGCTGATATATCAATCAAAATTTTTTTTTTACTTCATTCTTGTTTTCAAACTTGAACATAACATTCTCGTTTCCGAATTCGAAACTATAGAATTCCCGTAGAACTTACTATTACGTGAATAGGATTGTTCTGGAATTACATAAATTGCAATTGAATTGCTGTCAGAGCACTAAATTGAAAAAAGATATTATTCAACAGTGTAAACATCTAAATCTTGTTTGTATTTCAACATTTAGAAATGTGGTTTTAATCATGCTAGCTTTGCTTAGACGAGGCCCTAATTGGCCAACGAAATGAAAGTTCATCTCCAAATTTATTCGACTAATTTTCAAGCTGAATAGAACTATTCATACTCACCTCACCTCAGATCATACTCATCTATCTGTTTTACTAGAAAATGGAAAAACAGATAACAGTTTCATAAGAATTTAACATTGGCTGATTAGGCTTGATGTACCAAGGAAATCAAAATTTTTTTTTTTTGCATCGTGTACCCATTTTAGGTGTATTTTTGCCTAAAAACTTCTGATTTTCTGAGATATTAATTTAGATCATTTCAAATTATTGAATTTTTAGGGGAATATCACATTTTCATCAGTGTTGACACGTTGAACCGGGAAAGCGGACAGCCAAAACTAATTATTTAAATTTGACAACGTTTTTCGTCCGTAAAAATTCAAACATTAAGAATGTGTTGATGTCATAAGACAACTAAACCTTTGAGAGAAAAATACGCCTTTTTAAGCTTTTGGTGCCTTACCTTTTTAGCTTTTTTTAGTGATATCAGAATAAAAAAAAATAAGAAAATCATTTGACAGTGGTTATAGTTGCAATTTAAATAAAACTTCAAATAGGGATAAAATCCTTTTAATAGACAGTGTTTCACAAACAGTGATAAAAATTCACAAAAAATACCAGATATTTCGGTCATATATGCAGTGACCGTCATCAGTAGTAAAACTGATGTTTTACTACTGATGACGGTCACTGCATATGTAACCGAAATATCTGGTATTTTTGTGAATTTCTATTACTGTTTGTGAAGCACTGTCTACTAAAAGGATTTTATCCCTATTTGAAATTTTATTTATCGTCATGAAAAGTAGTGTGGTCTTTGAAATTATATAGTTGCAATTTATAGTCGGCAGTTTATAGTTGCAATTCGACTCGGAATTGAAAGGTGCGAACTGCGAATTTTGGACGTGCGAAGCTGAAAATATTCGCCTGACGATGAATTCGCCTAGCTTCAGCGAATTCGCTTTCTGTGGCCACCTAGCTTTATACATCTATAATCACAATAGCACAAAGATTTTGTAGGAATTTTGAAAAGGAATCTAATACTCTGTCAGATATGTTATATTTTCCAATGGCTAGCTGCGATTTATTTATTTATTTCTTTAAGAATTAAGGAACACGAGTTCTTTGGAAGTCTCTGTGTCGGGCTCATTCTTAACGGTATTCAATAATTGCAGACAATTTTTATTCAATTTTTTTGGCATTTGGTATGAAAAAGTGTTGAGCCAATTGCCTAATAATTTCAAATAAGTGGAACAAGCTTTTTGGTCGATTCTTTGTGAAACATTTTCTGATAGTTGGTCTGGAAAATCGACAGCCGCATCATCTAATAATTTCAAATAGTTTAAAAAAGCTTTTTAACTTTTATTTAATAAACATTTTTTTGGTTTTTGGTCTGGAACCACAATATCGTTTCTATACTTTAGAACAGTTTTGTAATTTTGCAGTAATATTACTGTAAATAAACCTAGATAAATAGACCAAGTAAATATAACTAAATACTAAATCTAAATAATCACAGAGCTAAAGCAAATAAACTAAATAAAATAAGTAAATAGATAAACCTAACGTGTAATTAGCTGTAACTTTTTAACTGCTCAATTCTCTTCAGTTATAGATCAAATTGTAAAATTTTATAAGATATGAAATATTGTCGCCCAATCAAACAGTTCGCTGTAACGGACTATAAGTAAGGAGCGACCCGGCTCAATAGTAACCGAAACTCTCAAAACGGAATTCTGATACAAATAGATACATCAAAGGAATAATATTTTTATGCTGATTTCAAAAATTTATGTTTCATCAAGTTTAGTCTAACCCACCAAAGGCTACGCGGAAGTTGGACTCTGTCTCACAACTTAATTTTTTTAAACAATGAAAAACTTTAGCGAAAAGAGCGAGGCGTTGAGGTG
This sequence comes from Artemia sinica, assembly GCA_027921565.1. NCBI lineage: Eukaryota > Metazoa > Arthropoda > Branchiopoda > Anostraca > Artemiidae > Artemia > Artemia sinica. The sequence goes on along the minus strand of CM051272.1, from coordinate 4,099,319 downwards.
GGGACAGCCCCTTTCATATACGGAATAATTTCTGTTCGTTTTAAGTTTTAATGTTGATCCTTACTACTTCAAAAGTATAATGGATATGGTCTATTCTGGGAACCTGTAATTGTATTTATGATTGTGAAATATTTTCCTTTTTTAAACTAATTATATATGATGAATGATTCTTTTGGTGTAAAAAAATACACAAAAAAAGATCTTTTGATAAAGTAATGTGGGTAAAAAACTGCTTAACAACCACCCAGGTCATAAAATGAACAATAAAAGAAAAAGAGAATTATGATTCGAATAAACGGTATAAAAATGAAGAAATCAATCAATCAATCAATCAATTTTATTCAATCAATAAACTCAACAAAATACACTTCAATACAAACTCCTCTGTAAGGCTCTATGGCCAGGAAAAAACAGGGGAGAAACAAAAATGAAACAAATACTTAAAAAACAAAAACATTTTCAACATCATACATTCACACCTTTAAGAGACTCAACAAAAGAGAAATCATAAGATAAAAAAAATCATAAGATACAATGATCATCATAAAAAAAAAACTTAATTACTAGCTAGAAAATCCCTAACATAATTTTTGGACATACCAAACGAGTGGCCACTTCGTGCAGACACAGAGAGCGTGTTCCAAATCCTGTTGCAAGTTGTCAGAGGGTTGAAATCAGACCTCACTGATGGAGTATGAAGAATCTGTAAATTGCTGGAAGTGCGGAGATGGTAAGTCGATTGATCAGAAACAAAAGATATATTATTACATACAGCAGCAGGAAGATGGACGTGCAGCTGCGAAAAGATGAAAGAAGTACAAAAAAGAAAATAGAGAGATTTCAAATCAAGTAAGAGTTTAAGTGAAGATCGGTTAGTTTCCTTAATAAGAGTCCTTGCTTTATCATAAAATTTTGAGAGTAGCATCGGAGATGAGGGAAAAGTTGACATCCAAACAACAGAACAATATGAAACATAAGACTGAACTAGGCTGTAGAACAAGATTCTAAGAATCGACCCTGGAAATATGTGTTTAAGATTTCTAAGGATTCCAAGACTCCTGGAGACTTTAATTTTAATCAGGTCAATATGATGCTTGAAGGAAAAGAAATAAGGATTATACGTGCATCTGTTGCCTACCTTAAAGTACATAATAAACTTCGGTAATTGTAGAGTTTGAAAGTGGTTCCAGTTACATAAAACAATAACAATAATTTAAAGATTTATTTCAGCGGTACTAATTGTTAATTTACTTTCTTTGCAGTACCACACATTCAAATCGTAACAGAAAAATGCTGGATAGCGAATTCCTATGAAAAGAAAGCGGCCCCCCAGACTACACTCATCAGAAACACCTGCCCTTCACACCTCTCGGTCCGCTTGCATCCAAGGTCACACACTGGAGGGTCCAGTTGGCTCTCTTTCAAAATGAGTCCTGACTATGCAGACTTGGGACTGATGTATCTTCATTGTAAACTTGGGCTTTGCACTACTGACCCGAAAACAGCACATGGGAATCTGAAATGGGTAAGAACATTTTTGTGCAGTCTCAGTCTCTCACTCCGGCCGGGGGACGGCACTCCTTATTCAATTTGTCATTTATCTGTTTTGTTACCCCCCCCCATACCCACAAAAAAGAAGTATCAAAAAAGAACCTGAGGGGAAGTATCTAGGACGGACTCACCTGCTCTAATACTCTGCCTTTGAAATTTTTTTATGAAACAGTTGAGAAAATCTACTCCCCACCCCTAAACTAGTTTTAGTTCGTGTTAAATTGACTTCAATCTTAAGGTTGATTTAAACTAGGTGACGTGCGCGCACGTAACCTAGTCTAAATTAACCTTAAAAATTAAATAAAGCTATGTCAACTTTGCATGTCTCTCTCACTATGTATGCTTGCGGCTCTACCAAATGTACTCTATGCTTGCTCTTAAATCGGAAGCGGCTTTCCCAGTGGTACTCCATGGTAGGCTATCGAGACTACCTAGTTTACTGCATGTATTAAATCAGTAATTTTCACCCATTGGATGGATAAACACTGGCATCATATTTAAAAAAGAAGTGAAAATGAATTATTCGAGGAAATTGTGCATACATGATAAAGTCATCGTTGCCTTGAATGCTGACAAATAGATATATTTGAACTGTGAAACAATTAGTAGTGGAGATCTTATTGGGAATGTATGCCTACGCTGTCATGACAGTGAGGAGTTCGATTCCTTTGGAATACCAAGATATTTCATCATGCAAATGGTGCATATGTGAAAGTATCATATCCAGAGAAGTTAGTACTCAAAGAGAATGCCAGCATAAAAATAATAGCTGATGAAGAGGGGCAACTTCTAGCTCATGTTCCTGGTAACATGTTACCCATTGATAGATCTTATCGACATCTTTGCGGTGTTAGCAATCGAATGAAAGCAAAGGGAAATAGAAGACATGCATACTGCTGCACCAACATCATAAATCATATCTTGTCTACGTGCCAGAACTGTTATCTCTGTAAAAATAATGCGAAAATAGACAATGAAATCGCTGTCAAAATAAAAAGGGCATTGGCAGACAATATCACTAATGAATATAAAGATAAATTAATGGAGAATAAAGCACGATTGAACATTATTACTACCAATGATCATGTTGTCAATGAATCAAATAATACCAAGGACGAAAGGTGCTTTGAACCTGTATGTGACATCCCAGTAAAAATTGTAGATGACTGTAAATGGAATAATGATTATTCTAGTGGTTATGAACTAAGAGAAGCGAGCAACTCTAGTATCAAGAGAGAACATGATGATTTATTTTATGAAACAGATTCAAAATGTGCAAAGCTGCTCAATAATATTAATAATGTATAATAATGTATGTAATATATTTTTATGTTAATATTCTTCATGTTGTTATTTCAATAAAAATATTTTATGCATTACTTTGTTATATTTCTATTATTTTAGGATACGCTAGCATGTCAAACTCTTAGAATGTATAATAAAAAGTCGGAGATTTCTTTTTTTCTTTGGAAAAAATTAGAATTGGCCTATAACTTTTTTCTTTTCTTTGAGAAAATTCAGAAGAGAACTTGAACTTTTCTTCACTTCGTTGGGAAAAATCAGAATTAAAGTGGAACCTTTTCTCTTCTCTGGGAAAACATTCAGAAGAGAACTTGAACTTTTCTTCACTTCTTTGAGAAAATATATAATTAAAGCAGAACTTTTCTCTTCTTAGAGGAAAATTTCAGAATCGAAGTATAACTTTTTTCTATCTTCTATGGAAAAATTGGGAATGTAACTGTAAATTTTTTTTTAGAAAATTCTGAAGTGAACTTGATATTTTCTTCACTTCTTCGAGAAAACTCAGAATTAAAAATGGAACTATTTACCTTCAGAAGAGAGAACTTGCACTTCTCTTCACCTCTCTGAGAAAACTCAGAATTAAAGTGGAACTTTTTTCTATCTTCATGGAGAATATATAGAATTCAACTGTAACTTCGTTTCTCTCTTCTACGGAGACATTTAGAATAGAAATTTTAAATTCATATCTGAGAAAATTCAGAACTGAAGTGGAACTTTTTTCTCTTCTTTGGTAAAATTCGGAATTGAGCTAACTTTTTTCTCTTCTTTAATAAAATTCGGAAGAGAACTTGAACATTTTGCACTTCTTTGAGAAAACTCAGAATTAAAGTGGAACTATTTATCTTCATGGTGAATATTCACAATCATAGTATAACTTTTTCTATCTTTTATGAGAAATTTAGAACAGAACTTTAAATTTTTTCACCTCTTTGAGAAAAATCAGAACTGAAGTGGAACCTTTTTATTTTCTCTAAAAAAAATAGAATTGATCTGTAACTTATTTTTTTCTTTGAGAAAATTCAGAAGAGAACTTGAACTTTTATTCACTTTATTGAGAAAAATCAGAATTAAAGTGGAACTTTTTATCTTCAGAAGAGAACTTGAACTTTTCTTCACTTCTTTGAGAAAACTCAGAATTAAAGTAGAACTCTTTATCTTCATGGTGAATATTCACAATCATAGTATAATTTTACTATTTTTAATAAGAAATTTTAAACAGAACTTTAAATTTTTTTCACCTATTGGAGAAAAATGGGAATAGAAGTGGAATCTTTTAATTTCTTTGGAAAAAATAGAATTGATCTGTATTTTTTTTTAGGAAATTCAGAAATGAAAAGAGGAACCCTTTTATTTTTGAAAAAATTAGAATTGATCCGTAACTTTTTTCATTGAGAAATTTTTCAGAAGAGAAATGCAACTTTTCTTTCCTTCATTGAGAAAACTCAGATTTCAAGTGGTGCTTTTTATCATGATGGAGAATATTCACAGTAAAAGTACGATTTTTTCTATCTTCAACAGAAAAATTTAGAACAGAACTTTAAATATTTTATGTCTTTGAGAAAAATCAGAACTGAAGTGGAATCTCTTTTATTTTCTTTGGAGAAAATTAGAATTGAACTGTAACTTTTTTCTTTTCATTGAGAAATTTTCAGAAGAGAACTTGAACTTTTCTTCACCTCTTTGAGAAAACTCAGAATTAAATCGGAACTCTTTATCTTCATGGTGAATATTCGCAATCAAAGTACAACGTTTTTATATCTTTTACGAGAAATTTAGAAGAGAACTTTAAATTTTTTTAACCTCTTTGAGAAAAATCAGAACTGAAGTGGAACCTTTTTTTTCTCTAGAAAAAATTAGAATTGATTTGTAACTTATTTTTTCTTTGTGAAAATTCTGAAAAGAACTTGAACTTTTCTTCACTTTATTGAGAAAACTCAGAATTAAAGTGGAACTTTTGTCTTCAGAAGAGAACTTGAACTATGCTTCACTTCTTTGAGAAAACTCAGAATTAAAGTGGAACTTTTTGTCTTCAGAAGATAACTTGAACTTTGCTTCACTTCTTTGAGAAAACTCAGAATTAAGGTGCAACTCGTTATCTTCTTGGCAAGTATTCACAATCACAGTATAACTTTCTTCTTTTTTTTCTTCGAGAGAATTCAGAAGAGAACTTGAACTTTTCTTCACTTTATTGAAAAAAATCAGAATTAAGGTGGAACTTTTTATCTTCGTAAGAGAACTTGAACTATGCTTCACTTCTTTGAGAAAACTCAGAATTAAAGTGGAACTTTTTATCTTCATGGCAAATGCTGTCGATCATAGTATAACTTTTTTCTATCTTTAATAAGAAATTTAGAACAGAACTTTAAATTTTTTCATCTCTTTGAGAAAAATCATAGCTGAAGTGGAATCTTTTATTTTCTCTGTAAAAACATAGAATTGATCTGTAACTTACTTCTTTTCATTGAGAAAATGCAGAGGAGAACATGGACTTTTCTTCACTTCTCTTAGATAACTTAGAATTAAAGTGAAAGTTTTTATTTCTCTGGAAAAAAAAGAATTGATCTGTAACATTTCTCTTTATCTTCATGGCGAATATTCAAACTCAAATTATAACTTTTTTCTATCTTCTATGGAAAAATTTAGAACAAAAGTTTAAATTTTTTATGTCTTTGAGAAAATTGAGAATTGATCTGTAACTTCTTTCTTTTCATTGAGAACATTCCGAAGATAATAAAAAAATCACATGTATTTTAAACTTGGTTGCTCATATTTCTGAAAACTATAACCCAACTTTATTAAAAAAATTAAATATTAAAAATAAAATCAGATATTTTTAAAACGGAGATGTTCGTATTTCTGGAAATTAAAATCCAACTTTTTTAAAAAGAATCAAATATTATTAATAAAATCTGATGAATTTTAAACACGGTTTTTCTTATTTCTGAAAACTAAAACCCAAATTTATTAGAATATCAAAATATTATTAATAAAACCAGATGTATTTTAAACGTAGACGTTCTCATTTCCGAAAACTAAAAACCAACTTCATTTTAAAAAAAAGTTGTAAAGTAATGTTGGGAGTGAAAAAAGATGAGTACTTTAACTTGTAAAACAGGTTTAGGAGGAATATTAGGAAAAAAGCTTGGTCTGAAATAATATAATAAAGCCTTTTGAAAAGAATTTCTTGGTGTTGGGGAATGCAAAAACGTCGTAAAGTAATGTTGGGGGTGAAAAAGGATGAGTACTTCCACTTGAAAAACAAGTTGAGGAGGAATATTAAGAAAATAACTTGTTCTAAAATAATATAATAAAGCCTTTTGAAAAGTATTACTTGGTGTTGGGGTATGCGAAAAGTCATAAAGTAATGTTGGGAGTGAAAAAAGATGAGTACTTTAACTTGTAAAACAGGTTTTGGAGGAATATTACGAAAATATTTTGTTCTGAAATAATATAATAAAGCCTTTTGAAAGGTATTTCCTAGTGTTGGGGTATGCAAAAAGTCGTAAAGTAATGTTGGGAGTGAAAAAAGATTACCAAAACCTTTGAAAATACTAATAATATAGGCTAAAATGTTGTTATTGTAGCTATTTAAGAAGGAAAATGTTCCATCAAGGCTATCAAAACCCTTGAAAATACTAATAATATAGGGTAAAATGTTGCAATTTTAGCTAGTTTAGAAGGAGAATGCTCCATCAAAGCTACCAAAAACCTTTGAAAATACTATTATTATAGGGTAAAATGTTGCTATTGTAGCTAGTTTAGAAGGAGAATACTCCATCATGGCTACCAAAACCCTTGAAAATACAAATAATATAGGGTAAAATGTTGCTATTTTAGCTAGTTTAGGAGGAAAATGCTCCATCAAGGCTATCAAAACCGTTGAATATACTAATAGTATAGGGTAAAATGTTGCTTTTGTAGCTAGTTTAGCAGGAAAATGCTCCATCAAGGCTACCAAAACCCTTGAAAATACTAATAATATGGGGTAAAATTTTGCTATTGTAGCTAGTTTAGAGGGAGAATGTTCCATCAAAGCTACCAAAAACCTTTGAAAATACTATTATTATAGGGTAAAATGTTGCTATTGTAGCTAGTTTAGAAGGAGAACGCTCCATCAAGGCTACCAAAACCCTTGAAAATACTAATAATATAGCGTAAAATGTTGCTATTTTAGCTGGTTTAGAAGCAAAATGCTCCATCAAGGCTACCAAAAACCCTTGAAAATACTAATAATATAGGGTAAATGTTGCTATCGTAGAAAGAAGGACGAGAAGGACGTTATTTTAGAAAGAAGGACGAGATTTAATGTCCTTGGTAAAATCCCGGATGAGATTTAATGTCCTTGGTAAAAGCCTGGACAAGATTTAATATCCTTGGTAAAAACCTGGACGAGATTTAATGTCCTTGGTAAAAACCTGGACGAGATTAAATGCCCTTGGTAATAGGGTGGACGAGATTTAATATCCTCGGTAAAAGCCTGGACGCGACTTAATGTCCTTGGTAAAAGCGAGGCCGAGATTTAATGTCTTTGGTAAAAGTCAAGACGAGATTTAATGTCCTTGGTAAAAGTCTGGACGAGATATAATGTCCTTGGTAGAAGCCTGGAGGAGATTTAATGTCCTTGGTAAAAGCCAGGACGAGATTTAATGTCCTTGGTAAAAGCCTGGGAAGCAGATTTAATGTCCTTGGTAAAAGCCTGGACGAGATTCAATGTCCTTGGTAAAAGCCTGGACGAGATTTAATGTCCTTGATAAAAGTCTGGACGAGATTTAATGTCCTTGGTAAAAGTCTAGACGAGGTTTAATGTCCCTGGTAAAAGTCTGGACGAGATTTAATGTCCTTGGTAAAAGTCTGGAGGAGATTTAATGTCCTTGGCAAAGGCCTCAAATTATATCTTGGATAGGTTCGGGTATGATTTGGAAAACAGCCAGAAGTTTTTTTAAAATAGATAGTAATTATATTTATTTTAAGTTTTAAACTTGTTCCCTGCTTTAGCTGAAAAACCTTTCTGTTTGTTAATTTCTATGTCTCAAGCACGCAAAAAACGTATTTAAAAAATAATGGGGAGAGGGGCCAAAAATTTGGGGGGGGGAGGGGGAGCCCTTGGAGGTGGGGGTAGGGAACCTTTGGAGGTTGAGGTCCTTGGTGGTTAGGGTCATTGATGATTGCGGGTCTTGATGCTTCAAATCTATAATCATCTCACTAGTTGATTTCTAAGAATTTCTATGGATTGTTCCAAATTCCTTTATTAAAATTCCTTTCCCTGCATCTGTATCTCTATTAGTATCAACTTTTTAGTATAATTTAATGTTAGAGCATATTTTATATTGACAACACTGTTCATATGTTACTTGTGTATTATACAGAACACAGTCGAGAACCACCCAAATAAAAAATAATATCTATCTTTTTGTAGTGTTAGCATTCCCTGAGATGCCTTACCTTTTCGTTTCTACTTCCAAATCCCCTAATATGTCCATTAATCTCTGACATTTCCTATGTTCTGGCAATTGTGCACAGATACATTTTAAATTCTCATGAAACCTTCCAAATTTATAATCATGTCTCATTAAGAAATAGTGTCAAACAGATATCATGTTCCTTCAGTATTTCTAACTCCCTGGTAAGAATGTTCACGATGTGAAATTTCCTTATCTGATGATGTCACATGTCCCGGTCGTTGATTTTGTTCGTACACGGATTGTAGGCCTCTGATTGGCTGTGATCGTGTACGCTTAGAAATGGTTACCCTCTCTCTACTGTAGGTATCGATCATTATGAGTCGGCTTTCTATATATTGAACAAGTCTCTACGATGTTCCAGCGCCAAGCTATTTGTGGAAATACTAACCTATACTATAATTAAGTGGCGTATAAAATTTAGTATAGGCAAGAGGTCGTTCTTTATTATAATTTTGATCTTACTCTATTTTTAGGAGTCTTGGGTTTTTATATTTCTTAGCATTGGACTGATCGTCTCTTGCTAGGTTGCTAGCTACTGCTGCAACCCAGATTCACATATATATTATTTATGAGAGGCAGCCTGGTCGAGTGGTCCAAGGCACTGGTGTTAGCCACCAGTCTCTTCGGTGGCGTGGGTTCAAATCTTACCGCTGGTATACGATTATGTTTGAAAGACTGCAGTGTGAAAAGACATCAAAAATGCAGTTTTTGGTGGAAAAATTTATTCTCTTTTAGAAATAATTTATTTTAGTTACTATAGATTTTTAACCCAATTAATTTCCTTTAAAATGAGCCATTGAACAACTCTCTACGATGTTCCAGTGCCAAGCTATCTGTGGAAAAGAAAAAAAGAAAAAAATATATGCCGTTTAGGCAGAATGTTGTAGTAGCTGCCACTTTTCTTGATTTTCAAGCCAATATATTTCCCTTGCTGTTCAAGCCAAGGGACTGAAAATTTCCTATACAGGGGTTTCGGACAAGGCGGTTCTAATGGTGTACTTTTGAATTTGATTTGACTCCTTTTTTAGGAACTATGGGTTTTTATATTTCTTAACATTGGACGTGATCGTCTCTTACTTTGTTGCTAGCTACCGCTGCAACCCGGATAATATTAAACCCGGATTAAAAAATTATTATCATATCTTATATGTAACTTTCATTTTATGAGTCTTCGATAGTCTAATGGTAAGCATACCCACTTGTTGCCTGGGAGAAAGGGGGTTCGATTCCCCGTAGGGGAGAACTTTTAATATGTTGAATTAAAAGCACTATCTTTTCAATTTAAAATTTAAAAAAGAAACTTGTTTATTTACATTCTAGCTAAAATAATGAAGATAATATGAATGAACCACAGGGTTCAGTTTCTTTGGACTTGAGTTCGTTTTTTAACTATAAATACAAACAGGAAAAAGGCTACGGCTTTTTCTTCTTTTAAATAGTAAGAGACGAAACTCAAACAATCAAGTAGCTAACTAAGTCCAATGTATGGAATGGTTTGTTATTTCAGTGATTTACTAACCTATACTATAGTTAAGTGGCCTATATAATTTAGTATAGGCAAGAGGTCGTTCTTTATTATATCCTTTATATAAAAATCAGGCAACTAAGATATTCAATTACATGCTGTTGTTTGTCATTTACTAATTTTCAGATCGATCCTTTAGGTATAAATTTTAAAAAAGAAACTTGTTTATTTACATTCTAGCTCAAATAATGAAGATAATATGAATGAACCACAGTGTTCAGTTTCTTTGGACTTGAGTTCGTTTTTTAACTATAAATACAAACAGGAAAAAGCCTACGGCTTTTTCTTCTTTTAAATAGTAAGAGTTTCATATAATAACTACCGCTGCAACCCGGATAGTGAAACGTTATTCCAATGATCGTATTTTAATGTAGAATCAAATGTAACCTTTTATGACGTAATATATACCACAGACCTCTTTTCTTTTTCCCGTTGCATTAGTTACTATGAGATAGACTTCGGTCCTTACTGTAAAAAACTTTAGCGATTTTAAACTGAAAAACTAACTCAGTCCAATATATGCAATGTTGTGCTTTTCTAATGATCGTCCTTTAATATAAACTATGGACTAAAGTTCGTTCTTTAATGTAATTCTTTGGAATAGTAAGAGACGAACCTCAAAGAATCAGGCAGCTAACTAAGTCCAATATAAGCAATTGTTTGTTCTTCTAATGATCATCTTTTAATTTGGCGTTTCTTACTAGGTTGCTAGCTACCACTTAAACCCGGATTATGTAATAGGTTGCTAGCTATCGCTGCAACCTAGATATTCTTATTTCTGCTACTATGGGCTAAGGTTCGTTCTTTCATGTAAAACTAGCAAAAAAAATTTTAAGCCTGATGAAGATTTAACTAATGTGTCAAAAGTAAGGTTGCAAGTCGACGATTTTGTTTTGGCCTGATTATAATTGGTATGGTGAAATAATAATATGCATATGGCTCTTAAATCACACTTCTTTATGGTTCCATATGGTCTAGTGGCTAGGATAGTTAACTTTCACTTAACAGGCTCGGTTTCGATTCCCGGTGTGGGAAAATTTTTAACTCTATAATCTTCGAACATTTGAACCTTTTATAATCTATAATGATGTATAATATAAATACTGTAATCTTAACTATAGTGAAGTTGCGTATGCAAGTTAGTATAGGGAAGAGTTCGATCCTTATTATGCTATACTATAATTAAGTGGCGTATAAAATTTAGTATAGGCAGGAGGTGGTTCTTTATTATAACACTTCTAAACCCTTTATATAGGTTACAAACGCTTCAGGTCACTCATAAGTACTTTCGGCCTCTTATAACGTTTTAGGTAACTTCAAAACCCTTTATATCACTTATAAATACTTAAGATTGCTCATAAGCTTTTTAGGCCTCTGTAGCGCTTCAGGTCAATTCTAAGCCTTCAAAGCCTTTATACCTCCTCAGGTCACTTCAAAGTGTATAAGTGCATTTGTGCATAAGCGAAAGGGTTTTAAAGTTACCTAAAATGTTATAAGAGGCCGAAAGTACTTACGTGATCTGAAGCGTTTATAACCTATGTAAAGGGTATAGAAGTGACCTAAAGTGCTTTTAAAGACCTATAGTGCTTTTCAGCAATCTAAAAGTGCTTATAAGCGATATACAGGGTTTAGCAGTGACCTAAAGCGCTATAAAAGACCTAACGTGACCTAAAGCTCTACCATTAAGCTACATCACGTTTATAATTGATATAATGGTTTTAGAAGTGCCCTAAAGTGCCATAAAAGACCTAAAAAGCTTACGAGTGATTTAAAGAGATTATAAGTGATATAAAGGGATTGGAAGTGACCTAAAGGGTTTTAAAAGACCTAAAGTACTTTTGAATGATATAAAACGTTTATAAGTGTTATAAAGGGCTTAGAAGTGACCTTAAGTGCTATAAAGAGTTAAGAAGCTTATGAGCGATCTTAAGTATTTATAAGTGGTATAAAGGGTTTTGAAGTTGCCTAAAACGTTAGAAGAGACTGAAAGTTCTTATGAGGGATCTGAAGCGTTTATAAAATATATAAAGTGTTTAGAAGTGACCTAAAGCTATTTTAAAGACCTAAAGAGCTTATGAGCAATCTAAAAGCGCTTATATGCGATATAAAAGGTTTAAAAGTGACCTAACGCGCTATAAAAGACCTAAAGTGCTTATGAGTGATCTATATGCTTATAAATGATATAAAATGATTAGAAGTGACCTAGAGCTTTATAAAAGATCTGAAGTGCTTATGAGTTTTCTAAATTGTTTATAAGTGATGTAAAAGGCTTAGAAGTATCCTAAAGTGTTATAAAAGACCTAAGGTGCTTATGAGTTATCTGAACTCCTTATAAGTGATATAAAGGGATTAGAAGTGATCTAAAGTGTTTTAAAAGACTTAAAGTGCTTATGAGCAATGTAAAGCGTTTATAAGTGATATAAACGGTTTGGAATTGACCTAAAGCGTTATAAAAGAAATAAGGTGGTTATGAGCCATCTAAAGCATATAAGTGCATAAGGGATAGTTTACTCATTAGCACTTTAGATCATACATAAGCACTTCTGGTGCATTACAATGCTTTAGATCACTTCTAAACCCTTCATATCCCTTATAAACAATTTAGATCACTCATAAGTACTTTAGGAATTTTATAGCGCTTTAGGTCACTTCTAAACCCTTTATATCACTTATAAGCGCTTTGAGATTGCTCAAAAGCACTTTAGGTCCCTTCTAAACCCTTTATATAGGTTATAAACGCTTCAGATCAATCATAAGTACTTTTGCTCACTTATGACGTTTTAGGTAACTTCAAAACCCTTTATATCATTTATAAATACTTAAGATCGCTCATAAGAGTTTTACGCCTCAATAGCGCTTCAGATCAATTCTAAGCCTTCAAAGCCTTTATAGCGCCTCAGGTCACTTCGAAGTGTATTAGTGCATATCTGCATAAGCGTATAAGTGCATAATCGTTCACTTTAGATCACTCATAAGCACCCTAGGTCTTTATAGTGTTTATAAACCTTTAGATCGCTCGTACGAATTTTATGTCTTTTATAACGCTTTAAGTCACTTCTAAACCATAAACCAGGTCAAATTATGACTAAACTCTCTCAGGTTCTAAGTATAAATTCCCAAACATCATTAAGTTTAACTCCGGACATACTGTAGGTGTCGTTTACATAATAAAACGTCATTTTTTATGTTTGAACCCCGTTTTTAAGTTTTTGTCACTTTGCATATCCTTTTCTTAAACTATATATTATTGTAAAAAAGCATTTTTAGTCAGAGACCTTTGAGGATTGTAACCATAAGGGGACAGGCGGAATAGAACCATTATATCAATTTATAATTGATATAATGGGTTTAGAAGTGCCCTAAAGTGCCATAAAAGACCTAAAGTGCTTATGAGTGATTTAAAGTGATTATAAGTGATATGAAGGGATAGGAAGTGACCTAAAGCGTTTAAAAAGACCTAAAGTACTTTTGAATGATATAGAACTTGTATAAGTGTTATAAAGGGCTTTTCCTCCTGTCCTTTTCAAGGCGTGCCATATTTCCTTCTGTCCAACCGGCTCCAGTAGTTTAGCATCCTCTGAATCCAACTCAAAATCGGCTTTCTCTTCTAAGCTATCCATCTCTTCATCAGCTCTCTCTTCGTCCTCTTCGGTGCATATCTCTTTGTATTTTTGTTCTAAGTATTCTGGCCAGGTATCGGCGTGAGGGACTGAACCAGGCAACCTTCTATTTTCTGTTAATTTCCTATTTAACTTCCAGAACTCCGTTATATCATACACGCTAAATTTCTCCCGTATTTTTTGGCTCTCTTGCTCTTCAAAACGTTTCTTCTTCAACTTCAGTAGCCTTTTATATCCTCTTCACTTGTCCCTAAAAACCTGCAAATAATTTTCAAGATCAACTGTACTACTAGCCTAAAGCAATCTAAAAGCTACTAAAACCTCCTTCTTCTTTTACTCACATTCCTTATAAAAAAAAAAACTCATCAAACCAGTACTCCTACCGTTTTTCTCCTACGTGCCACCTTAGTTCCTATCTTATACAAAACCCCCGACAAAAAATCAACAGAACCTGCTATTATCCCCTTCCCTTGCCATGTCCACACTCTTCTGAATAAATGAATCCAACCCTCTATCTTCAACCAGTACCTTTTTCAACTTCTCCTCAATATCATTATCAAACCTTAAACCTTCCCTCCATTCATGCTTATTACCCATCTTTCCCTTAACCCCAAATTTTTTTTACGGCTCTCAGCCCATCCTCCCCCTCCTAATTCAACCCTAATAGGCACATGATCCCACCCAGCCAGCGCCATCACCTCAAAATCCACACAACAAGAAAGAGCGCGAGATTAACAACCCCATAATCTATAACATTTGGAGATTTACCTAACATTTGGAGATTTAACATTTGGAGATTGAACTAAAGCGTTATAAAAGAACTAAAGTGACGGGATCTAAAGTGTTTTAAAAGACTTAAAGTGCTTGTGAGCAATGTAAAGCGTTTATAAGTGATATAAACGGTTTTGAATTGACCTAAAGCGTTATAAAAGAACTAAAGTGGTTATGAGCCATCTAAAGCGTATAAGTGCATAAGTGATAGTTTACTCATAAACACTTTAGATCATACATAAACACTTCTGGTGCATTACAATGCTTTAGATCACTTCTAAACCCTTCATATCCCTTATAAACAATTTAGATCACTCATAAGTACTTTAGGTATTTTATAGCGCTTTAGGTCACTTCTAAACCCTTTATATTGGTTATAAACGCTTCAGGTCACTCATAAGTACTTTCGGCCTCTTATAACGTTTTAGGTAACTTCAAAACCCTTTATATCACTTATAAATACTTAAGATTGCTCATGAACTTTTTAGGCCTCTGTAGCGCTTTCAGGTCAATTCTAAGCCTTCAAAGCTCTTATACCGCCTCAGGTCACTTCAAAGTGTATAAGTGCATTTGTGCATAAGCGAAAGGGTTTTGAAGTTACCTAAAATGTTATAAGAGGCCGAAAGTACTTATGAGTGATCTGAAGCGTTTATAACCTATTTAAAGGTTATAGAAGTGACCTAAAGTGCTTTTAAAGACCTATAGTGCTTTTCAGCAATCTAAAAGCTTTTATAAGCGATATACAGGGTTTAGCAGTGACCTAAAGCGCTATAAGAGACCTAACGTGACCTAAAGCTCTACCATTAAGCTAAATCACGTTTATAATTGATATAATGGTTTTAGAAGTGCCCTAAAGTGCCATAAAAGACCTAAAAAGCTTACGATTTATTTAAAGAGATTATAAGTGATATAAAGGGATTGGAAGTGACCTAAAGGGTTTTAAAAGACCTAAAGTACTTTTGAATGATATACAACGTTTATAAGTGTTATAAAGGGCTTAGAAGTGACCTTAAGTGCTATAAAGAGTTAAGAAGCTTATGAGCGATCTTAAGTATTTATAAGTGGTATAAAGGGTTTTGAAGTTGCCTAAAACGTTAGAATAGACTGAAAGTTCTTATGAGGGATCTGAAGCGTTTATAAAATATATAAAGCGTTTAGAAGTGACCTAAAGCTATTTTAAAGACCTAAAGTGCTAATGAGCAGTCTAAAAGCGCTTATATGCGATATAAAAGGTTTAAAAGTGACCTAACGCCCTATAAAAGACCTAAAGTGCTTATGAGTGATCTGTATTGCTTATAAATGATATAAAATGATTAGAAGTGACCTAGAGCTTTATAAAAGATCTGAAGTGCTTATGAGTTATCTAAATCGTTTATAAGTGATGTAAAAGGTTTAGAAGTATCCTAAAGCGTTATAAAAGACCTAAGGTGCTTATGAGTTACCTGAACTGCTTATAAGTGATATAAAGGGATCTAAAATGTTTTAAAAGACTTAAAGTGCTTGTGAGCAATGTAAAGCGTTTATAAGTGATATAAACGGTTTTGAATTGACCTACAGCGTTATAAAAGAAATAAGGTGGTTATGAGCCATCTAAAGCGTATAAGTGCATAAGGGATAGTTTACTCATTAGCACTTTAGATCATACATAAACACTTCTGGTGCATTACAATGCTTTAGATCACTTCTAAACCCTTCATATCCCTTATAAACAATTTAGATCACTCATAAGTACTTTAGGTATTTTATAGCGCTTTAGGTCACTTCTAAACCCTTTATATCGCTTATCAGCGCTTTTAGATTGCTCAAAAGCACTTTAGGTCCCTTCTAAAGCCTTTATATTTATGACATTTTAGGTAACTTCAAAACCCTTTATATCATTTATAAATGCTTAAGATCGCTCATTAGAGTTTTAGTCGCATATAAACCTTTTATATCGCATATAAGCGCTTTTAGATTGCTCATAAGCACTTTAGGTCTTTAAAATAGCTTTAGGTCACTTCTAAACGCTTTATATAGTTTATAAACGCTTCAGATCCCTCATAAGAACTTTCAGTCTCTTCTAACGTTTTAGGCAACTTCAAAACCCTTTATACCACTTATAAACGCTTAAGATCGCTCATAAGATTTTTAACTCTTCATAGCATTTCAGGTCACTTCTAAGCTCTTTATAACACTTATAAACGTTGTATATCATTCAAAAGTACTTTAGGTCTTTTAAAACCCTTTAGGTCACTTCCAATACCTTTATATCACTTATAATCGCTTTAAATCACTCGTAAGCTTTTTAGGTCTTTTATGGCACTTTTGGGCACTTCTAAACCCATTATATCGATTATAAACGTGTTGTAGCTTAATGGTGGAGCTTTAGGTCAGTTTAGGTCATTTATAGCGCTTTAGGTCACTGCTAAACCCTGTATATCGCTTATAAGCACTTTTAGATTGCTGAAAAGCACTTTAGGTCTTTAAAAGCACTTTAGGTCACTTATATACCCTTTACATTGGTTATAAACGCTTCAGATCACTCATAAGTACTTTAGGCCTCTTATAACGTTTTAGGTAACTTCAAAACCCTTTCGCTTATGCACATATGCACTTATACACTTTGAAGTGACCTGAGGCGGTATAAAGGCTTTGAAGGCTTAGAATTGACCTGAAGCACTATAGAGGCCTAAAAAGCTTATGAGCAATCTTAAGTATTTATAAGTGATATAAAGGGTTTTGAAGTTACCTAAAACGTTATAAGAGGCCGAAAGTACTTATGAGTGACCTGAAGCGTTTATAACCTATATAAAGTGTTTAGAAGTGACCTAAAGTGCTTTTAAATACCTAAAGTGCTTTTGAGCAATCTAAAAGCGCTTATAAACGATATATAGGGTTTAGAAGTGACCTAAAGCGCTATTAAAGACCTAAAGTGCTTATGAATGATTTAAATCGTTTATAAGGGATGTGAAGGGTTTAGAAGTGACCTAAAGCGTTATAAAAGATCTAAAGTGCTTATGAGTGATCTAAATCGTTTATGAAGGTTAAAAACGTTAAACGAGACCGAAAGTACTTACGAGTGATCTGAAGCGTTTATAATCTGTATAAAGAGTTTAGAAGTGACCTAAAGCGCTTTTAAATACCTAAAGTACTTATGAGCAATCTAAAAGCGCGTATAAGCGATATAAGGGGATTAGAAGTGACCTAAAGTGCTATTAAAGACCTAAAGTGCTTATGAGTGATCTAAATTGTTTATAAAGGATGTGAAGGGTTTAGGAGTGACCTAAAGCCTTGTAATGCACCAGAACTGCTTATGAATGATCTGAAGTGCTTATGAGTAAACCTTCACTTATGCACTTATACGCTTTAGATGACATAACCACTTTAGTTTTTTTTATAACGCTTTAGGTCAATTCAAAACCGTTTATATCACTTATAAACGCTTTAGATTGCTCACAAGCACTTTAGGTCTTTTAAAACACTTTAGATAACTTCTGATCCCTTTATATCACTTATAAGCACTTCAGACAACTCATAAGCACCTTAGGTCTTTTATAACGATTTTGGTCACTTCTAAACCCTTTACATCACTAATAAACGATTTAGATAACTCATAAGCACTTCAGATCTTTTATAACACTTTAGGTCACTTCTAATCCTTTTATATCATTTATAAGCAATTTAGATCACTTAAAAGCACTTTTGGTCCATAACAACGCCATAGGTCACTTCTAAACCCTTCACATACCTTATAAACGATTTAGATCACTCATAAGCACTTTAGGTATTTTATAGCGCTTTAGGTCACTTCTAAACCCTTTATATAGGTTATAAACGCTTCAGATCACTCATAAGTACTTTCGGCCTCTTATAACGTTTTAGGTAACTTCAAAACCCTTTATATCACTTATAAATACTTAAGATTGCTCATGAGCTTTTTAGGCCTCTGTAGCGCTTTCAGGTCAATTCTAAGCCTTCAAAGCCTTTATACCGCCTCAGGTCACTTCAAAGTGTATAAGTGCATTTGTGCATAAGCGAAAGGGTTTTGAAGTTACCTAAAATGTTATAAGAGGCCGAAAGTACTTATGAGTGATCTGAAGCGTTTATAACCTATTTAAAGGTTATAGAAGTGACCTAAAGTGCTTCTAAAGACCTATAGTGCTTTTCAGCAATCTAAAAGCGCTTATAAGCGATATACAGGGTTTAGCAGTGACCTAAAGCGCTATAAGAGACCTAACGTGACCTAAAGCTCTACCATTAAGCTAAATCCCGTTTATAATTGATATAATGGTTTTAGAAGTGCCCTAAAGTGCCATAAAAGACCTAAAAAGCTTACGATTTATTTAAAGAGATTATAAGTGATATAAAGGGATTGGAAGTGACCTAAAGGGTTTTAAAAGACCTAAAGTACTTTTGAATGATATACAACGTTTATAAGTGTTATAAAGGGCTTAGAAGTGACCTTAAGTGCTATAAAGAGTTAAGAAGCTTATGAGCGATCTTAAGTATTTATAAGTGGTATAAAGGGTTTTGAAGTTGCCTAAAACGTTAGAATAGACTGAAAGTTCTTATGGGGGATCTGAAGCGTTTATAAAATATATAAAGCGTTTAGAAGTGACCTAAAGCTATTTTAAAGACCTAAAGTGCTTATGAGCAGTCTAAAAGCGCTTATATGCGATATAAAAGGTTTAAAAGTGACCTAACGCCCTATAAAAGACCTAAAGTGCTTATGAGTGATCTGTATTGCTTATAAATGATATAAAATGATTAGAAGTGACCTAGAGCTTTATAAAAGATCTGAAGTGCTTATGAGTTATCTAAATCGTTTATAAGTGATGTAAAAGGTTTAGAAGTATCCTAAAGCGTTATAAAAGACCTAAGGTGCTTATGAGTTACCTGAACTGCTTATAAGTGATATAAAGGGATCTAAAATGTTTTAAAAGACTTAAAGTGCTTGTGAGCAATGTAAAGCGTTTATAAGTGATATAAATGGTTTTGAATTGACCTACAGCGTTATAAAAGAAATAAGGTGGTTATGAGCCATCTAAAGCGTATAAGTGCATAAGGGATAGTTTACTCATTAGCACTTTAGATCATACATAAACACTTCTGGTGCATTACAATGCTTTAGATCACTTCTAAACCCTTCATATCCCTTATAAACAATTTAGATCACTCATAAGTACTTTAGGTATTTTATAGCGCTTTAGGTCACTTCTAAACCCTTTATATCGCTTATCAGCGCTTTTAGATTGCTCAAAAGCACTTTAGGTCCCTTCTAAACCCTTTATATTTATGACATTTTAGGTAACTTCAAAACCCTTTATATCATTTATAAATGCTTAAGATCGCTCATTAGAGTTTTAGTCGCATATAAACCTTTTATATCGCATATAAGCGCTTTTAGATTGCTCATAAGCACTTTAGGTCTTTAAAATAGCTTTAGGTCACTTCTAAACGCTTTATATAGTTTATAAACGGCTTCAGATCCCTCATAAGAACTTTCAGTCTCTTCTAACGTTTTAGGCAACTTCAAAACCCTTTATACCACTTATAAACGCTTAAGATCGCTCATAAGATTTTTAACTCTTCATAGCATTTCAGGTCACTTCTAAGCTCTTTATAACACTTATAAACGTTGTATATCATTCAAAAGTACTTTAGGTCTTTTAAAACCCTTTAGGTCACTTCCAATACCTTTATATCACTTATAATCGCTTTAAATCACTCGTAAGCTTTTTAGGTCTTTTATGGCACTTTTGGGCACTTCTAAACCCATTATATCGATTATAAACGTGTTGTAGCTTAATGGTGGAGCTTTAGGTCAGTTTAGGTCATTTATAGCGCTTTAGGTCACTGCTTAAACCTATATATCGCTTATAAGCACTTTTAGATTGCTGAAAAGCACTTTAGGTCTTTAAAAGCACTTTAGGTCACTTATATACCCTTTACATTGGTTATAAACGCTTCAGATCACTCATAAGTACTTTAGGCCTCTTATAACGTTTTAGGTAACTTCAAAACCCTTTCGCTTATGCACATATGCACTTATACACTTTGAAGTGACCTGAGACGGTATAAAGGCTTTGAAGGCTTAGAATTGACCTGAAACGCTATAGAGGCCTAAAAAGCTTATGAGCAATCTTAAGTATTTATAAGTGATATAAAGGGTTTTGAAGTTACCTAAAACGTTATAAGAGGCCGAAAGTACTTATGAGTGACCTGAAACGTTAATAACCTATATAAAGGGTTTAGAAGTGACCTAAAGTGCGTTTAAAGACCTAAAGTGCTTTTGAGCAATCTAAAAGCGCTTATAAACGATATATAGGGTTTAGAAGTGACTTAAAGCGCTATTAAAGACCTAAAGTGCTTATGAATGATTTAAATCGTTTATAAGGGATGTGAAGGGTTTAGAAGTGACCTAAAGCGTTATAAAAGATCTAAAGTGCTTATGAGTGATCTAAATCGTTTATGAAGGTTAAAAACGTTAAACGAGACCGAAAGTACTGACGAGTGATCTGAAGCGTTTATAAACTATATAAAGAGTTTACAAGTGACCTAAAGCACTTTTAAAAATCTAAAGTACTTATTAGCAATCTAAAAGCGCTTATAAGCGATATAAAGGGATTAGAAGTGACCTAAAGTGCTATTAAAGACCTAAAGTGATTATGAGTTATCTAAATTGCTTATAAAGGATGTGAAGGGTTTAGGAGTGACCTAAAGCCTTGTAATGCACCAGAACTGCTTATGAATGATCTGAAGTGCTTATGAGTAAACCTTCACTTATGCACTTATACGCTTTAGATGACATAACCACTTTAGTTTTTTTATAACGCTTTAGGTCAATTCAAAACCGTTTATATCACTTATAAACGCTTTAGATTGCTCACAAGCACTTTAGGTCTTTTAAAACACTTTAGATAACTTCTGATCCCTTTATATCACTTATAAGCACTTCAGACAACTCATAAGCACCTTAGGTCTTTTATAACGATTTTGGTCACTTCTAAACCCTTTAAATCACTAATAAACGATTTAGATAACTCATAAGCACTTCAGATCTTTTATAACACTTTAGGTCACTTCTAATCCTTTTATATCATTTATAAGCAATTTAGATCACTTAAAAGCACTCTTGGTCAATAACAACGCCATAGGTCAATTGTAAACCCTTCACATACCTTATAAACGATTTAGATCACTCATAAGCACTTTAGGTATTTTATAGCGCGTTAGGTCACTTCTAAACCCTTTATATCGCTTATAAGCGCTTTTAGATTGCTCATAAGCACTTTAGGTCTTTTTTAGTGCTTTAGGACACATTTAAACACTTTGTATTATTTATAAACGCTTTAGATGTCTCACAACCACTTTTGGTCTTTTATAACAGTTTGTGTATAACTCTTCTAACGTTTTAGGCAACTTCAAAACCCTTTACACCACTTATAAATACTTAAGATCGCTCATAAGCTTTTTAACTCTTTATAGCACTTCAGGTCACTTCTAAGCCCTTTATAACACTTATAAACGTTGTACATAATTCAAAAGTACTTTAGGTCTTTTAAAACCCTTTAGGTCCCTTCCAATCCCTTTATATGACTTATAATCGCTTTAAATCACTCGTAAGCTTTTTAGGTCTTTTATGACATGCAAAGAACGCACAGACTGATCTTTGTAAATTGAGAAAAATTTTACGAATGTTTTACCGGGATTACGAAAAATATTCAAAATTAAAGATTAAAATTATCTCTGAAAGAATAGATTTTGTTGAAAAGTCAGCTAGAGATGCTTTCGCAAAACTTCATAGTAATATCCAAAAGAAATGTTGCATGTTTAGTGAAAAGCTTCCAAGGTATGGACTGGCAACTGTGGAACAGTTTACAGATGTAATGGGAAATCTTATACATCACTGTGAATATATGGAGGCATAATTGTCCTTTACTTAGTTTCATCTTAAATTCGATGATCGAGCCTTTATGTAATTAATATATTGACTTTAAATATAACTCTACTAGCCTATACTATAGTTAAGTGGCCTATAAAATTTAGCATAGGCAAGATGTCGTTCTTTATTATATAAATAAAAAATGCAATTTTTTTGACAAAATTGATTCTACTATAAAAACCATTTTATTTTTAACTAAAAAAGGCACTAGATGTAGCAATTTCCTTTAAAATGAGCTATTATACAGCTCTCTATGATTTTCCAGTGCCCAGCTAACTGAGAAGAAAAATAAAGCGGAAAGAAAAAAAATATCCCGTTTGTGGAGAATAACGTGGTTAAAGTCAATTTTCTTGAGTTTCAAGCCAATATATTTTCTTTGTTATTCAAGCCAAAGGGCGGTAAGTTTCCTTCATTGGGGTTTCAAACAAGGCGGTTTTAATGGTGTACTTTTTGTTTTGATTTGACTCTTTTTCTAGGAGTTAGGGGGTTTTATATTTCTTAACATTGGGCGTGATCGTCTCTTATAATTTAACCCAATTAATTTCCTTTAAAATGAGTCATTGAACAACTCTCTACGATGATCCAGTGCCAAGCTATCTGTGGAAAAGAAAAAAAGAGAAAGAAAAAAATATGTCGTTTGTGGAAAATAACGTGGTTAAAGTCAATTTTCTTGATTTTCGAGCCAATATATTTCCATTGTTGTTCAATCCAAGTGACAGAAAATTTCCTATACAGGGGTTTCAGACATGGCAGTTCTAATGGAGTACTTTTTGTTTTGATCTGACCTTTTTCTTAGGAGTTATGGGTTTTTATATATCTTAACATTGGACTTGATCGTCTCTTACTAGGTTGCTAGCTACCGCTGCAACCCGGATATACATGATATAATATTTAGTCAAATAGTAGTGTAAGCCTTCGGTAGCTCAGTTGGTAGTCGTCGGACGGCAAACGGACGTATGTCGCTGGTTTAAATCCAGGTCGAAGGAATTTTTTACCACCTTTGTTTTCAACTATACTCTGTCTCGTGTTTTAAATTAAAAAACCACAGAAAATCAGGCAACTAAGCTATTCAATTACATGCTGTTGTTTGTTATTTACTAATTTTCAGATCGATCCTTTATGTATACATTAAGGAAAATTCATCATCTATATAATGATTTCTTATAATACTTCATTAGCTATGGACGAAAGTTCGTTCTTTAATGTACTATTGAACAACCCTCTACGATGTTCCAGTGCCAAGCTATCTCTGGATACAAAGAAAAGAGAAAACAATATCCCGTTTGGGGAGAATAACGTGGTTAAAGTCAATTTTCTTGATTTTCAAGCCAATATATTTCCCTTGCTGTTCAAGCCAAGGGACAGAAAGTATCCTATAAAGGGGTTTCGGACAAGGCGGTTCTAATGGTGTACTTTTTGTTTTGATCTGACTCCTTTTTTAGGAGCTATGGGTTTTTATATTTCTTAACATTGGACGTGATCGTCTCTTACTAGGTTGCTAGCTACCGCTGCAACCCGGAAAGATTCGGCGCTACAACCTAGCGGACCCAAATCTAGCTGTTGAGACACTTATTAGCCGGCAAAAAACAAAACCAGCAATTCTAAAGCACGAGTGGGCAAGTTTGATTGTTTAATTTTCCCTCTTGTTTCCCTTTTTATTTTATTTTTTTTATTTTTTTTCCCTTTCAAAAGTTTTTGTCTGTTGCTATTTTCGAAGAAGTTGTTGTTTCTGTTGTAATCTTTGAGAATTTTATCTTTCAGTTTCCACTTTTCGTACTATTTTGTATACTATTTAAGAAGTTGTTGCTTTTGTTGTTATTATTTTTTTTCTTTAGTATATTATCGTTTTGTTTCCTCTTTTCGCATTTTTGTATACTCTGTCATTGTTCATTTATTGTATACGACGGGTTTTCAATATATATTATTATTATATTATTATTTCTAATTGATTACAAACAGGAAAAAGCCTACGGCTTTTTCTTCTTTGAAATGGTAAGAGACGAACCTCAAACAATCAAGTAGCTAACTAAATCAAATGTATGTAATGGTTTTTTATTCCAATGATCATCTTTTAATGGAAAATTTTAATATATTGATTTTAAATATAACTGTACTAGCCTAAACTATAGTTAAGTGGCCTATAAAATTTAGTATAGGCAAGAGGATGTTCTTCATTATAATTTTGATGAAAATTTTTAATATATTGACCTTAAAGATTACTGTAATAGCCTATACTCTATAGTTAAGTGGCCTATAAAATTTAGTATAGGCAAGAGGTCGTTCTTTTTTCTATTCAGGAGTTATGGGTTACTTTAGTTTTTACTATAGGGCTTGATCGTCTTTTACGAGGTTGCTAGCTACCGCTGCAACCCGGATTCTTAACATTGGACGTGATCGTCGCTTACTAGGTTGCTAGCTACCGCTGCAACCTGGATAATATTTATCACAAACCATTCAGTTAGTATAGGCTAAAGTTCGTTCTTTATTATAACTATACTATAGTTCAGTGGCGTATAGAATTTAGTATAGGCATGAGGTCGTTCTTTATTATAACATTGTTATAACACATCTTGCTGTTTTGTTTTGCTCTCTCAAATTTTACTTCTCTATACGCCTGGTCGGTTGAATACCTTTGCTTTTCTCTTTTCAAGATACTATCTCTGTTGTCTGTGTAGTACGGTTTTTTTAACTTGCGTGTAGCTTGCTTTGATCTAAACATTATGTAATTAACGAATGAGACCATTTACATCTTTGTCGTTCTTAAGTAGTAAAATGACATCAGTATATTTTTACATATTTTCAGTTCAGAATCGCTAAAGTTATTGTGTAAACTGCAAAAATGTTTATGGTGTTCTCCTAGAGTTACTCCTAAAGTGCGTATCTCTATAACGTTGTGCTATATTTCCGTAGAAAAGAAATTCTTTTTTTTTGTTTTAGTTTTCAGTTCAGAATAGCTAAAGTTACTGTGTAAACTGCAAAAATGTTTATTGTGCCTGAGCATTAATTTAAAAATTTTCAATTCAAACTAGAAAAATACCTAAAAATTCAGAATTGGTTTTTTTTTGTTTGGTTTTTACTACTCGTCATGTGATTTTATGGGTAGAACTTTAAATGTAAGAAAAGATCCGGGTTGCAGCAATAGCTAGCAACCCCTTCAGTTTGTATGAGTATGGGTTTGTGTAAGCTGCAACCCGGACTACAATTAATTATTATTTCAATTCCTGTGAGCTAGTGTTTGTTCTTTATTATAACCGCTGCAACCCGTATTTCTACCGCTGCAACCCGTATTATGTAATTAATAGGTTGCTAGCTACCGCTGCAACTTAGATATTCGTATTTCTGTTACTATGAGCTAAGGTTCGTTCTTCACTGTAAAATCGCTGCAAACCGGATACGACGACTCCTTCGATACGAAGTGCCTGACTGAATAAGAAAAAAACACATTGTGCCCGCATCGTTCTTTACTCAGGCAGT
The DNA here is from genome assembly GCA_027921565.1 of Artemia sinica. Taxonomy (NCBI): domain Eukaryota; kingdom Metazoa; phylum Arthropoda; class Branchiopoda; order Anostraca; family Artemiidae; genus Artemia; species Artemia sinica. The sequence continues at coordinate 4,073,690 of CM051272.1, read as the reverse complement.
GCTAGCGCGCTGTCTATGATAATAAACTGATTACACACAGGAAAAAGCTTACGGCTTTTTCTTCTTTGAAATAGTAAGAGACGAGTCTCAAGCAATCAAGTAGCTAGCTAATTCCAATGTATGCAATTGTTTGTTATTCCAATGATCGTTTTTTATTGTAACTAGGTTTCAGCCATCTCTATAGCTATGATACTGATGGAAATTATATAATCCCTATTTATGTTTTAGTTAACATGGGCAAGGTGTCGTTCTTTATTGTAATAAATTCGATGATTGAGCCTTTATGTAATAACCTATACTATAAATAAGTGCCGTATAAAATTTAGTATAGGCAAGAAGTCGTTCTTTATTATAATTCCACTTAAATTCTTAATCTCACAAAGACACAAAGAAATTTAAAGTTCTCTTCTGAATTTTCTTAGAGAAAAGAAAAAAGTTATAGTTCAATTCTAATTTTTTTCAAAGAAAATTAAAAATCTCCAACTTTTTAATAAACATTCTAAGCGCTTAACATGCTAACGTTTCCTAAGATAATAGAAATATAACAAAGTAATGCATAAAATATTTTTATTGAAGTAACAACATGTAGTAACAACATAAAAATACAAATTCGACCTGGGGGGATTTTCCGGCGAGTATGGTTAGGTTAGGTTAGGTTAGACTAGATTAAGTTAGGTTAGATTAGGTTAGGTTAAGTCAGGTTAGGTAAGTTAGGTTGGGTTAGCTAAGTTAGGTCAGGTTAGCTAGTAAACATCTCTCCATGTTTAAGTTAGGTTAGGTTAGGCTAGATTAAGTTATGTTAGGTTAGGTTAAGTTAGGTTAGGTTAACCTACGTACGCGCGCGTACATAGGCTAACCTAACCTAACCTAACGTTAGATTAGGTTAGGTTAAGTCAGGTTAGGTAAGTTAGGTTAGCTAAGTTAGGTTAGGTTAGGTTAGCTAGTAAATATCTCTCCGTGTTTAAGTTAGGTTAAGTTAGGCTAGATTAAGTTATGTTAGGTTAGGTTAAGTTAGGTTAGGTTAGCCTACGTACGTGCGCGTACGTAGGCTAACCTAACCTAATCTAACTTAACCTAACCTAATCTAACGTTAGGTTAGGTTAGCCTATGTACGCGCGCGTACGTAGGTTAACCTAACCTAACCTTACTTAACCTAACCTAACACAACTTAATCTAGCCTAACCTAACCTAACTTAAACATGGAGAGATGCTTACTAGCTAACCGAACCTAACCTAACTTAGCTAACCTAACCTAACTTACCTAACCTGACTTAACCTAACCTAATCTAACCTAACTTAATCTAGTCTAACCTAACCTAACCTAACCATACTCGCCGGAAAATCCCCCCAGGTCAACTTTTTATTTTTACTACCGCTGCAACCTGGATAATGAACTGATTACAAACAGGAAAAAGCCTACGGCTTTTTCTTCTTTGAAATAGTAAGAGACGAACATCAAACAGTCAAATAGCTAGCTAATTCAAATGTATGTAATTGTTTACTATTCCAATGAGGGTCTTTTAATGTAATTAATTATAAAAGGTTCTTATGTGCAGCAGTTTCCTTTAAAATTAGCCATTACACTCATTATTATGATCACAAACTGTTTGATTTAATACTTAAGTTACTATGGGTTACAGTTCGTTCCTTATTGTAACAATGATAGTTTTTTAATATCTTTTCAACACATTGTAAACAGTAACCTTTGATTACTGTAAGCATCATCTATTTAATGGTTCCTTATAACACTCCAGTTACTATGGACAGAAGATCTTTTAATATTATAATTGGTATGGTGAAATAATAATATGCATATGGCTCTTAAATCATGCTTCTTTATGGTTCTATATGGTCTAGTGGCTAGGATAGTTAACTTTCACTTAACAGGCTCGGGTTCGATTCCCCGTTTGGGAAAATTTTTAACTCTATAATCTTCGAACATTTGAACCTTTTATAATTTATAATGATGCATAATATAAATACTGTAATCTTAACTATAGTGAAGTTGCGTATGCAAGTTAGTATAGGGAAGAGTTTGATCTTTATTATAAAATGCTGCAACCCAAATTCACATATATATTTATTTATGAGAGGCATCCTGGCCGAGTGGTCCAAGACACTGGTGTTAGCCACCAGTCTCTTCGGAGGCGTGGGTTCAGCTTACCGCTGGTATACGATTATGTTTGAAAGACTGCAGTGTGAAAAGACATCAAAAATGCTGTTTTTGGTGGAAAAATTTATTCTCTTTTAGAAATAATTTATTTTAGTTACTATAGATTTTTAACCCAATTAATTTCCTTTAAAATGAGCTATTGAACAACCCTCTACGATGTTCCAGTGCCAAGCTATCTGTGGAAAAGAAAAAAAAAAGAAAAAAGAAAAAAATATCCCGTTTGGGGAGAATAACGTGGTTAAAGTCAATTTTCTTGATTTTCAAGCCAATATATTTTCTTTGTTGTTCAAGCCAAAGGGCGGTAAGTTTCCTTTATAGAGGATTCGGACAAGGTGGTTCTAATGGTGTACTTTTTGTTTTGATCTGACTCTTTTTTTAGGAGTTGGGGGGTTTTATATTTCTTAACATTGGAGGTGATCGTCTCTTACTAGGTTGCTAGCTACCGCTGCAACCCGGATAAACAAAACTTCTATAAATTAGTACTAGATTAGATTTTTTTTTTACTAACATCATTCCTTTATGTAATCTTAAAATAAATTACTATAACTACCGCTTGGACCCGGGTTATAAATTACAAACAGGAAAAAGCCTACGGCTTTTTCTTCTTTGGAATAGTAAGAGACGATCCTTAAATAATCAGACAGCTAACAGGGTTAATAATTTGTTCTTTAACACAAACTTCATTAATAGGATATTTTAATATATCCTATACGGTCTAGAGGTTGGGATAGCTCTCACCAAGTTGGCTTGAGTTCAATTTCCGTATGAGAAATTTTTTCTTATGATGATTTCTTAAGGAACATAATTAAAATCTCTTAATGTAATAAAAACAATTTGTTTTAATTACAGAAAGTTTTTGACCCCAATAGTTTCCTTTAAAATGAGCCATTGAACAACTCTCTACGATGTTCCAGTGCGAAGCTATCTGTTGAATTACTAACCTATACTATAATTAAGTGGCTTAAAAAATTTAGTATAGGTAAGAGGTCGTTCTTCATTATAAATTTCAGACAAGGTAATTCTAATGATGTACTTTTGTTTTGATCTGACTCTATTTTTAGGAGTTTTGTTATATTTCTTAGCATTGGACTGATCGTCTCTTACTAGGTTGCTAGCTACTGCTGCAACCCAAATTCACATATATATTTATTTATGAGAGGCAGCCTGGCCGAGTGGTCCAAGGCACTGGTGTTAGCCACCAGTCTCTTCGGAGGCGTGGGTTCAAATCTTACCGCTGGTATACGATTATGTTTGAAAGACTGGAGCGTGAAAAGACATCGAAAATGCAGTTTTTGGTGGAAAAATTTATTCTCTTTTAGAAATAATTTATTTTAGTTACAAAAGGTTTTTAACCCAATTAATTTCCTTTAAAATGAGCTATTGAACAACCCTCTACGATGTTCCAGTGCCAAGCTATCTGTGGAAAAGAAAAAAAGAAAAAAAGAAAAAAATATCTCGTTTAGGCAGAATGTTGTAGTAGCTGCCACTTTTCTTGATTTTCAAGCCAATATATTTCCCTTGCTGTTCAAGCCAAGGGACAGAAAGTTTCCTATACAGGGGTTTCGGACAAGGCGGTTCTAATGGTGTACTTTTTGTTTTGATATGACTCCTCTGTTAGGAACTATGGGTTTTTATATTTCTTAACATTGGACGTGATCGTCTCTTACTAGGTTGCTAGCTACCGCTGCAACCCGGATAGAAAATTCAAGGCTGGGAGTAGTTTTTGTAATCCAAATATCCAAGAAAGGCAGGTTACCTGAATCTTTGAGTTCAATTGTGAACTGGAGATTCGAATCAGAAGAGTTCAAGTGTGCCAAAATGTCTCTTAGATATTCTTGTCCATGTTCCCAAACAGAAAGGATATCATCAATGAAACGAAACCAAACAGAGTGTTTTAAGTGGAAACTATTCAAAGCAGACTGTTGTATGAAATCCATGTAAAAATTTGCCAAACAAGGAAACAAGACAGTGCCAATGGATAAGCCCATGATTTGAAGGGAAATATTTTTCAGAATTTAAAATACGAGGAGAACTTGTTGCAATGACAAACAAGGATCATTATTGAATAATTTTCCAAAGTTTTGTAATCCGACCAAGCTGAATTTTCCTCTAATTTTCTCTGTAAGGCCTCCTCAAATTTATGGACATTGCATGAAGCGTACATAGAAACTGTATCAAAACTAGACATAATGGTTTTTTTCTGTTGTACTTTGATTTTTTAACTTCTCAGCAAGATCTATGGAGTTTTTTTTATATAGGATTTCTGTGTGCTTAAAAGAGGCTTAAAAATGGTGGGTAAGAAACTTCCTATACCCGTAGCTGGAGAACTATAGCATGCTACATTAGGACGTAACAGAATATCTTTCTTATGAATTTTAGGCAAACCATAAAACTTTGGGGCTGAACAACGTTTGGGGTAAACTTTTCTGTATATTTGAGGGGTAATTAGTGTACTATCTTTTAAAATTCCCTGTTCTTTTCTCAACTGCTGTGTGTATTTGTCTGTGCGATCAATTTTTATTCTTTGTAAACATTTTTATCCATTAAAAGGGTGTTAACTTTTAATTCATAATCTGCAGAATTCATAATTACAACTGTGTTTCCCTTGTCCGCTCTCGTAATCACTGTGTTTTGTCTTTTTTCAAGTTTCGGAGGATTTGAAATTCTTCCTTTGATTGAGTTGAAAGTGACGAAGATGGCCTATAATCAAGAATACTCTTTACAATTTCACCTCTGAGTAGGTCTGGATTTCCGACTTCACCATGAGAGCTAAAACTAGCAGACTCCACGCCCGTAATAATTTCTGATGTATTTACGTGTTTTTGAGCCATTGCAGATTTTGGTCCTTTTGAAAGAATACTTTGCTCCTTGGATGTAAAAACCTTAGAGGATAGATTTTCCAAAGGAGAGCTAGGACAAAATCTAGCAAGGAAAATCTGTGTTTGTTGAAACTGTTTAAATTCCAGTTTTGAGAATTTTTCCGATAAACAAGTTTTTGCTAAATGGAATACGTGTCGGAAAGACCTATGTGAAATTTGTAAAATTTGGTGAAAATCTTGAGGGGACGAATAAAGAATTTGAAATTTAGTATTTTATTACTGAGGAGGTATCTTTTGGATCTATGGTCTTTTAAGATATGTGTTAAAGTTTTAAAACCCCTTCTCTGAGTAAACGGGCCTTCAGATTTTGTGCCTAAATGTAGGTTGAAACGTAAAGAAGGTGGAAGAATTCGATGTCTTTTGCAAGTTTCTAAAGAAATTAAACTGAAAAATAAGATTTGCATGTTTTTTAACACAATTTAAAAATTATAATACAATATTGATCCAATGCTCCCTGTAAGCTTGACGTAAATACATTCTTAGACCACACTGGCTATATATGACAAATGAAACTCAGAGAGGAAAGAAAACAACAAAATGAAAAATAAAATAAAAAGGTAAAAAACGAGGATTTTGTCAGCCAGTGGCGAACCATGAAGAAGAAGAAATAAGCAAATATTTCGACAAGGACCTCGCCGAGTCGTCCTCAGTGCTAAACAAAATAGAAAGAAAAGAAAAAGAAACCAACGAAAATCGAACCTTTCGAAGTTTACTTGTCAAAGACAGAACAGAAACTAAATAAGAACCAGGTTGGAATCAGTGAAAAAGAAAACTGCCAAGACGATTGGGCAATAATCTTTTGTTTTGCTATTGCTTTGGCTGGCCAACAAATTCGTTCATCATTTGATGTGCAAATAGGTTCTTTCAAGTTATAAGTAGAATGGGGTTAATACATACAGGACGGACATAATTTATGCATGGTTTATTGATCCACTAACGGGTTAATGACACCATTTTCAAGGTCAATCAGGGGGATGTTTCTAAGTGTATTGATCCACTAGAGGGGAGAGAATTTCTTGGAAGTTGATTCACAAAATCGAAGGGGACTAAATTTCTGAGAGAGTGATTGCATAATCGACAGGGAATTATATCATGAGGGGATTTCATTTTTAAATATGGCTTCTCTGTTCTTTAGGTCTAAGAGATAAATTAATATTATATTTTTAAATATGGCTTCTCTGATCTTTAGGTATGAGAGATAAATATTAATATTCTATCGAAACCATAATAGTGTAAATATGAACAGCTTAGATTTTTTTCAGAAATTCATACGAGATCAAGACAGATTGAATATATTTAACGCGGGAAATGGTTTCATGGAAATTTCAAAAGTGACAGCGCAAAAGGATGCCAAAACAAAGGAACACACAGAAATTACTTTTAGGGGATTATTTGGGCGAAAACATATTAATCGGCATTTTAGGGATTATTTAGGCGAAATAGTTTGAGACATTTCAGAGGATGATTTGGGGTGAAACTCTGTGGTCGTTATAATAAACTAGCTCCATTTGAACAGTTTTTTAAGGTCCCCTACCCCAACCCCAAAGGGCCCCCTCCCCCAGCCCCCAAAGGGCCCTCTCCACCCGGGTCCCCAAAGAGCCCCCCTCCCCCGGGCCTCCTCCCCCAGGGCTCTCAAAGAGCCCCCCGGGCCCCCATCCCATTTTTTTAATACTTTTTTTGCGCACTTGAGACACAGAAGGGCCCCTCTCCCCTCCCTCTAACTTTTTGGCTCTCTCGGAATATATCTTTTCAGAACAAGTGCTTTGCGTAATGTCCCTCCTAAACTTATTTTACAACTTGAAGTACTCATCCTTTTCACCCACAACTTTACTTTATGGCTTTTTGAATACCCCAACACCAAGCAATACTTTTCAAACAGTTTTTTTTTATTTTTCAGAACAAGTTCTTTTCTTAATGTCCCTCCTAAACCACTTTTACAACTTGAAGGACTCATCCTTTTCACCCACAACTTTACTTTATGGCTTTTTGCATACCCCAACACCAAGCAATTCAGCAATTCTATCATTTCAAAACAAGTTCTTTTCTTAATGTCCCACCTAAACCAATTTTACAAGTTGAAGTACTCACCCTCCGCACCCACAACTTTACTTTATGGCTTTTTGCATACCCCATTACCAAGCAATTCAGCAATTCTATCATTTCAGAACAAGTTCTTTTCTTAATGTCTCTCCTAAACCAATTTTACAAGTTGAAGTACTTACTTTATGGCTTTTTGAATACCCCAACATCAAGCAATACTTTTCAAAAGGCTTTTTTTTATATTTTTCAGAACAAGTTCTTTACGTAATGTCACTCCTACACCAATTTTACAACTTGAAGTACTCATCATCTTCACCCAAAACTTTACTGTATGGCTTTTTGCATACCCTAACACCAAGCAATTCAACAATTCTATCATTTCAGAACAAGTTCTTTTCTTAATGTCCCTCCTAAACCAATTTTACAAGTTGAAGTACTCTCCCTCTTCACCCACAACTTTACTTTATGGCTTTTTGCATACCCCAAAACCAAGCAATTCATCAATTCTATCATTTCAGAACAAGTTCTTTTCTTAATGTCCCTCCTAAATCAATTTTACAAGTTGAAGTACTCTCCCTCTTCACGCACAACTTTACTTTATGGCTTTTTGCATACCCCAAAAACCAAGCAATTCAACAATTCTATCATTTCAGAACAAGTTCTTTTCTTAATGTCCCTCCTAAACCAATTTTACAACTTGAAGTACTCATCCTTTTTACCCACAACTTTGCTTTATGGCTTTTTGAATAACCCAACACCAAGCAATACTTTTCAAAAGGCTTTTTTTATATTTTTCAAAACAAGCTCTTTACGTTATGTCCCTCCTAAACCAATTTTACAACTTGAAGTACTCATCATCTTTACCCACAACTTTACTGTATGGCTTTTTGCATACCCTAACACCAAGCAATTCAACAATTCTATCATTTCAGAACAAGTTCTTTTTTTAATGTCCCTCCTAAACCAATTTTACAAGTTGAAGTACTCTCCCTCTTCAACCACAACTTTACTTTATGGCTTTTTGCATACCCCGAAAACCAAGCAATTCATCAATTCTATCATTTCAGAACAAGTTCTTTTCTTAATGTCCCTCCTAAACCAATTTTACAAGTTGAAGTACTCATTCTCTTCCCCCAAAACTTTACTTTATTGCTTTTTGCATACCCCAACACCAAGCAATTCAGCAATTCTATCATTTCAGAACAAGTTCTTTTCTTAATGTCCCTCCTAAACCAATTTTACAAGTTGATTACTCACCCTCTTCACCCAAAACTTTACTTTATGTCTTTTTGCATACCCCAGAACCAAGCAATTCAGCAATTCTGTCATTTGAGAACAAGTTCTTTTCTTAATGTCCCTCCTAAACCAATTTTACAACTTGAAGTACTCACCCTCTTCACTCACAACTTTACTTTTTGGCTTTTTGCATACCCCAACACCAAGCAATTCAGCAATTCTATCATTTCAGAACAAGTTCTTTTCTTATATGCTTCCTAAATCAATTTTACAAGTTGAAGTACTCACCCTCTTCACCCACAACTTTACTTTGTGGCTTTTTGCATATCCCAACACCAAGCAATTTAGCAGTTCTATCATTTCAGAATAAGTTCTTTTCTTAATGTCCCTCCTAAACCAATTTTACAAGTTGAAGTACTCACCCTCTTCACCCACAACTTTACTTTATGGCTTTTTGAATACCCCAACACCAAGCAATACTTTTCAAACAGTTTTTTTTTATATTTTTCAGAACAATTTCTTTTTTTAATGTCCCTTCTTAACCACTTTTACAACTTGAATTACTCATCCTTTTCACCCACAACTATACTTTATGGCTTTTTGCATACCCCAACACCAAGCAATTCAGCAATTCTATCATTTCAAAACAAGTTCTTTTCTTAATGTCCCTCCTAAACCAATTTTACAACTTGCAGTACTCATCCTTTTTACCCACAACTTTACTTTATGGCTTTTTGAATACCCCAGCACCAAACAATACTTTTCAAAAGGCTTTTTTTATATTTTTGTGAACAAGTTCTTTACGTAATGTCCCTCCTAAACCAATTTTACAACTTGAAGTACTCATCATCTTCACCCACGACTTTACTGTATGGCTTTTTGCAAACCCTAACACCAAGCAATTCAACAATTCTATCATTTCAGAACAAGTTCTTTTTTTAATGTCCCTCCTAAACCAATTTTACAAGTTGAAGTACTCTCCCTCTTCACCCACAACTTTACTTTATGGCTTTTTGCATACCCAAAAAGAAAGCAATTCAACAATTCTATCATTTCAGAACAAGTTCTTTTCTTAATGTCCCTCCTAAACCAATTTTACAAGTTGAAGTACTAATCCTCTTCCCCCACAACTTTACTTTATTGCTTTTTGCATACCCTAACACCAAGCAATTCAGCAATTCTATCATTTCAGAACAAGTTCTTTTCTAAATGTCCCTCCTAAATCAATTTTACAAGTTGGAGTACTTACCCTCTTCACCCAAAACTTTACTTTATGGCTTTTTGCATACCCCAACACCAAGCAATTTAGCAATTCTATCATTTCAGAACAAGTTCTTTTCTTAATGTCCCTCCTAAACCAATTTTACAACTTGAAGTACTCACCCTCTTCACTCACCACTTTACTTTATGGCTTTTTGCATACCCCAACACCAAGTAATTCAGCCATTCTATCATTTCAGAACAAGTTCTTTTCTTAATATCCCTCATAAATCAATTTTACAACTTGAAGTACTCACCCTCTTCAACCACAACTTTACTTTATGGCTTTTTGCATATCCCAACACCAAGCAATTTAGCAATTCTATCATTTCAGAACAAGTTCTTTTCTTAATGTCCCTCCTAAACCAATTTTACAAGTTGAAGTACTCACCCTCTCCACCCACAACTTTACTTTATGGCTTTTTGCATACCCCAACACCAAGCAATTCAGCAACTCTATCATTTCAGAGCAAGTTCTTTTCTTAGTGTCCCTCCTTAACCTATTTTACAAGTCGAAGTACTCACCCTCTTCACCCACAACTTTACTTTATGGCTTTTTTCATACCCCAACACCAAGCAATTCAGCAATTCTATCATTTCAGAACAAGTTCTTTTCTTAATATCCCACCTAAACCAATTTTACAAGTTGAAGTACTCACCCTCCGCACCCACAACTTTACTTTATGGCTTTTTGCATACCCCATTACCAAGCAATTCAGCAATTCTATCATTTCAGAACAAGTTCTTTTCTTAATATCCCTCTTAAACCAATTTTACAAGTTGAAGTACTCACCCTTTCCACCCACAACTTTACTTTATGGCTTTTTGCATACCCCAAAAAACCAAGCAATTCATCAATTCTATCATTTCAGAACAAGTTCTTTTCTTAATGTCTCTCCTAAACCAATTTTACAAGTTGAAGTACTCACCCTCTTCAACCACAACTTTACTTTATGGCTTTTTGCGTACTCCAAACACCAAGCAATTCAGCAATTCTTTCATTTCAGAACAAGTTCTTTTCTTAATATCCCTGCTAAACCAATTTTGCAAGTTGAAGTACTCACCCTCTTCTCCCACACTTTTAGTTTATGGCTTTTTGCATACCCCAACACCAAGCAATTCAGCAATTCTATCATTTCAGAACAAGTTCTTTTCTTAATATCCCTATTAAATCAATTTTACAAGTTGAAGTACTTGCCCTCTTAACCAACAACTTTACTTTATGGCTTTTTGCATATCCCAACACCAAGCAATTCAGCTATTCTATCATTTCAGAACAAGTTCTTTTCTTAATGTCCGTGTGAAATGAATTTGGATTAGCTACGTCACTTGCCCAAAGGACGCGGCTTGGATAAACAATTTGGATAATAAGTTTTGACTGATTGCGATTGCTAAAAGTGGGCCCTAAGTAATATCTGGATATTACAAATTACGGGCCTTTGCGAGTAAGTTTCCTTTCATGACTTTTTAAGGATTTTTTAAATTGTGTGGCATTATTGTTGAAAATATAAGAGATGGCTACATCACTAATAAAAGAGCATTTTGACCGGCGAATGGATGAGTTAACTGCTACGATTTCGATGCTACAACAAGAAAATAAGGTGTTGAAGACTGAAAATGAGCTGTTAAAATTAGAACTGATTAAGGTGAAATCGTCTGCACTTCGAGTGGATTTACATACACGGAGAAACAATATTCTGCTTCACGGGATCGATACGCCAAATGAATCTGAAAATCTTTGTGATACAGTAAAAAATTTCTTCGGAAAAAAACTTGGTATTGCAGATCCTGATCAAATAGGTATCAGTGTTGCGTATAGGGTCAAAAAATCCACCGCGTCTGATGATGGAGTTGGTCCTAGTCTGCGGAGCGGTAGAAAAAAAACAGTTGAGCCTATTTTCGTGCAGCTCAAGAATTATGATCGCTCATTGATTCTTAAAGAATGTGGTAAACTAAAGAAAACGGGCTACAGCGTGTCAACTGACTTACCTGCTGAATTAGGAAAGCGAAGAAAGGAATTATTGGCTCTCGGTTACAAGCTAAAAAATGCAAAGGGAGCAGAGAAGGTCAGTGAGACTCGTGTGGTCCAGCGTAACGTGAAACTCTGGCTGGAGACAAAAAAGTCAAAAAGCTCACAGCAGTGGGTTAATTACGATGATGACTGTTTCGATCCGCTAAAACTGTTTGCCAAAAATGACTCAGAGGAGGTTGTTTCCGACCAGTAGTTTTGTCATTTTTTTTTCTCCGATATTTAATTTTTATGTACGTGATATCGTGAGAGGTTTTTTGAATTATTGTTGAAGCCGCACAGTAATTCTGTTTTTAAGTTGTATGGCAGTGAAGGATGTAAAGCGAAAATTTTGTTTTCTTCTTTTTTTGTTTCATATTTGTTCAATTTTCTTTTCTGTTTTTTCATGTTCCCAAAATTCAAGGTATCTAGTTTATTTTTGTTTCCTTTCAGTGTTCCATAAAGAAGTTCAATTGGGTATGTTCATTGTTTTTTTACTCCTTGCTCTTCTGGAATTTTCACGACGGACCGCCGATTGCAGTTGGTAAGTGATAACTTTTTCTTCAGCTTCATCCTCGAGAGGTATCAGAGATTTTGATATAGATAGATTAAAGAATTTAGAAGAGTCTTATTTAAATCTCAAGCTTATTTTTGATCAAGAAATTGGTCAAGAAAATGATTTCCATTTGTTTGATGATAAAAATTTTCCTGAAAGTAAATATGTAATTTCTAATTTAATTACTGGGAGGTCTTCCGATTCATAACTTTCGGTATTTCATTTGAATTGCCAAGGACTGTATTCCTCATTTTCTGATCTAGAGTCGACATGTCGGGAGCTTAGACCAGATTGTATAGGTCTATGTGAAACATTTATTACACAACAAACCGAAAGCCTTTTGGATATTCCAGGTTACACTAGCCATTTTCTCCACAGAAAACAGATGAAAAGGGGTGGTATAGCAATTTATATCCGCGACACACACACTGTTCAAATTAGTTAAGACCTTACACGAAATACTGAAGGAATTTTCGAGTCGTTGTTCTTAGAAGTATGGCTGTCCCCAAATAAAAAAATTATTGTGGGTGAAATTTATCGTTCTCCGTCAGGGTCAACGTCTCAGTTTATGGAACATATGGCTCAAGTTCTGGAGCTAGCGCAGTGTAAAAAAAATGAGCTTATTCTCATGGGAGATTTTATCATTAACCTCAGTATTCCGCTAACGGCCGAAGCAGCAGATTTGCTAAATAATATGGCAGGTTCAGGCCTATATCCTGCTGTTAAGATTCCGACACGGGTTACTGAGAGTGCGCATTCACTTATCGACAACATATTCAGCTCCTTGCTCCCAGAGTCAGTGGCAGTCCTCGTCAGCGACACATCAGACCACTTCCCCATTCATGCAACACTCTGCCTTTCAGAACCAGCTAAGATAAGGTCCCGAATCAACCCTATGTTACCGATTATATGTTTAACAGAGGAAAACTTGAAGAATTTAAAACAGGAACTAGAGCAATTAAACTGGGATAACGTAATGGAGATTCAAGATGTAAACGAAGCATTTGGGTCATTTCACTCGACGTTCATGGATGTATACAGTAGATGTTGCGTGAGAAACCCGAGAACTAATAAACGAAAAAAAGACCAGCCAATTAGCCCTGGATGACCGATGGTCTTCTGGCCTGTGTGAATAAGAATAACCACCTTTGGGGAGAGTATAGACGCTTTCCGAGCTTAGCGCGGCTAGAGGAGTATGAGCAATACAGGAAAGTCCTTCGGACTGTGTTACGAAGAGCAAAGCGTGGCTACCTGCAGCAAAAGCTGACGGAAAGCGGGAAGGATGGTCGAAAAGTTTGGCAAATTATCAACTCGATTCTACGGCCAACCACTAAGTCTTCCACATTACCAGCGAAATTGGTCGTGAATGATGAAGAAATTACAGAACCTACACAGGTTGCCGCAACGCTGAGTACATTTTTCGCAAATATTGGCGATACCACAGCAAACTCCGTCGGGATACCATCTAAGTCACACAAAGAATACCTTGGCCCGAAGTGTATGAAATCAATGGCAGTGAGTCCTGTAACACCAGGTGAGCTCGAATTACTCGTAAAAAATTTGAAGGGCTCTTCTGCTTCAGGTTTCGACCTGGTCCACACAAAGGCACACAAAGGCAACACTAACGGCATTTGCAGATGATTCACTTATGGCAAGCTCAGAATGGAACATCAAGTCTCTCAAAACGAAGCTACAAGACATTCTTGAAGAAACGTACCTCTGGATGGACGCAAATCGTCTAGTCATCAACATCGACAAATAGAGTGTTTTATTTTTTTCACGTATAGATTCGCTGGCTCCTGATGTGATTGGTATTGAAACCTCTCGTGGACTTATCAAGAGACCAGAAAAAGGACACGTTCGTTACCTAGGGGTTTTAATCGACGAAAACATCTCGTTCAGACACCACATAGCAAGTGTCGAGACGAAGCTTTCAAGGAACCTTGGAATCTTGAGAAAACTCAGTCACCATTTCCCTAAAAAAATACTGATCCTGATTTACAATGCAGTTATCAAGCCTCACATTCAATATTGTTCTACGGTTTGGCAATCTAATTTCAAGACACATTTACAGAGACTAAACTCAGTTCACAATAAAGCACTTCAAATTTTAGGCCCAGCACCGAACAGACTATCAATGGCATCACTTTACAGACTATCTTGCACCGTTTTTTGTTTTAAATATTTTTCAGGAACACTCCCATCACCATTTAGAGGCTTATTCACACTAGCATCACAAATCCATAGTTTGAATATTTTTTTACTAGATTTATTTTATTATTATTATGTTTAAAATTTTTCGATATTATTATTAATTATCATATTTTAGTTTGATACTTCAAGGGGTGTGAGCGGAGGAGAAGTTGTGTTAAATTTATTGTTATTTGATGGCGGTTCGGGGTGGAAATTGAAGAGGACAGGAGGCCACGCTGTATTTAGAGTGTGAAATTATTACGGGCCCAAACGTGCATCAATGCACAAGGAACTAAGTTAAGTGTATTTTTATATATATTTTTTTGAATTAAAACCCATATTGAACTTGAACTTGAACTACCTCCTAAACCAATTTTACAAGTTGAAGTACTCACCCTCTTCACCTACAACTTTACTTTATGGCTTTTTGCATACCCCAACACCAAGCAATTCAGCAATTCTATCATTTCAGAACATGTTCTTTTCTTAATGTCCCTCCTAAATCAATTTTACAAGTTGAAGTACTCATCCTTTTCACCCAAAACTTTACCTTATTGCTTTTTGCATATCCCAAAACCAAGCAATTCAGCTATTCTATCATTTCAGAACAAGTTCCTTTCGTAATGTCCCTCCTAAACCACTTTTACAAGTTGAAGTACTCACCCTCTTCACCTACAACTTTACTTTATGGCTTTTTGCATACCCCAACACCAAGCAATTCAGCAATTCTATCATTTCAGAACATGTTCTTTTCTTAATGTCCCTCCTAAATCAATTTTACAAGTTGAAGTACTCACCATCTTCACCCACAACTTTACTTTATGGCTTTTTTCATACCCCAACACCAAGCAATTCAACAATTCTCTCATTTCAGAAAAAGTTCTTTTCTTAATGTCCCTCCTAAGCCAATTTTGCAACTTCAAGTACTCATCATTATCACCCACAACTTTACATTAAGGCTTTTTGAATACCCCGACACCAAGTAATTCAATAATTCTATCATTTCAGAACAAGTTCCTTTCTTAATATCCCTCTTAAACCAATTTTAAAAGTTGAAGTACTCATCAATATCACCCACAACTTTACATTATGGCCTTTTGTATACCCCAACACCCAGCAATTCAATAATTCTATCACTTCAGAACAAGTTCTTTTCTTAATATCCCTCTTAAACCATTTTTACAAGTGGAAGTACTCACCCTCTTCACCCACAACTTTACTTTATGGCTTTTAGCATACCCCAACACCAAGCAATTAAGCAAATCTATCATTTCAGAACAAGTACTTTTCTTAATGTCCCTCCTAAATCAATTTTACAAGTTGAAGTACTCACCCTCTTCACCTGCAACTTTAATTTATGGATTTTTGCATATCCCAACACCAAGCAATTCAGCTATTCTATCATTTCAGAACAAGTTCTTTTCTTAATGTCCCTCCTAAACCAATTTTACAAGTTGAAGTACTCACCCTCTTCACCCACAACTTTACTTTATGGCTTTTTGCATACCCCAACACCAAGCAATTCAGCAATTCTATCATTTCAGAACAAGTACTTTTCTTAATGTCCCTCCTAATCCATTTTAGCAAGTTGAAGTACTCATCCTTGTCACCCAAAACTTTACCTTACGGCTTTTTGCATACCCCAACACCAAGTAATTCAGCAATTCTATCATTTCAGAACAAGTTCTTTTCTAAATATCCCTCCTTAACCAACTTTTACAAGCTGAAGTGCTCACCCTCTTCACGCACAACTTACTTTATGGCTTTTTGCATACCCCAACCCCAAAAAATTCAGAAATTCTATCATTTCTGAACAAGTTCTTATCTTAATATCCCTCCTAAACCAATTTTACAAGTTGAAGTACTCACCCTCGTCACCCACAACTTTACTTTATGGCTTTTTGCATACCCCAACACCAAGCAATTCAGCAATTCTATCATTTCAGAACAAGTTCTTTCCTTAATGTCCCTCTTAAACCAATTTTACAAGTTGAAGTACTCACACTTTCCACCCACAACTTTACTTTATGGCTTTTTGCATTACCCAACACCAAGCAATTCAGCAATTCTATCATTTCAGAACAGGTTCTTTTCTTAATGTCTCTCCTAAACCAATTTTACAAGTTGAAGTATTCACCCTCTTCACCCACAACATTGCTTTATGGCTTTTTGCGTACCCCAATTCCAAGCAATTCAGCAATTCTTTCATTTCAGAACAAGTTCTTTTCTTAATGTCCCTCCTAAACCAATTTTACAAGTTGAAGTACTCACCCTCTTCACCCACAACTTTACTTTATGGCTTTTTGCATACCCCAACACCAAGCAATTCAGCAAATCTATCATTTCAGAACAAGTTCTTTTCTTAATGTCCCTCCTAAGCCAATTTTACAAGTTGAAGTACTCACCGTCTTCACCCACAACTTTACTTTATGGCTTTTTGCATACCCCAACACCAAGCAATTCAGCAATTCTATCATTTCAGAACATGTTCTTTTTTTAATGCCCCTCCTAAATCAATTTTACAAGTTGAAGTACTCACCCTCTTCACCCACAACTTTACTTTATGGCTTTTTGCATTCCCCACTACCAAGCAATTCAGAAATTCTATCAGTTCAGAACAAGTTCTTTTCTTAGTGTCCCTCCTAAACCAATTTTACAACTTGAAGTACTCACCCTCTTCACTCACAACTTTACTTTATGGCTTTTTGCATACCCCAACACCAAGCAATTCAGTAATTCTATCATTTCAGAACAAGTGCTTTTCTTAATGTCCCTCCTAAACCAATTTTACACGTTGAAGTACTCACCCCCTACCTACATACGCGCGTGTACGTAGGCTAACCTAACCTAACCTATGGTTTTGGTATGTCTGTGCAATAATGTGGAATTTTTTGGTTATGTTAGTGAAGGTGAGTACTTCAACTTCTAAAATTGGTTTAGGAGGGACATTAAGAAACGAACTTGTTCTGAAATGATAGAATTGCTGAATTGCTTGGTGTTGGGGCATGCTAAAAGCCATAAAATAAAGTTGTGAGTGAAGAGGGTGAGTACTTCAACTTGTAAAATTGATGGAGGAGGGGCATTGAGAAAAGAACTTGTTCTGAAATGATAGAATTGCTGGATTGCTTGGTGCTGGGGTAGGCAAAAAGCCGTAAAGTAAAGTTGTGGGTGAAGAGCGTGAGTACTTCAACTTGTAAAATTGGTTTTGGAGGAACATTAAGAAAAGAACTTGTTCTGAAATGATAGAATTGCTGAATTGTTTGGTGTTGGGGTATGCAAAAAGCCATAAAGTAGAGTTGTGGGTGAAGAGGGTGAGTATTTCGACTTGTAAAATTGGTTTATGAGGGACATTAAGAAAAGAATTTGTTCTGAAATGATGGAATCGCTGAATTGCTTGGTGTTGGGGTATTCAAAAATCCATAAAGTAAAGTTGTGGGTGAAGAGCGTGAGTACTTCAACTTGTAAAATTGGTTTTGGAGGGACATTAAGAAAAGAACTTGTTCTGAAATGATAGAATTGCTGAATTGTTTGGTGTTGGGGTATGCAAAAAGCCATAAAGTAGAGTTGTGGGTGAAGAGGGTGAGTATTTCGACTTGTAAAATTGGTTTATGAGGGAAATTAAGAAAAGAACTTGTTCTGAAATGATAGAATTGCTGAATTACCTGGTGTTGGGGTAAACAAAAAGTCATAAAGTAAAGTTGTGGGTGAAGAGCGTGAGTACTTCAACTTGTAAAATTGGTTTTGGAGGGACATTAAGAAAAGAACTTGTTCTGAAATGATAGAATTGCTGAATTGCTTGGTGTTGGGGTATGCAAAAAGCCATAAAGTAAAGCTGTGGGTGAAGAGGGTGAGTACTTAAACTTGTAAAATTGGTTTATGACGGACATTAAGAAAAGAACTTGTTCCGAAGTAATAGAATTGCTGAATTGCTTGGTGTTGGGGTAAACAAAAAGTCATAAAGTAAAGTTGTGGGTGAAGAGGGTGAGTACTTCAACTTATAAAATTGGTTTAGGACGGACATTAAGAAAAGAACTTTTCTGAAATGATAAAATTGCTGAATTGCTTCGTGTTGGGGTATGCAAAAGCCATAAAATAAAGTTTTGGGTGAAGAAGGTGAGTACTTCAAGTTGTAAAATTGGTTTAGGAGGAACATTAAGAAAGTAACTTTTTCTGAAATGATAGAAAAGCTGAATTTCTTGGTGTTGGGGTATTCAAAAAGCCATAAGGTAAAGTTGTGGCTGAAAGTGATGAGTACTTCAACTTGTAAAATTGGTTTAGGAAGGACATTAAGAAAAGAACTTGTTCTGAATTGATAGAACTGCTGAATTGCTTGGTGTTGGGGTATCCAAAAAGCCATAAAGTAAAGTTGTGGGTGAAGAGGGTGAGTACTTCAACTTGTAAAATCGGTTTAGGAGGAACATTAAGAAAGTAACTTGTTCTGAAATGATAGAATCGCTGAATTGCTTGGTGTTTGGGTATGCAAAAAGCCATAAAGTAAAGTTGAAGGTAAAGAGGGTGAGTACTTCAAGTTGAAAAATTGGTTTATGCAGGACATTAAGAAAAGAACTTGTTCTGAAAAAATATAGAAAAGCCTTTGAAAGTATTGCTTGGTGTTGGGGTATTCAAAAAGCCATAAAGTAAAATTGGGGGTGAAGAGGGTGAGTATTTCAACTTGTAAAATTGGTTTATGAGGGACATTAAGAAAACAACTTGTTCTGAATTGATAGAACTGCTGAATTACTTGGTGTTGGGGTATGCAAAAAGCCGTAAGGTAAAGTTTTGGGTGACAAGGATGAGTACTTCAACTTGCAAAAATGGTTTAAGAGGGATATTAAGAAAGAAACTTGTTCTGAAATGATAGAATTATTGAATTGCTTGGTGTTGGGGTATTCAAAAAGTCATAATGTAAAGTTGTGAGTGATAATGATGAGTACTTCAAGTTGTAAAATTGGTTTAGGAGGGACATTAAGAAAAGAACTTGTTCTGAAATTATAGAATTGTTGAATTGCTGGGTGTTGGTGTATGCAAAAAGCCATAAAGTAAAGCTGTGGGTGAAGAGGGTGAGTACTTCAACTTGTAAAATTGGTTTAGGAGGGACATTAAGAAAAGAACTTGTTCTGAAATGATAGAATTGCTGGATTGCTTGGTGTTGGGATATGCAAAAAGCCATAAAGTAAAATTGTGGGTGAAGAGAGTGAGTACTTCAAATTGTAAAATTGGTTTAGGAGGAACACTAAGAAAGGAACTACTTCTGAAATTATAGAATTGTTGAATTGCTGGGTGTTGGTGTATGCAAAAAGCCATAAAGTAAAGCTGTGGGTGAAGAGGGTGAGTACTTCAACTTGTAAAATTGGTTTAGGAGGGACATTAAGAAAAGAACTTGTTCTGAAATGATAGAATTAATGGATTGCTTGGTGTTGGGATATGCAAAAAGCCATAAAGTAAAATTGTGGGTGAAGAGAGTGAGTACTTCAACTTGTAAAATTGATTTAGGAGGGACATTAAGAAAAGAACTTGTTCTGAAATGATAGAATTGCTTGGTGTTGGGGTATGCAAAAAGCCATAAAGTAAAGTTGTGGGTGAAGAGGGTGAGTACTTCAACTTGTAAAATTGGTTAAGGAGGGAAATTAAGAAAATAACTTTTTCTGAAATTTTAGAATTGCTGAATTGCTTGGTGTTGCGGCATGTAAAAAGCCATAAAGTAAAGTTTTGGGTGAAGAGGGTGAGTACTTCAAGTTGTAAAATTGGTTAAGGAGGGACGTTAGGAAAAAAATTTGTTCTGAAATGATTGAATTGCTTCATTGCTTGGTGTTGCGGTATGCAAAAAGCCATAAAGTAAAGTTGTGGATGAAAAGGATGAGTACTTGAAGTTGTAAAATTGGTTTAGGAAGGACATTAAGAAAAGAACTTGTTCTGAAATGATAGAATTGCTGAATTTCTTGGTGTTGGGGTAAACAAAAAGCCATAAAGTAAAGTTATGGGTGAAGAGGGTGAGTACTTCAACTTGTAAAATTGGTTTAGGAGGGACATTAAGAAAAGAACTTGTTCTGAAATGATAGAATCGCTGAATTGCTTGGTTCTAGGGGTATGCAAAAAGCCATAAGGTAAAGCTGTGGGTGAAGAGGGTGAGTACTTCAACTTGTAAAATTGGTTTATGAGGGACATTAAGAAAAGAACTTGTTCCGAAGTAATAGAATTGCTGAATTGCTTGGTGTTGGGGTAAACAAAAAGCCATAAAGTAAAGTTGTGGGTGAAGAGGGTGAGTACTTCAACTTGTAAAATCGGTTTAGGAGGAACATTAAGAAAAAAACTTGTTCTGAAATGATACAATTGCTGAATTGCTTGTTTTTGGGGTATGCAAAAGCCATAAAGTAAAGTTGTGGGTGAACAGGGTGAGTACTTCAAGTTTTAAAATTGGTTTAGAAAGGACATTACGTAAAAAACTTGTTCTGAAATGATAGAATTGCTGAATTGCTTGGTTTTGGGGTATTCAAAAAGCCATAAAGTAAAGTTGTGGCTGAAAGTGATGAGTACTTCAACTTGTAAAATTGGTTTAGGAGGGACATTAGGCAAAGAACTTGTTCTGAAATGATAGAATTGTTGAATTGCTTGGAGTTGGGGTATCCAAAAAGCCATAAAGTAAAGTTGTGGGTGAAGAGGGTGAGTACTTCAAGTTGTAAAATTGGTTTAGGAGGAACATTAAGAAAGGAACTTGTTCTGAAATGATAGAATCAATGAATTGCTTGGTGTTGGGGTATGCAAAAAGCCATAAAGTAAAGTTGAGGGTGAAGAGGGTGTATACTTCAAGTTGTAAAATTGGTTTAGGCGGGACATTGAGAAAAGAACTTGTTCTGAAGAAATATAGAAAAGCCTTTTGAAAGTATTGCTTGGTGTTGGGGTATTCAAAAAGCCATAAAGTAAAGTTGTGGGTGAAGAGGGTGAGTACTTCAACTTGTAAAATTGGTTTAGGAGGGACATTAAGAAAAGAACTTCTTCTGAATTGATAGAATTGCTGGATTGCTTGGTGTTGGGGTATGCAAAAAGCCGTAAGGTAAAGTTGTGGGTGAAGAGGATGAGTACTTCAAATTGTAAAATTGGTTTAGGAGGGAAATTAAGAAAAGAACTTGTGCTGAAATGATAGAATTGTTGAATTGCTTGGTGTTGGGGTATGCAAAAAGCCATAAAGTTAAGTTGTGGGTGAAGAGGGAGAGTACTTGAACTTGTAAAATTGGTTTAGGAGGGACATTAAAAAAAAATTGTTCTGAAATCATAGAATTGTTGAATTGCTTGGTGTTGGGGTATGCAAAAAGCCATAAAATAAAGTTGTGAGTGAAGAGGGTGAGTACACAACTTGTAAAATTGGTTTAAGAGGGGCATTAAGAAAAGAACTTGTTTGGAAATGATAGAATTGCTGAATTGCTTGGTGTTGGGGTATGCAAAAAGCCATAAAATAAAGTTTTGAGTGAAGAGGCTGTTTGCTTCAACTTGTAAAATTGGTTTAGGAGGGACGGTAAGAAAATAACTTATTCTAAAATGATACAATTGCTGAATTTCTTGGTGTTGGGGTATGCAAAAAGCCATAAAATAAAGTTGTGGGTGATGAAGGTGAGTACTTCAACTTGTAAAATTGGTTTAGGAGGGATATTAAGAAAAGAACTTGTTCTGAAATGATAGAATTGCTGAATTGCTTGGTGTTGGTGTATGCAAAAAGCCATAAAGTAAAGTTGTGGGTGAAGAGGGAGAGTACTTCAACCTGTAAAATTGGCTTAGGAGGGAAATTAAGAAAATAACTTGCCCTGAAATGATAGAAGTGCTGAATTGCTTGGTGTTGGGGTATACAAAAAGCCATAAAGTAAAGTTGTGGGTGAAGAAGGTGAGTACTTCAACTTGTAAAATTGGTTTAGAAGGGACATTAAGAAAAGAACTTGTTTGGAAATGATAGAATTGCTGAATTGCTTGGTGTTGGGGTATGCAAAAAGCCATAAAAGAAAGTTGTGGGAGAAGAGGGTGAGTACTTCAACTTGTAAAATTGGTTTGGGAGGGACATTAAGAAAAGAACTTGTTCTGAAATGATGGAATTGCTGAATTGCTTGGTGTTGGGGTATTCAAAAATCCATAAAGTAAAGTTGTGGGTGAAGAGCGTGAGTACTTCAACTTGTAAAATTGGTTTTGGAGGGACATTAAGAAAAGAACTTGTTCTGAAATGATAGAATTGCTGAATTGTTTGGTGTTGGGGTATGCAAAAAGCCATAAAGTAGTGTTGTGGGTGAAGAGGGTGAGTATTTCGACTTGTAAAATTGGTTTAGGAGGGGCATTAAGAAAAGAACTTGTTAAGAAATGATAGAATTGCTGAATTGCTTGTTGTTGGGGTATGCAAAAAACCATCAAGTAAAGCTGTGGGTGAAAAGGATGAGTACTTCCACTTGTAAAATTGGTTTATGAGGGACATTAAGAAAAGAACTTGTTCTGAAATGATAGAATTGCTGAATTACCTGGTGTTGGGGCAAACAAAAAGCCATAAAGTAAAGTTGTGGGTTAAGAGGGTGAGTACTTCAACTTGTAAAATTGGTTTGGGAGGGACATTAAGAAAAGAACTTGTTCTGAAATGATAGAATTGCTGAATTGCTTGGTGTTGGGGTATGCAAAAAGCCATAAAGTAAAGCTGTGGGTGAAGAGGGTGAGTACTTCAACTTGTAAAATTGGTTTATGAAGGACATTAAGAAAAGAACTTGTTCCGAAGTAATAAAATTGCTGAATTGCTTGGTGTTGGGGTAAACAAAAAGCCATAAAGTAAAGTTGTGGGTGAAAAGGGTGAGTACTTCAACTTGTAAAATTGGCTTAGGAGGGACACTAAGAAAAGAACTTTTCTGAAATGATAAAATTGCTGAATTGCTTCGTGTTGGGGTATGCAAAAGCCATAAAGTAAAGTTTTGGGTGAAGAGGGTGAGTACTTCAACTTGTAAAATTGGTTTAGGAGGAACATTAAGAAAGTAACTTGTTCTGAAATGATAGAAAAGCTGAATTTCTTGGTGTTGGGGTATTCAAAAAGCCATAAGGTAAAGTTGTGGCTGAAAGTGATGAGTACTTCAACTTGTAAAATTGGTATAGGAGGGACATTAAGAAAAGAACTTGTTCTGAAATGATAGAACTGCTGAATTGCTTGGTGTTGGGGTATGCAAAAAGCCATAAAGTAAAGTTGTGGGTGAAGAGGGTGAGTACTTCAACTTGTAAAATCGGTTTAGGAGGAACATTAAGAAAGTAACTTGTTCTGAAATGATAGAATCGCTGAATTGCTTGGTGTTTGGGTATGCAAAAAGCCATAAAGTAAAGTTGAGGGTGAAGAGGGTGACTACTTCAAGTTGAAAAATTGGTTTATGCAGGACATTAAGAAAAGAACTTGTTCTGAAAAAATATAGAAAATTCTTTTGAAAGTATTGCTTGGTGTTGGGGTATTCAAAAAGCCGTAAAGTAAAATTGGGGTGAAGAGGGTGAGTACTTCAACTTGTAAAATTGGTTTAGGAGGGACATTAAGAAAACAACTTGTTCCGAATTGATAGAACTGCTGAATTACTTGGTGTTGGGGTATGCAAAAAGCCGTAAGGTAAAGTTTTGGGTGACAAGGATGAGTACTTCAACTTGCAAAAATGGTTTTAAGCGGGATATTAAGAAAGAAACTTGTTCTGAAATGATAGAATTATTGAAATGCTTGGTGTTGGGGTATTCAAAAAGTCATAATGTAAAGTTGTGAGTGATAATTGTGAGTACTTCAAGTTGTAAAATTGGTTTAGGAGGGAAATTAAGAAAAGAACTTGTTCTGAAATTATAGAATTGTTGAATTGCTGGGTGTTGGTGTATGCAAAAACCCATAAAGTAAAGTTTTGGGTGAAGAGGGTGAGTACTTCAACTTGTAAAATTGGTTTAGGAGGGACATTAAGAAAAGAACTTGTTCTGAAATGATAGAATTGCTGGATTGCTTGGTGTTGGGATATGCAAAAAGCCATAAAGTAAAGTTGTGGGTGAAGATGGTGAGGACTTCAACTTGTAAAATTGGTTTAGGAGGAACACTAAGAAAGGAACTTGTTCTGAAATCATAGAATTGCTGAATTGCTTGGTGTTGGTGTATGCAAAAGGCCATAAAGTAAAGTTGTGGGTGAAGAGAGTGAGTACTTCAACTTGTAAAATTGGTTTAGGAGGGACATTAAGAAAAGAACTTGTTCTGAAATGATAGAATTGCTGGATTGCTTGGTGTTGGGATATGCAAAAAGCCATAAAGTAAAATTGTGGGTGAAGAGAGTGAGTACTTCAACTTGTAAAATTGATTTAGGAGGGACATTAAGAAAAGAACTTGTTCTGAAATGATAGAATTGCTTGGTGTTGGGGTATGCAAAAAGCCATAAAGTAAAGTTGTGGGTGAAGAGGGTGAGTACTTCAACTTGTAAAATTGGTTAAGGAGGGAAATTAAGAAAATAACTTTTTCTGAAATTTTAGAATTGCTGAATTGCTTGGTGTTGCGGCATGTAAAAAGCCATAAAGTAAAGTTTTGAGTGAAGAGGGTGAGTACTTCAAGTTGTAAAATTTGTTTAGGAGGGACATTAAGGAAAGAACTTGTTCTGAAATGATAGAATTGCTTAATTGCTCGGTGTTGGGGTATGCAAAAAGCCATTAAGTAAAGTTGTGGGTGAAGAGGGTGAGTGCTTCAACTTGTAAAATTGATTTAGGAGGGACATTAAGAAAAGAACTTGTTCTGAAATGATAGAATTGCGGAATCGCTTGGTGTGGGGGTATGCAAAAAGCCATAAAGTAAAGTTGTGGGTGAAAAGGATGAGTACTTCAACTTGTAAAATTGGTTTAGGAGGGACATTAAGAAAAGAACTTGTGCTGAAATGATAGAATTGTTGAATTGCTTGGTGTTTTCGTATGCAAAAAGCCATAAAGTTAAGTTGTGGGTGAAGAGGGAGAGTACTTGAACTTGTAAAATTGGTTTAGGAGGGACATTAAAACAAAACTTGTTCTGAAATGATAGAATTGTTGAATTGCTTGGTGTTGGGGCATGCAAAAAGCCATAAAGTGAAGTTATGAGTGAAAAGGATGAGTACTTGAATTGCTTGGTGTTTCGCTGAATTGCTTGGTGTTTGGGTATGCAAAAAGCCATAAAGTAAAGTTGAGGGTGAAGAGGGTGAGTACTTCAAGTTGAAAAATTGGTTTATGCAGGACATTAAGAAAAGAACTTGTTCTGAAAAAATATAGAAAATTCTTTTGAAAGTATTGCTTGGTGTTGGGGTATTCAAAAAGCCGTAAAGTAAAATTGGGGGTGAAGAGGGTGAGTACTTCAACTTGTAAAATTGGTTTAGGAGGGACATTAAGAAAACAACTTGTTCCGAATTGATAGAACTACTGAATTACTTGGTGTTGGGGTATGCAAAAAGCCGTAAGGTAAAGTTTTGGGTGACAAGGATGAGTACTTCAACTTGCAAAAATGGTTTAAGCGGGATATTAAGAAAGAAACTTGTTCTGAAATGATAGAATTATTGAAATGCTTGGTGTTGGGGTATTCAAAAAGTCATAATGTAAAGTTGTGAGTGATAATGGTGAGTACTTCAAGTTGTAAAATTGGTTTAGGAGGGACATTAAGAAAAGAACTTGTTCTGAAATTATAGAATTGTTGAATTGCTGGGTGTTGGTGTATGCAAAAACCCATAAAGTAAAGTTTTGGGTGAAGAGGGTGAGTACTTCAACTTGTAAAATTGGTTAAGGAGGGACATTAGGAAAAAAATTTGTTCTGAAATGATAGAATTGCTTAATTGCTTGGTGTTGCGGTATGCAAAAAGCCATAAAGTAAAGTTGTGGATGAAAAGGATGAGTACTTGAAGTTGTAAAATTGGTTTAGGAAGGACATTAAGAAAAGAACTTGTTCTGAAATGATAGAATTGCTGAATTGCTTGGTGTTGGGGTAAACAAAAGGCCATAAAGTAAAGTTGTGGGTGAAGAGGGTGAGTACTTCAACTTGTAAAATTGGTTTAGGAGGGACATTAAGAAAAGAACTTGTTCTGAAATGATAGAATCGCTGAATTGCTTGGTTCTAGGGGTATGCAAAAAGCCATAAAGTAAAGCTGTGGGTGAAGAGGGTGAGTACTTCAACTTGTAAAATTAGTTTATGAGGAACATTAAGAAAAGAACTTTTCCGAAGTAATAGAATTGCTGATTTGCTTGGTGTTGGGGTAAACAAAAAGCCATAAAGTAAAGTTGTGGGTGAAGAGGGTGAGTACTTCAACTTGTAAAATTGGTTTAGGAGGAACATTAAGAAAAGAACTTGTTCTGAAATGATACAATTGCTAAATTGCTTGTTTTTGGGGTATGCAAAAGCCATAAAGTAAAGTTGTGGGTGAACAGGGTGAGTACTTCAAGTTTTAAAATTGGTTTAGAAAGGACATTACGTAAAGAACTTGTTCTGAAATGATAGAATTGCTGAATTGCTTGGTTTTGGGGTATTCAAAAAACCATAAAGTAAAGTTGTGGCTGTAAGTGATGAGTACTTCAACTTGTAAAATTGGTTTAGGAGGGACATTAGGAAAAGAACTTGTTCTGAAATGATAGAATTGTT
The DNA here is from genome assembly GCA_027921565.1 of Artemia sinica. Taxonomy (NCBI): domain Eukaryota; kingdom Metazoa; phylum Arthropoda; class Branchiopoda; order Anostraca; family Artemiidae; genus Artemia; species Artemia sinica. The sequence goes on along the minus strand of CM051272.1, from coordinate 4,046,744 downwards.
GAATTGCTTGGTGTTGGGGTATACAAAAAGCCATAAAGTAAAGTTGTGGGTGAAGAGGGTGAGTACTTCAACTTGTAAAATTGGTTTAGGAGGAACATTAAGAAAAGAACTTGTTCTGAAATGATAGAATTGCTAAATTGCTTGGTGTTGGGGTATGCAAAAAGCCATAAAGTAAAGTTGAGGGTGAAGAGGGTGAATACTTCAAGTTGTAAAATTGGTTTAGGCTGGACATTGAGAAAAGAACTTGTTCTGAAGAAATATAGAAAAGCCTTTTGAAAGTATTGCTTGGTGTTGGGGTATTCAAAAAGCCATCAAGTAAAGTTGCAGGTGAAGAGGGTGAGTACTTCAACTTGTAAAATTGGTTTAGGAGGGACATTAAGAAAAGAACTTCTTCTGAATTGATAGAATTGCGGAATTGCTTGGTGTTGGGGTATGCAAAAAGCCGTAAGGTAAAGTTGTGGGTGAAGAGGATGAGTACTTCAACTTGTAAAATTGGTTTAGGAGGGAAATTAAGAAAAGAACTTGTGCTGAAATGATAGAATTGTTGAATTGCTTGGTGTTGGCGTATGCAAAAAGCCATAAAGTAAAGTAGTGAGTGAAAAGGATGAGTACTTAAAGTTGTAAAATTGGTTTAGGAGGGACATTAAGAAAAGAATTTGTTCTGAAATGATAGAATTGCTGAATTGCTTTGTGTTGCGGTTTGCAAAAAGCCATAAAGTAAAGTTGTGGGTGAAAGGATGAGTACTTCAAGTTGTAAAATTGGTTTAGGAGGGACATTAAGAAAAGAACTGGTTCTGAAAAATATAAATAAAGCCTTTTGAAAAGTATTGTTTGGTGTTGAGGTATTCAAAAAGCCATAAAGTAAAGTTGTGGGTGAAAAGGATGAGTACTTCAAGTTGTAAAATAAGTTTAGGAGGGACATTACGTAAAGAACTTGTTCTGAAAAGATACATTCGGGAAGAGCCAAAAAGCTGGGGGGGAGGGGGGCCCTTCTGTATCTCAATTGCGCAAAAAAAAGTATTGAAAAAATTGGGTGGGGCCCGGGGGGAGGGGGGCTCTTTGTGAGCCCGGATGGAGGGAAGCCCTTTTGGGGCCCGGACTCTTTAGGGGACCGGTGGCGGGGTCTCTTTGGGGGCTCGGGGAGAGCGGGCCCTTTTTTGGCCTGAGGGAGGAGGGCCCTTCTGGGGCCCGGGGGAGGGGGCCCTTTGGGGGCCCGGGGGAGGGGGTCCCTTTGGGGTTGTGGTAGGGGACCTTATAACACTGTTCAAATGGAGCTTGTGTATTATAACGACCACAGAGTTTCACCCCAAATCATCATCTAAAATGTCTCAAACTGTTTCACCCAAATAATCCCTAAAATTCCAATTAATTTGTTTTCGCCCAAATAATCCCCTAAAAGTAATTTCTGCGTGTTCCTTTGTTTCGTCATCCTTATTTGCTGTCACATTTGAAATTCCCATGAAACCATTTCCTGCGTTAAATATATTCAATCTGTCCTGATCTCGTATGAATTTCTGAAAAAATCTAAGTTGTTCCTAGTTACACTATTATGGTTTTTGATAGAATATTAATATTTATCTCTCAGACCTAAAGATCAGAGAAGCCATACTTAAAAATAGAATATTAATTTATCTCTCAGACCTAAAGACAAGAGAATTCATATTTAAAATTGAAAGCCCCTCATGATAGAATTCCCTGTCGATTGTGTAATCAATCTCTCAGAAATCTAGTCCCCTTCGATTATGTAAATCAATTTCCCAGAAATTCTCTCCCCTCTAGTGGATCAATACACTTAAAAACATCCCCCTGATTGACCTTGAAAATGGTGTCATTGACCCGTTAGTGGATCAATAAACCATGCATAAATTATGTTCGTCCTGTATGTAATAACTCCTTTCCACTGTTTTACCGGGTGAAAATATTGATTGAGTCCTTTTCTTGGATGTTTTGATCATAAAAACTACTTCTTGGATTACCTCCCCTATATCCCAAAAATCACTACAAATCTTAAAAAAGTTTGCACAAAAATAATCTGTATGTAGTATTCACAAATAATTTTAGAATCATAAATTTTCTAAATTCTGGTAAAGATAAAACCCCAGTTACTCGCCAAAGAGGGGTCTATCAAATACCATAAGATTGTGGCAAATATTATATAGGTAGAACACACCAGAATTTAGAAAAGTGCATACAACAGCATAAAGATGATATTGTCAATGCTCTAAATTCTAATATTTCCACTATTTCATCTGATTCTGCATTAGGCAGCCATATTTTTGAAAATCCTAACGACAATATACTTTTTGATGAATCCGCCCTTATTAGCAATGACCTAGTTATAAAGCAGGTAGTCCGAGAATCAATTGATATCAAACTTAAGATTAATAATAATATTTCCTTAAATCGGGACTTGGGGGAATATACACTAAATGCTCTTTACACAAATTTAATTAAAAATGATCTTACAAAATATTTTAAAAAACCGATAGACATTAACACAGAACCGGTCACGAAAAGACCTTTGAGGTTAGCTGCCAAAAAGGCTGGATTAGCAATAAGAACGTGTTTTTAATTTATTTTTCTTTCATCTCATTGAATCGCCTTGTTTTACCTTACTTTTTATCAGTCCTGGTTGAACTTCACTGAAGTAAGGATGCTAGGACTGCTTTGAAATTTTCACTTTTTTGGTTTTATTTGTCGCATGTTGTTGTGAGTCTTTTTTCTTTTATATATTTTTGTCTTGCTGAGGACGGCCCATGGACATAGGGCCGAAATATTCATTCAAATTATCTCCACTGTCTTACAAAAAGATTTCCCTTTTGTTCTTCGTACTTTTGTTGTTTATAAAAACTACTCCTAGCCTTGATTTTCCTATATATATATATATATATATATAAAGCCGACTCATAATGATCGATATCTACATATCTCTTCCCATCACCCTCCTGTGAAAAGAGGGGTAAAAATTTCTTTAGTCGACAGAGTTTTAAAAATTTGTTCCCGTAATCATATAAGTTCTGAATTAAACTATGTCAAGGACATTCTTTTCTGCAATGGTTACCCAATCAAACTTATTGAAAATATCATAGATGGACGATTAAAAAAGCTAAAACTACAAAATAGGGAGTTCGTCCCCCTTGATTCAGTTACCCCGGCAATTGAGAAAAAAAAATTTCATCACTTTACCATACATCCCGAAACTTGGCGAAAAACCTGGAAATTTTTTTTAAAAATAATCTCTCTGTTTCTTTCAAAACCGAACAAAAAGTTGAACATTTTTTTAACTCAGGAAAGGATAAAACTGACCCTGTTCTGGGTAGTGGTGTCTACAGAATCCCGTGTTCATGTGGGAAATTTTACATTTGTAGGACCCATCAACAACTAAGTGAAAGAAAAACAAGCAAAAATGGGGTTTTTAAAGGCCAAATGAAAATACTTAAAAAACACAACAAATCGAATATTTCGAGAGGACAAACGCTTCTCTTCTTCAGTGCGAAACGAAATAGTATATCCAAGGAAAGTGGCCAAGAAAAAAACAAAAACAACAAACGCGGAAAGTCAATGTGAAAAGAACCAAAAAACCAAAGAAAAAACCAAAAACTTAAAAGATCAATAGAATTCAATAAAAGCCAAAAATTATAAGGATTAAAACCAAACACCTAACAACCATAAAAGCGAGTTATTCGCCAATATCCGCGATTTGCACAAAATCCAAAAAATTATGAACCGCCATCGACAGATACTAGCGAACAACTGAGAAATAAAAGAAAAGAAAACAATTCATTTACTCAAAAACAAAACGAACCAGCAATTAAATAAGTTGGAGAACTATGTCATCTGATTTTGGATTTTAATTATTGCATTTCTTGCAGACACCCTTTGAGACCTAAGGGGTTGTTCACGTGTTTGATTATATGACTGGGAAAGTGATTCGAGATTTATTTCAGAGATTATTAAAGTATTAGCTTCTCTTTTGAGAAAACCAAAATATGACTCGTTGATTCTAAAATCACCGGAATCTCTGTTTAAAGCTAGACCTAAATGTTGGTATTTATAAATTTCAACAGCTTCTCTGTAGTGCTGGGCAATGCCTTTGTCATGCGAAATTAGGCTAGCTTGATTAAACAAAATAGTATGGTCTAGTTTTTCAAAAATGTGCTCTGCAAGGGCAGAGTCAAAATTCTCTGTTTTTTTCCGCTTTCTTAGTGTATTATTAATTGAACTAGAGTGCTTAGTTAATCTATCCGTGAGTCGCTGATCAGTTCTTCCGGTATACCAAAGACCACACGAACATGGAATTCTGTAGACACCGGAGTTTTTTACCTATCGGGATAGGGTCTTTACCTTGATAAATTTGGGACCTGATAGTTTTTCTGGGTCTATAATAAGTGTAAATGTTATTGTTTCTTAGATTTTTTGAAATGTGGTCTGAAACCCTTTTAACGTATGGGAGACCAAGATAAACTGAAATTTCCCTTTGATTTGTGTTTTCTGTGTAAATATCTGATAATCTTTTAATGCGTTTCTAATTACAGAATTTATTAAACTAATAGGATAACCATTCCCAAATAAAATATCTCTAAGGTGGTTGAGCTCTAAATCCAAGAAGCGTGTTGAACAACTTTCAATGCTCTATCAACTACTACTACTACTACTACTACTACTTACAACTCACCGCAGCACCAAGCCGCCTGAGGACAACACAGCTACGCAGGCTCCGCCTCCACCGCAATCTATTCAAAGCCTCCCTTTTTACACCCGCCCACGAAGTTCCAATTTCCTTTAAATCTTTCTTTATGACGTCCTCTCACCCCAGACGGGGAAGACCTGCTTTCTGTTTAGCCCTAGATGGTTGGCCGAAAAGAACAATCTTCGGCAATCTGTCATCCTTCATCCTCACAACGTGCCCTAGCCACCTCAACCTTTCTTTCATTATTGCCCTAGAGAGCGGTATTGAACCACATTTTTCGCATAGCCTTTTGTTTGAAATACGGTCAGTCAGCCAGGTACCCAGAACAATCCTTAAGCAATTTCTCTGGAAAACATCTCTATCAACTAGAGAAGTGACAACTCCTCTGTTCACAGAAGGCGAATGATTAGAGGAATAATTTAAGTAACGGTCATTATGTGTGAGTTTTCTATAGACACCAAACTCGAAACATGTATCATTTCTATGCACCAGAACATCTAAGAAAGGAAGACGCCTCTCTACCTCTGATTCCTGAGTAAATTTAAGTTTTGGATCCAAGGGGTTAAGCAAGTGAAGAAACAAACCCAGAGACTCGTCACCATGCTCCCACAAATAAAAAATATAATCTTTAAAACGAACCCAAAATTCAACTTTGCAAAAACTTTGCAAAATAGCCCTTTCTTTAAGGTCTTCCATGAAGATATCAGCCTGTATTGGAGAAAGGGGGGCACCCATGGAAAGCCCATATTTATGTCTATAAAAAATGCCTCTATAATGGAAGTAAAAAGAAGTTCTGTTACAAGGGCTGTGAGTGAAAGAAGTGTCTGATTCAAAAGAGTAGATTTTTCTGATGTAGATGGGTTAGCATTAAGTTTATGCTCCAAAATCAGTTCGGCCTTTTGAGGATCACAATTGGTATACATTGAATCTGCATCAAAACTGCCAATCCATCAAAACTGTATTTGGTTTAACCGAAACTTGTTTTACCTTGGAAACAAAATCAGCGGAATTTTTGATGTAGGATTTTTTAGCGAGAATTAGTGGACGAATTACAACTGATAAAAATGTCCCTTTTTTTGCTGTAGGAGAATTAAAAGAAGAAACCTCTCTTTGCCAAGAAGAGGAGGAGAATTTGGAGCATGGCCTGAGTCGTTGTCGAGGTCTTTTGGGGGTAAGGGAAAATTTATTTGGGAATGATAGAGTGCTGCTTCCTGATGCCTTGAAAAGTACGTCGTCACAATGTATTTGTCTAGCGGGAAGATATCTTGATGAGTATTTTGCAAAAAGAAGAGAGTAGTTTTTATTTTATTTATATTTTTTCTTTATTATTGTGACGAGTGTTGTAATTTGTTAATCTTGTATGTAATCTTGTAGTCTTATTTGTGTACATGGCCACATTTTGGCTTGAAATACACGTTTTCTCAATGGGTCGAAGTGGATTACCGGGATTATAATAATAATAATAACTACTCTGATTATGAACTTTAGGAAGACCATAAAAGCGAGGGGACGTGCAGCCGAGTGGGTAAAACCTTTTGTACAATTGATCTGTGATTTCACCTTTTCCTTTTAGATAAGAAAGCTCTTTTCGGACTTCCTGGACAAATTTTTCTGTGGGATTGGTAGCTAATTGTTCATATGTGTTAGAATTATTTAAAATTTCTCTGACTTTTTTGTCGTAACCATCTGAATCTCATACAAACAACAGTATTGCCTTCATCGGCTTTCATAATAATCCTGGAATGATCTTTATGTAGTGCGTGTAAGACCAAGTGTTCATTTTTACTAAAAAATTTTAAATTTGGATTATTAAAACAAGGCAAATCCAATGAGGTTTAAAAAAATTGTGCTCTAACCTCAGCAATCTCTTCAATATCCGCACGAGAGTCATGAAATGCCCCCTCTGTGTTCGCGAAAATTTCACTATAAGGTATTTTCGAAGGAGCTATCGAAAATTTCAATCATTTCGACGGAACCTGATTTTGCTGGTTATTAAATAAAAAAAACAAGTTTTTTAAACTGAAAGTAAGGAGCAACATTAAAACTTAAAACGAACAGAAATTATTCCGTATATGAAAGGGACTGTCCCCTCCTCAACGCCTCGCTCTTTACGCTAAAGTTTTTTATTGTTTTAAAAAATAAGGTTGTGAGACAGAGTCAAACTTTAGCGTAAAGAGCGAGGCGTTGAGGAGGGGACAGTCCCTTTCATATACGAAATAATTTCTGTTCGTTTTAAGTTTTAATGTCGCTCCTTACTTTCAGTTTAAAAAACTTGTTTTTTTTTATTTAATTTTTGAACGTTTTTGAATAAATGCAGGTTTTGATCTTGGCTCACCGTACATGAATAATTAAAACAAAATGTTCATATTAATTTACTTTTATTTAGTTAAACGGCTTCCTCGAAACTTGTTTAATTTTATTTACGAACGTTTTTATTAGTAATAAATATACGTAACTTACGAATTAACTTACGTAACGAACTTCTATATTCATATATTTTTAATACGTTTATTAGGGGGTTCGCCCCCTAGTCCAATACCTTGCTCTTTAAGCGAGATTTCAAATTGTGTTCCAATTCTTTAAAAATGACCGCTTAATCACAAAGGCCGTTAATTAGAATAAATAGCTCTTATGAAAGTACTAAAGAAATCTTCGGCTTAAAGAGCGAGGCATTGACTACGGGGTGAACCCAATTATATATGTAATATTTTCTGTTCGTTTAAAGTTTCGATGTTGCTGCTGTTGCAGTTGAAATACTTGTTTTTTTATATTAAATTTCTGATCTTTTTTTAAATAATGCTGGGAAGTCCGGCGTCCCCGTCATAGCAATTTCTCTTCCCCCATGAAAATCTCCTTCATGGAAAGATCCTCCCACATAACCCCCAACCCCCCCCCCCTCACTACCAGGAAAAATCTCCCCTGAAAACGTCTGTATTTTTCCAAATAACCAATACTATATGTTAACATTGGGTAAAGTTCATAAATTTCAGCCCTTCCCCCGGGAACTTCGGGGATTAAGTCATCCTAAAAGACATACTTATAATATTTTCGAACATGCTGAAAAAAATGGCTATCTCAAAAATTTGATCAAGTGACTTTGGAAAAAATGAGCGTGGGAGGGGGCCTAGTTGCCCTCCATTTTTTTTGTTTACTTAAAAAGGGCACTAGAACTTTCCATTTCCATTCCAATGAGCCCTCCCACGATATTCTAGGACAACTGGGTCGATAAGATCACCCCTGGGAAAAAAAAACAAAAAACAAATAAACACGCACCCGTGATCTTTCTTCTGGCAAAAAATGCAAAATTCCACATTTTTGTAGATGGGAGCTTGAAACCTCTAAAGTAGGGTTCTCTGATACGTGGAATATGATGGTGTGATTTTCATTAAGGTTCTATAACTTTTAGGGGGTCTTTCCCCCTTTTTTCGAAAATCAGCCAAATTTTCTCAGGCCCGTAACTTTTGATGGGTAGGAATAAACTTGATGAAACTTATATATTTGAAATCAACATTAAAATCTGATTCTTTTGATGTATCTATTTGTATCAAAATACCGTTTTCTAGAGTTTCGGTTACCATTGAGCGGGGTCACTCCTTACTTACAGTTCGTTACCACGAACTGTTTGATTGCTGGTTCGTTTTGTTTTTGAGTGAATGAATTGTTTTCCTTTCTTTTATTTCTCAGTTGTTCTCTAGTATCCGTCGATAGCAGTTCATAGTTTTTTGGATTTTGAACAAATCACGGATATCGGCGAATAACTCGCTTTTATAGTTGTTAGGTATTTGGTTTTAATTCTTGGAATTTTTGGCTTTTATTGAATTCTATTCATCTTTTAAGTTTTTGTTTTTTCTTTTTTTTCTTTTGTTCTTTTCACATTGACTTTCCGCGTTTGTTTTTGGAGTTTTTTTCTTTGGCACTTTCCTTGGAAACATTATTTCGTTTCGCGCTGAAGAAGAGAGGCGTCTGTCCTCTTGAAATATTCCCTTTGTTGTGTTTTTCAGTATTTTCATTTGGCCTTTAGAAACCCCATGTTTGCTCGTTTTTCTTTCTTTATGTTATGTCAGGTCAATGTGGTTTAAGAAATTATCTTCGTCATGCTTATGGGGAGCATTCTACCAATGTTGTTACTACATTCATATCTCTTGTGAGAAAAAAAGCTAATTTGATTAATCAACCGTATTTTTCTTCATAATTGTAAAATGAACCGTATTTTACCCAAATCAATGCGACCTTCACTTCACTTAAACACACGTAACGAACGGCAATTTACAGAACGTATAGGGTTTTGTATTTTAAACCATGTTATTAGCGATTGCAAAAGCAAGCGCTACCGGTTAAATCAGGATATTTTCAGGCTAGAGCGAGAAATACTATGTACGCTTTCTTATGCTGATTTTCATCAAATTAAGGCTACATCTGAAAATTCTTTTCAGCATGATTTTAGGATTTCTAGACAAAGACTTTCTGAGGAATTGACTTACTTGACTTATGTCCCATCCGTCCTTGAAGGTCGTTTTGGGGCCTCTTCTTTAACCAGTACATTGATATGCTTCCTGTAGGTGCTTCTATTGTCGGCCAGGCGGCAGAGTTGTGGCAGGTTGTAGGGTGAGAAGTTTTCTTTCCATCTCTTCGGAGGGCGACCTCTGGGGCGAGAACCGTGTACTCGTCTATCGAAGGTTATCTTCGGGAGACGAGGGCTAGCCATGCGTTGGGTATGTCCAAGCCATTTGAGTTGTTGTTGTTTTATTTTGTCCAATTTTGTAAGTTTGACTTTCAGATTATGGAGAAGCTTGGAGTTGGAGATTTCGTCGGGGTAGATGATACCGGCGATGCGTCGTAGGGATTTGGTTTCAAAGGCAGCCAAGCGGCATTGATCGTCTGTTTTAAGCGTCCAGGATTAAAAGGCATAGATGGCGATCGGAATAATGAAGGAGCAGAAGAGTCTCGTTTTGAGAGTTGTTGTTAAGTTCTTGTTCCTCCAGATGGGCATCAGAGCTTTAAAACTGAAGTTTGCAAGTGTCAGGCGTCTCTTGATGTCTTTGAGTTGGTTGTTATCAGAAGTAAGTAAGCTCCCTAGGTAGGTGAAGCCTTCCACCCACTCAATGGTATCTCCACCAAGCTGAAGGCTGATATCTACCTGTGAATCGAGCTTGCGTGAGTAGCGCATGGCTTTCGTTTTTGAGGTGTTGATGGCCATCCCGAAAAGGTTGGTAGACGAACTAACGCTGTTAGCCTGAGATTGTGTATCTTGAAGGGACTCGGCTATTAGGTCTATGTCATCAGCATATGCTAGTTTGTCTATCACTCCTCCTCCGACAAGGGCACCGGGTGGGTTGCCTGTGAGTGAAAGAGCTGCAGATAGGAAGAGATTGAACAGGTCCGGTGATATTAGGCAACCTCGAAGCACTCTGGTAGAGGTTTGGAAGCTCTCGGTAAGTCCTTCTCCAGTCATGACGCAGCTTCTGAACTTCTTATACCTGTCTTTGATCAGCGAGATCAGGTTGGATTGGATGCCAAAGTGAAGAAGGATGTGCCATAGACCTTCTCTCCTTGTTTAAAGTCTAAGAAAAGGTGGTAAATGCTTCGGCCAAGTTCGGTATGCTTTTCCATGATCTGCCGAAGAGTGAATATCTCATCAATTGTTGATCTATTAGGGTGGAAGCCTGTTTGGTATTTCGGAATAACCATTGAAAAAATGACTCGTATACGCCCGAGCATGACTCTTGTGAGGATTTTAGCTGCGTGGCTGGTAAGACTTATTGGGCGGTAGTTGTCGCAGACAGCTTTAGAGCCTTTCTTATGCAGGGGGATTATTGTGGCTTCGCACCCGGGTGAGGGGAAGTGACATTTTTCCCAAGCAGCTGTGGCAATTTTGTGGTAAAGGTGAAAGAGTGGTTTGCAGTTTACTTTCAGTAGTTCGGGCTGGATTCCATAGGGGCCGGCAGCTTTGTTTTTTCTCAAGTCTCCGATAGCTGCTTCTATTTTAGAGTAAAGAGGGTTAGGACTTGGGTCTGTAGAGGTTGTGGGGAAAGTGTCGAGAATTGTTGGGTCTGGGTGGATGGCCAAATTCAGTTTATTTTTAAAATGGTTTTTCCATCGAGAGCGGATTTCGTCTGTGGATTGTATTTGGTTTCCATGTTTGTCGAGAAGGGAACACGCTTTGATGTCCTTCTTATTGGCCAATTCCCGCACTCTTCTATACATGTAGTGGGGGGTCTCTTTTTTTGAAGGCCGATTCACATTGATCACACGTTTCTTTAATAAAAGCACGATGAATACGTCTGATGGTTTTCTCTACAGCTCATTTGAGTTGCATGTATCGGTCCCTATTTTCTTTATCTTGATTGTTCGTGACTTGGCGCTTTTCGTCGCAGAGGGAGATGATCTTGTCTGTTATCCAAGGTTTCTGATTGTTTTTTGGGTACCCAATGTGGAATGAGCAACATCACATATGATATTTGTGCTGCTAGTCACCAGGTTGTCAATATCTTCCTTAGACAGGATATGTGGAGAGCTTGACGTGAGCTCAGAAATTTTTTCGGTTAGAATGGTGATATAGGTCATGCATGTGTTCTCGTCTTTCAGTAGATCTACTCGAAATTTGGAGGTTTTCTTAGACAACTTTGATGTTGTTTCAAGTCTTGTTTTGAACCTAGACATGACAAGCGGATGGTTGCTATCAAAGTTGCCACCGGCTAGCGTGACCGTGTTTAGGACGGACGTTTTCCAACGTCTAGACACGAGGATGTAGTCTATTAAGTTTTTAGCTTTTCCATCCGGTGAGGTCCAGGATGTCTTAAGGCGAGGTCTGTGCTTGAACAATGTGTTTGTAATGACTTAATCGCTGTCTCTGCAGAATTCGATAAGGCGTTCTCCTCTTCTGTTCATTTTTCCATTTCCAAATTTGCCCATTACATCTTCGTGTCTTGTGTGGTTGTTTCCAACGATGGTGTTGAAGTCACCAATGACGAAGATTATGTCCGTTTTAGGGACAGAATCAACTAGAATTTGAAGCTGAAGATAGAAGTTTTCAGACTCTTTGTTGTTTCTGCATGAATCTCGAGCGTATACTTGGATAATTGTGAGGTTGGTGGGTAAACCTTTCAGGTGGATCATGATGATCCGTTCCGTGAGGGGGATTACGGAGATTAGGGATTTTCTGGCTTTATTAGACAGTAAGAAACCTACACCTTGTCAATGTTTCCCATCATTATGTCCTGAAAGTAGAAGGGTAACATCTCCATGTTTCTTCAACAGTGACTGGAAGATGGGTTTCGGCGAGACCAATTACGTCCCAGCTGTACCGTTTTATCTCTCATAGAAGTAGGTCTATTTTTCCTTGTTTAGCGTGGGTTCTAGTGTTTAGGGTACCTATTGATATAGTTATTTTTGGTGAAACAATAGCCTCTAGGGTTGGAGTTATCAACGTAGATATATCCGCGCGAATCACGGTCATCGAGTCGTCGGCTGCCCCGGACGCGGTAGCTCTTAACGCATTATCGTCGGTTACCCCGGACGCGGTAGAACTGGTTCTCATATTTGATCTCTTATTCATATTCATAATTAAAATTAAACAAGGAGTTTCTTGACTGACTTCGGGACAGCAGTGAGCCACTCCTCTCTATCCCTAGCAGGGGCCGACTGTATCTATTACCGATAGTGCGCCCATTTGGTGTCCTGCAATACCAGCAACTTAACCCATTACTGGGGTAAGGTTTGTGACTGACGGGGCGTATCCATACGCCGATGGGCCCTGCCCAGTGTACGTTAGAGGGGTTATCCTCCTCCTCCGTCTGAATTAAAGGCCCCCAGACGAGGGTGCTCATGCTATGTTTCAAGACCCCCAGAGACTGGGTCCCCCCTCGGTTGGCACCTCACTACCCATGAGGTACTCTACATATCTGCAGGGCCTTCCCCTATCCGCCACCTGGGGACGCGCTGAGTGGCTTGGGGGAAGCCCCTACTGAGAAGATACTCAGCAGGTACGCAGCAGTTTCTGAGAAATTACACCGTTTAAAATTAGAAAAACTCTCTAATAATCCACCTTTTGTCCTAAAAGTATATCCTGGTCTGCCGTGATAAATCTCAACTCCACTCCCCTTATAACAGAGCAAAATCAGGTTCTCTCAAAAGGATTGAAATTTTCGATAGCCCCTTCCAAAAGACCTTATAGTAAAATTATCGCCAACACAGAGGGGGCATTTCATGACTCTCGCGCAGATATTGGAGGGATTGCTGAAGTTAGAGCACAATTGTGAAACCTTGTTGGATTCGCCTTCTGTTAATGATCCAAATCTAAAAATTTTTAGTAAAAATTAACGCTTGGTTTTACACGCACTGCATAAAGATCATTCCAGGATGGTTACGAAAGCCGATAAAGGTAATACTGTTGTTGTATTAGATTCAGATGATTACGGCAAAAAAGTCAGAGAAATTTTAAAGGATTCGAACATATATGAACAGTTAACTACCGATCCCACTGAAAAATTTGTCCAGGAAGTCCGAAAAGAGCTTTCTTATCTAAAAGGAAAAGGTGAAATCACAGATCAATTGTACAAAAGGTTTTACCCACGCAGGTGCACGTCCCCTCGCTTTTATGGTCTTCCTAAAGTTCATAATCAGAGTAATGTCGTATTTCTCAGAGTAATGTATTACCCGTTTCTACTGTTGATATTGGTCAAGCTATTAAGAACATGCAATCTAGCTCTGTTGATCAAGACGGAATTTCGTCTTATCATCTAAAAGTAGTTTGCCAACTTTGATAGATCACCTTCAGCTACTGTTTCAGATGTGTTTATCTACTTCTATGGTTCCCGACAGTTTTCTCTGTGGCACAGTCACCTCGGTTTTGAAGCGTGGAAAAACTTCGTCAGAGTGTAGTTATTATCGACCAATTACTGTTTCGTGCACTCTTAGCAAAATTTTTGGATATATTCTTCTCCCTTTTATTTCAGAATATTTTAATTTTGGTGAAAACCGATTTGGCTTTCAAAAAAGGGTGGGATGTCAGCACGCCCATCGTGTTCTAGCTTCCCTCCTGTTGCAATCTGTTAATGATAAATCTCCTCTTCACATCTGTGCTCTTCATCTCTCAAAAGCATTCGATAGTATAGTCCACTCACATGCACTCTATTCCCTTTTTTCCAACAATATTACAATATTAACCTTTCTATTGTTGTTTTGTTACGGTACTGGTATATTTTTATTCGGGTAAAATGTAATAGAGTTGTTTCTTATTCAAAGGTGTTTTTTCAGCGTGGGATTCTCTAGGTGGTGTGCTTTCTCCAACTATTTTTAATTTATGTATTGCTCCTATCCTTTCATCCTTGCCTTCGACTTTCATTTCTGATGGAATTGATGTCTCGTATCTTGCTTATGCAGATGATGTTGTCCTTGTCAGTCGTTCTAGGGCTAGGATCTCACATTCTGTCAGCTGGATCTCAGACCAGTTCAGGCGGATTGGGCTTATGTTGAACGTTGATAAGTGCGAATATACTTCATTTAATTCGAGTGCGAGTCTTCCTCTTAACTGTGGTTTTTTCTCTATTCCCTGTGTCTCTTCTTTTCGGTGTCTTGGTCTTCACAATACTAATAACCTCAAAACATTTCGGGCTCTGACAGTTTCTAATGCGAAAAAAATTTAGATAGGATATACAAAAATTGTTGCAAATAGAGGGAGGTACAATAGAAAAGCGCTTGGGAAATTATATTCTTCATTTTGCGATCATTCTATTCTTATTTTATCTGGTTTTCTTCCAATTCTGAAGCATAAAGATCTGAATTCTATCCGGACTTATTATTTTTAATTTTCTCGGTACCTTTTGTGCCTCCCTCCGTGGTTCCAGAACCGGCATCTAATATCGCGATTCGGTCTCCCTGATTTACGGAAAAAAGTGACTGTGCTTGCGGGAAAGCTGTCGTTATCTGTAGGCCTTACTGCGCACCATAATTTACGTCGTTTTATGTAAATAATTGTTAAGTGTGCGAGTTTGCTTCTTTTTTTCTTTTTTTTCTTGATGTACTAGACTTCTTTTTTATAGTGGGTAATAAATAAGTTATTATTATTATTATAATCCCGGTAATCCACTTCAATCCATTGAGATAACGTGTATTTCAAGCCAAAATGTGGCCATGTACACAAATAACATACAAGATTAACAAATTACAGCACTCGTCACAATAATAAAAAAAAAATGAAATAAAAACTACTCTCTTCTTTTTGCAAAATACTCATCAAGATATCTTCCCACTAGACAAATACATTGTGACGACGTACTTTTCAAGGCATCAGGAAGAAGCACTCTATCATTCCCAAATAAATTTTCCCTTACTCCCAAAAGACCTCGACAACGAATCAGACCATGCTCCAAATTCTCCTCCTCTTCTTGGCAAAGAGAGGTTTCTTCTTTTAATTCTCCTACAGCAAAAAAAGGGACATTTTTTCAGTTGTAATTCGTCCACTAATTCTGGCTAAAAAATCCTACATCAAAAATTCCGCTGATTATGTTTCCAAGGTAAAACAAGTTTCGGTTAAACCAAATACAGTTTTGATGGATTGGCAGTTTTGATGCAGATTCAATGTATACCAATTGTGATCCTCAAAAGGCCGAACTGATTTTGGAGCATAAACTTAATGCTAACCCATCTATATCAGAAAAATCTACTCTTTCGAATCAGACACTTTTTTCAATTACAGCCCTTTGAAACAGAACTTCTTTTCACTTCCATTATAGAGGCATTTTTTATAGACAGAAATATGGGCTTTCCATGGGTGCCCCCCTTTCTCCAATACACGCTGATATCTTCATGGAAGACCTTGAAGAAATGGCTATTTAGCAAAGTTTTTGTAAACATGAATTTTGGATTCGTTTTAAAGATGACATTTTTTATTTGTGGGAGCATGGTGACGAGTCTCTGGGTTCTTTTCTTCACTTGCTCAACTCCTTGGATCCAAAATTTTAATTTACTCAAGAATCAGAGATAGAGAGGGATCTTCCTTTTTTAGATGTTCTGGTGCACCGAAATGATACATGTTTCGAGTTTGGTGTTTATAGAAAACTCACACATAATGGCAGTAGGGTAGTAGGTTATACTTCTGATGCCCCAATAGCAATTCCTATGGTATTTGCAGGCCCCAATAGCAATTCCTGTTATTTGCGTAACAATTTTCCTTAAATTAGAATATTAGATAGATTTCACATGTAAACGAGAAACTGCCGGTGATTTAGACCTAATTTTCTCACACCTAGACGAGACTCGCATCTCATTAGTCCAAATATGCGTGCTAATTCGATTTCATCTCGTGACGTATTTTTACATGTCAATATACTTTGCATGCCCCAATAGTAATTCCTATGTTATTTGCATGCCCCAATAGCAATTCCTGTTATTTGCGTAACAATTTTCCTTAAATTAGAATATTAGATAGATTTCACATGTAAACGAGAAACTGCCGGTGATTTAGACCTAATTTTCTCACACCTAGACGAGACTCGCATCTCATTAGTCCAAATATCCATGCTAATTCGATTTCATCTCGTGACATATTTTTACATGTCAATATACTTTGCATGCCCCAATAGCAATTCCTATGTTATTTGCATGCCCCAATAGCAATTCCTATGTTATTTGCATGCCCCAATAGCAATTCCTGTTATTTGCTTGCCTGTATAGGAATTTCTATACTATTTGCCAGGACGTATACACCTTTTCAAAGAGAGTGAGTATCCTCTCACATGGCCTTATACTTTGCCGCCTTCCCATGTTATTTGCTTGCGTGTATAGGAATTCCCATGTTATTTGCTTGCGTGTATAGGAATTCCCATGTTATTTGCTTGCGTGTATGGGAATTCCCATGTTATTTTCTTGCGTGTAAAGGAATTCCCATGTTACTTGCTTGCGTGTATAGGAATTCCCATGTTATTTGCTTGCGTGTATAGGAATTCCCATGTTATTTGCTTGCGTGTATAGGAATTCCCATGCTATTTTAAGGGCTTATGTTCCCTCCCATGCTATTATAGGGGTTTATGTTCAATGCTATTCCAGGAGCTTATGTTCCTTCCTATGCTATTATAAGGGCTTTTCCGTGTGGTTTTTCTTTACTTGGTACCCATTAAAAACAAAATTTTTGTGTTAAATAAGTAGTTCTTGTATCCTTTAAAAGAGCTTTACGGGGTTTGAGAGACTCAGTTGCCTGATTCCGTGTGGTTTTTCTTTACTTGGGGCCCATTGAAAACAAAATTTTTGTGTTAAATAAGTAGTTCTTGTATCTTTTAAAAGAGCTTTACGGGGTTTGAGAGACTCTGTTGCCTGATTCCGTGTGGTTTTTCTTTACTTGGTGCCCATTAAAAACGAAATTTTTGTGTTAAATAAGTAGTTCTTGTATCTTTTAAAAGAGCTTTACGGGGTTTGAGAGACTCGGCTGCCTGATTGCGTGTGGTTTTTCTTTACTTGGTGCCTATTAAAACGAAATTTTTGTGTTAAATAAGTAGTTTTTGTATCTTTAGAAAGAGTTTTAAGGGGTTTGAGAGACTCAGTTGCCTGATTCCGTGTGGTTTTTCTTTACTTAGTGCTCATTAAAAACGAAGTTTTTGTGTTAAATAAGTAGTTTTAGTATCTGTTAAAAGAGCATTAAGGGGTTTGAGAGACTCTGTTGCCTGATTCCGTGTGGTCTTTCTTTATTTGGTGCCCATTAAAAACGAAATTTTTGTGTTAAAAAAGTAGTTCTTGTATCTTTTAAAAGAGCTTTAAGGGGTTTGAGAGACTCTGTTGCCTGATTCAGTGTGGTTTTTCTTTACTTAGTGCTCATTAAAAGCGAAATTTTTGTTGTAAATAAGTAGTTCTTGTATCTTTTATAAGAGCTTTACGGGGTTTGAGAGACTCTGTTGCCTGATTCCATGTGGTTTTTCTTTACTTGATACCCATTAAAAACAAAATTTTTGTGTTAAATAAGTAGTTCTTGTATCTTTTAAAAGAGCTTTACGGGGTTTGAGAGACTTGGTTGCCTGATTCCGTGTGGTTTTTCTTTACTTAGTGCCCATTAAAAACGAAATTTTTGTGTTAAATAAGTAGTTCTTGTATCTTTTAAAAGAGCTTTACGGGGTTTGAGAGACTCTGTAGCCTGATTCCTCGTTGTTTTTCTTTACTATGTGCCAATCAAAAACGAAATTTTTGTGTTAAATAAGTAGTTCTGGTATCTTTTAAAAGAGCTTTACGGGGTTTGAGAGACTCGGTTGCATTGTATTTTCCATAATTTTCTTACGAGAAACGAGCTTTATGGAGTTTGGGAGACTCGGTTGCCTGATTCCATGTGGTTTTTCTTTACTTGGTGCCCATTAAAAATAAAATTTTTGTGTTAAATAAGTAGTTCTTGTATCTTTTAAAAGAGCTTTACGGGGTTTGAGAGACTCGGTTGCCTGATTCCGTGTGGTTTTTCTTTACTTGGTGCCCATTAAAAGCGAAATTTTTGTGTTAAATAAGTAGTTCTTGTATCTTTTAAAAGAGCTTTACGGGGTTTGAGAGACTCTGTTGCCTGATTCCGTGTGGTTTTTCTTTACTTGGTGCCCATTAAAAGCGAAATTTTTGTGTTAAATAAGTAGTTCTTGTATCTTTTAAAAGAGCTTTACGGGGTTTGAGAGACTCTGTTGCCTGATTCCGTGTGGTTTTTCTTTACTTGGTGTCCATTAAAAACGAAATTTTTGTGTTAAATAAGTAGTTCTTGTTTCTTTTAAAAGAGCTTCACGGGATTTGAGAGACTCGGTTGCATTGTATTTTCCATAATTTTCTTACAAGAAACTAGAGTTTATGGCCTGAAATCCTTATTAGTTCAGATTTTATAGAAATAGTTTTATTTTTCGATCCGAAAATAGACTAAAGTTTCAGATTTGAACCAGAGAATTGTATTTTCCATAATTTTCTTACATCTTCAAATAAAATTGACCAAATCTAAATTTCAGAATGAATAAATTCATTATCAACATCCTTTGTCGGATATGTCAGATAAAATTGAAAAAATCTTAGTATCAGAGTGATTTTTTTTAACAACATTCTTTGCCAGATACATCGAATAAAATTGATAAAATATAAGTGTCAGAGTGAATAAATTTTTCTATCAACATCCTTTGTCAGATACATCAAATAAAATTGACAAAATCTAAATTTCAGAACGAATAAATGCTTTAACAACATCCTTTATCGGATACGTCAGATAAAATTGATAAAATCTAAGTATCAGAGTGACTAAATTCTACATCAACATCCTTTTCTCGGATACATAGGATAAAATTGACAGAATCTAAGTGTCAGTGTGAATAAATTTTTTTTATCAACATCCTTTGTCAGATACATCAAATAAAATTGACAAAATCCAATTTTCAGAATGAATAAATTCATTATCAACATCCTTGGACACTCGATATCCTAAAAGTATTTGATTCAAACTTTTACCTTGAGAATCGATGTTGTTAGCAGAATTTCAAAAGGATCTTTTATGAATGTTGCGTATCTGATGAAATAATTAGGTTGTATGATAAATTTAATTTTTTTTAATGCAGTAGTTTTTCAGTAAGGACGCTCGATATGCTAAAAGTGTTTGATTCAAACTTTTACCTTGAGAATCGATGATGTTAGCAGAATTTCAAAAGGATCGTTTATGAGTTCTGGCATATCTGATGAAATAATTTAGGTCGTATGATAAAATTAATTTATTTTTTTTTAATGCAGTAGTTTTTCAGTAAGGACACTCGATATGCTAAAAGTGTTTGATTCAAACTTTTACCTTGAGAATCGATGTTGTTAGCAGAATTTCAAAAGGATCGTTTATGAGTGCTGGCCTATCTGATGAAATGATCTAGGTCGTATGATAAATTTAATTTTTTTTTTAATGCAATAGTTTTTCAGTAACTTTTATTCTGTGTGTTTTTTTTTCTTTACTTGGTGATCATTCAAAAAGCGAGAATTTCAGTTAAATAAATAATTCTTGTACCTTTTAAAATAGCTTTACGGGGTTTGAGAGACTCTGTTGTTTTATTCTGTGGGATTTCTTCTTTACTTGGTGATCATTCAAAAACGAGGATTTCTGTTAAATAAATAATTCTTCTACCTTTTAAAATAGCTTTACGGGGTTTGAGAGAGTCTGTTGTTTTATTCTGTGTATTTTGTTTTTTCTTTACTTGCTGGTCATTCAAAAAGCGGGGATTTCTGTTAAATAAATAATTCTTGTACCTTTTAAAATAGCTTTACGGGGTTTGAGAGACTCTGTTGTCTTATTCCGTGTGATTTTTTCTTTACTTGGTGGTCATTCAAAAAGCGAGGATTTCTGTTAAATAAATAATTCTTGTACCTTTTAAAATAGCTTTACGGGGTTTGAGAGACTCTTTTGTTTTATTCTGTGTGTTTTTTCTTTACTTGGTGGTCATTCAAAAAGCGAGGATTTCTGTTAAATAAATAATTCTTGTACCTTTTAAAATAGCTTTACGGGGCTTGAGAGACTCTGTTGTCTTATTCCGTGTGATTTTTTCTTTACTTGCTGGTCATTCAAAAAGCGAGGATTTCTGTTAAATAAATAATTCTTGTACCTTTTAAAATAGCTTTACGGGGTTTGAGAGACTCTGTTGTTTTATTCTGCGTGATTTTTTCATTACTTGGTGATCATTCAAAAAGCGAGGATTTCTGTTAAATAAATAATTCTTGTACCTTTTAAAATAGCTTTACGGGGTTTGAGAGACTCTGTTGTCCCCAGCGATCAGAAATTAAATTATAAAAAAAGTTTATTCCCCTCTTGAATACACAATACCGAAATTTCATTCAACTTTCATGTAAGAAAATTATGGAAAATACAATTCTCTACTTCAAATGTGAAACTTAAGTCCAGTTTTGGATACTCATAATGATGAGGACTGATAGCTCTAATTCAATATTTTTTTTTTCATGAAAACATACTATTTTTTTTAATTTCGAAATTATTCAACTATTTTTTTTTTATGTATCTTAAAATAACAAAATATACTTACGGCTCTAACAATCGTGCTCTATGATTTCTCAGAGACACGATGCGGCTTTCCCATTGGTACTCTTTGGCCGGTTATCGACACTACCTAGTTTATTGCATGTATTAAATCAGTATTTTTTACGCAGTGGAACGATAAACACATAAGTCATATCTTAAAAAAAGTGAAGATGGAGCATTTTAATGAAGTGTGTTCACATGATAATGTTATTGTAGCATTGAATGCCAACAAGGAGAAGTATTTAAACTATGAAACAAGTACAAGTGGTAGCACTATTGGAAATGTATGCATGAATTGTCATGACAGTAAGGAATTAAATTTCTTTGGAATACCGAAAAGATTCCGTTTTACAAATGGTGGATATGCGAGATTGAGATCTCCAGAGATGATTGCACTCAAAGAGAATGCAAACATAAAGATAATCGTTGTTATGATAGAGGACAACTCCTTGCTACTGTTGCAGGTAACACATTACCTACTGATACATCCAATCGTCATCTTTTAGGTATTAGCATTCAACGGAAGGTCAATAAAAGAAAGGCCTACTCTTCTACTAATATCGTAAACCATATCTTAGCTACGTGCCGAAACTGTTACCTGTGTAAAAATAATGTGATAATAGACAGTGAAATTGCCAGAAAAATAAAAAGGGCATTGTCAGAAAATATCACTATGGAATATCAAGATGAATTGATGAAAAACAAAGTGCCAGCAAATGTTACTAGCATTAATCAAACAGTCGATGAATCAAATAATACCAAAGATGAAACGTATATTGAACCTGTCAGTCACACACCAGTAAATATTGTGTATGTCTCAAAATGGAATAATGATTATTCTACCGATTACGAGTTAAGAGAAGACAATAGCTACAATATCAGGAGAGAACATGGTGAACTATTTTATGGAACAGGTTCAAAATGCCCAAAGTTAATTATTGATATTAATAATGTATCATAATATATTTTTGTATTAATATTCTACATGGCATTATTTCATTAAAAATATTTCATTGTTATGTGTTCATTATTTTTAGAGTAAGCTAACATATCATTCGCTTAGAATGTCTATTAAAACATCGGATATGTAAGAAAAGGAATTTGCATACATCTATTGTCAGACACATGGGATAACATTGACAAAATCTAGGTATCAGAATGAATAAACTCTTTATCAACATCCATTGTTGGATATGTCATTATGTCATTATGAAAAAATTGGTAAGTAAGTAAGTAACAAACTCTTTCTTGAATTCACCTCTTGGATACACCATACAGGAATTTCACTCAAGAAACTATGAAAAAAAATTGAACACATTCTCTATTAACATTCATTATCGATTGAAGTCGTTTCCTAGACAGACAATACAGCAATTTCACTAAATCTAAGTATAAGAGTGATTAAATTCTATATCAACATCCATTTCTCGGATACATAGAAAAAAGTTAACAAAATCTAAGTGTTAGAGTGAATAAATTTTATTTATCAACATCTTTTGTCAGATACATCGGATAAAATTGACAGAATCTAAGTGTCAGAGTGAATAATTTTTTTTTATCAACATCCTTTGTTAGATACATCAAATAAAATTGACAAAATCTAAATTTCAGAATGAATAAATGCTTTAACAACATCCTTTATCGGATATGTCGAATAAAATTGACAAAATCTAAGTATGAGAGGGACTAAATTCTATATCAGTATCCTTTTCTCGGATACATAGGATAAAATATCGAATAAAATTGACAAAATCTAAGTATCAGATTGATTAAATTCTATATCAACATCCATTCCTCAGGTACATGGGAATAAAATTGACAAAATCTAAGCATTAGATTGATTAAATTCTATATCAGCATCCCTTTCTCGGCTACATGGGATAAAATTGACAAAATCTAAGTATCAGAGTGAATAAATTCATTATCATCTTCCTTTGTTGGATATGTCGGATAAAATGGACAAACTCTAAGTATCAGAGTGATTAATTTCTATATCAACATCTCTTTCTCGAATACATGGGATAAAATTGACAAAATCTAAGTATCAGAGTGAATAAATGCATTATCAACATCCTTTAAATGCATAATTTAAGTACCAGAGTGAATAATTGCATTATCAACACCCTTTGTCAGACTTTGTCGGATAAAATTGACAAAATCTAAGTATCGGGGTGATTAAATTCTATATCAACATCGTTTTCTCGGTTACAAAAGATAAAATTGACAATATCTAAGTGTCAGAGTGAATAATATCTGCATTTACGTTAGGTTCATTTAGGTTCCCTTAGCGTGGCCCACGCTAAGGGAACCTAAATGAACCTAACGTACATGTAGATATTTGAAAAAAGGGTGGTATTGTAAGTTGGCTGCAGGTGCCCGTATGAAGGAAAAATCAGTTGTGCTGCCATCTATACCTTAATTGAAATAGATGGTAGCTATTGCCTTAGTAAAAAATAAATGAACCTAGCTCTTGGCATGTCTCTCTCACTAGGCCTCTGGGGCTAATTCAAGAAAGAGTTTTTTACTTTTTACTTACAATTTTTTTTCATTTGATAAAAAAATTATTCACTCTGATGCTTAGATATTGTCAATTTTATCTTTTGTATCCGAGAAAAGGATGTTGATATAGAATTTAATCACCCTGATACTTAGATTTTGTCAATTTTATCCGACATATCCGATAAAGGATGTTGTTAAAGCATTTACTCACTCTGGTACTTAGATTATGCATTTAATGGATGTTGATAATGCATTTATTCACTCTGATACTTAGATTTTTGTCAATTTTATCCCATGTATCCGAGAAAGAGATGTTGATATAGAAATTAATCACTCTGATACTTAGATTTTGTCCATTTAATCCGACATATCCGACAAAGGATGTTGATAATGAATTTATTTTAATCAATCTGATACTTAGATTTTGTCAATTTTATTCGATATTTTATCCTATGTATCTGAGAAAAGGATACTGATATAGAATTTAGTCACTCTGATATTTAGATTTTGTCAATTTTATTCGACATATCCGATAAAGGATGTTGTTAAAGCATTTATTCAGTCTGAAATTTAGATTTTGTCAATTTTATTTGATGTATCTAACAAAGGATGTTGATAAAAAAAATTATTCACTCTGACACTTAGATTCTGTCAATTTTATCCGATGTATCTGACAAAAGATGTTGATAAATAAAATTTATTCACTCTAACACTTAGATTTTGTTAACTTTTTCCTATGTATCCGAGAAATGGATGTTGATATAGAATTTAATCACTCTTATACTTAGATTTAGTGAAATTGCTGTATTGTCTGTCTAGGAAACGACTTCAATCGATAATGAATGTTAATAGAGAATTTGTTCAATTTTTTTCATAATTTCCTGAATTAAATTTCTGTATTGCGTATCCAAGAGGTGAATTCAAGAAAGAGTTTGTTACTTAATTACTTACTTACAATTTTTTCATAATGACATAATGACATATCCAACAATGGATGTTGATAAAGAATTTGTTCATTCTGATACCTAGATTTTGTCAATGTTATCCCATGTGTCTGACAATAGATGTATGCAAATTCCTTTCCTTACATCTCCGATGTTTTAATAGACATTCTAAACGATTGACATGTTAGCTTACTCTAAAAATAATGAACACATAACAATGAAAGATTTTTAATGAAATAATGCCATGTAGAATATTAATACAAAAATATATTATGATACATTATTAATATCACTGATCAACTTGGACATTTTGAATCTGTTCCATAAAATAGTTCACCATGTTCTCTCCTGATATTGTACCTATTGTCTTCTCTTAACTCGTAATCGGTAGAATAATCATTATTCCATTTTGAGTCATACACAATATTTACTGGTGTGTGACCGACAGGTTCAATATACGTTTCATCTTTGAGATTATTTGATTCATCGACTGTTTGATTAATGCTAGTAACGTTTGCTGGCACTCTGTTTTTCATCAATTCATCTTGATATTCCAAAGTGATATTTTCTGACAATGCCCTTTTTATTTTTCTGGCAATTTCACTGTCTATTATCACATTATTTTTACACAGGTAACAGTTTCGGCACGTAGCTAAGATATGGTTTACGATATTAGTAGAAGAGTAGGCCTTTCTTTTATTGACCTTCCGTTGAATGCTAATACCTAAAAGATGACGATTGGATGTATCAGTAGGTAATGTGTTACCTGCAACAGTAGCAAGGAGTTGTCCTCTATCATCAACGATTATGTTTATGTTTGCATTCTCTTTGAGTACAATCATCTCCGGAGATCTCAATCTCGCACATCCAACATTTGTAAAACGGAATCTTTTCGGTATTCCAAAGAAAGTTAATTCCTTACTGTCATGAAAATTCATGCACACATTTCCAATAGTGCTACCACTTGTACTTGTTTCATAGTTTAAATACTTCTCCTTGTTGGCATTCAATGCTACACTAACATTCTCATGTGAACACACTTTTTAAAATGCTCCATCTTCACTTTTTTTTAAGATATGACTTATGTGTTTATCGTTCCACTGCGTAAAAATACTGATTTAATACATGCAATAAACTAGGTAGTGTCGATAACCGGCCAAAGAGTACCAATGGGAAAGCCGCATCGTTTCTTTGAGAAATCATAGAGTACGATTGTTAGAGCTGTAAGCATATTTTGTTATTTTAAGATACGTACAAAAAAAAAATAGTTGAATAATTTCAAAATTAAATAAAAATAGTATGTTTTCATGAAAAATAAAATATTGAATTAGAGCTGTCAGTCCTCATCATTATGAGTATCCAAAACTGGACTTAAGTTTCACATTTGAAGTAGAGAATTGTATTTTCCATAATTTTCTTACATGAGAGTTGAATGAAATTTCGGTATTGTGTATTCAAGAGGCGAAGAAACTTTTTTTTATAATTTAATTTCTGATCGCTGGGGACAACAGAGTCTCTCAAACCCCGTAAAGCTATTTTAAAAGGTACAAGAATTATTTATTTAACAAAAATCCTCGCTTTTTGAATGATCACCAAGTAATGAAAAAATTACGTAGAATAAAACAACAGAGTCTCTCAAACCCCGTAAAGCTATTTTAAAAGGTAGAAGAATTATTTATTTAACAGAAATCCTCGCTTTTTGAATGACCACCAAGTAAAGAAAAAATCACACGGAATAAGACAACAGAGTCTCTCAAACCCCGTAAAGCTATTTTAAAAGGTACAAGAATTATTTATTTAACAGAAATCCTCGCTTTTTGAATGACCAGCAAGTAAAGAAAAAATCCCACGGAATAAAACAACAGAGTCTCTCAAACCCCGTAAAGCTATTTTAAAAGGTAGAAGAATTATTTATTTAACAGAAATCCTCGCTTTTTGAATGATCACCAAGTAAAGAAAAAATCACACGGAATAAAACAACAGAGTCTCTCAAACCCCGTAAAGCTATTTTAAAAGGTACAAGAATTATTTATTTAACTGAAATCCTCACTTTTTGAATGATCACAAGGTAAAGAAAAAAAACACACAGAATAAAAGTTATTGAAAAAATATTGCAAAAAAAAATTAAATTTATCATATGACCTAGATTATTTCATCAGATAGGCCAGCACTCATAAACGATCCTTTTGAAATTCTGCTAACAACATCGATTCTCAAGGTAAAAGTTTGAATCAAACACTTTTAGCATATCGAGTGTCCTTACTGAAAAACTACTGCATTAAAAAAAAAATTAAATTTATCATACGACCTAAATTATTTCATCAGATACGCCAACACTCATAAAAGATTCTTTTGAAATTCTGCTAACAACATCGATTCTCAAGGTATAAGTTTGAATCAAACACTTTTAGGATATCGAGTGTCCAAGGATGTTGATAATGAATTTATTCTATCTGAAAATTAGATTTTGTCAATTTTATTTGATGTATCTGACAAAGGATGTTGATAGAAAAATTTATTCACACTGACACTTAGATTCTGTCAAATTTATCCTATGTATCCGAGAAAAGGATGTTGATATAGAATTTAGTCACTCTGATACTTAGATTTTATCAATTTTATCCGACGTACCCGATAAAGGATGTTGTTAAAGCATTACTCGTTCTGAAATTTAGATTTTATCAATTTTATTTGATGTATCTGACAAAAGATGTTGATAGAAAAATTTATTCACTCTGACACTTATATTTTATCAATTTTATTCGATGTATCTGGCAAAGAATGTTGTTAAAAAAAAAATTCACTTTGATACTAAGATTTTTTCAATTTTATCCGACATATCCGACAAAGGATGTTGATAATGAATTTATTCATTCTGAAATATAGATTTTGTCAATTTTATTTGAAGATGTAAGAAAATTATGGAAAATACAATTTTCTGGTTCAAATCTGAAACTTTAGTCTATTTTTGGATCGAAAAATAAAACTGTTTCTATAAAATTTGAGCTAATAAGGGTTTTTGGCCGTAAACTCTAGTTTCTTGTAAGAAAATTATGGAAAATACAATGCAACCGAGTCTCTCAAACCCCGTAAAGCTCTTTTAAAAGATACAAGAACTGCTTATTTAAGACAAAAATTTCGTTTTTAATGAGCATCAAGTAAAGAAAAACCACACAGAATCAGGCAACAGAGTCTCTCAAACCCCGTAAAGCTCTTTTAAAAGATACAAGAACTACTTATTTAACACAAAAATTTCGTTTTTAATGGGTATCAAGTAAAGAAAAACCACACGGAATCAGGCAACAGAGTCTCTCAAACCCCGTAAAGCTCTTTTAAAAGATACAAGACCTACTTATTTAACACAAAAATTTCGTTTTTAATGGGCACCAAGCAAAGAAAAACCACACGGAATCAGGCAACCGAGTCTCTCAAACCCCGTAAAGCTCTTTTAAAAGATACAAGAACTACTTATTTAACACAAAAATTTTGTTTTTAATGGGCACCAAGTAAATAAAAACCACACGGAATCAGGCAACCGAGTCTCCCAAACTCCATAAAGCTCGTTTCTTGTAACAAAATTATGGAAAATACAATGCAACCGAGTCTCTCAAACCCCGTAAAGCTCTTTTAAAAGATACAAGAACTACTTATTTAACACAAAAATTTCGTTTTTAATGTGCACCAAGTAAAGAAAAACCACACGGAATCAGGCAACAGAGTCTCTCAAACCCCGTAAAGCTCTTTTAAAAGATACAAGAACTACTTATTTAACACAAAAATTTCGTTTTTAATGGGCACTAAGTAAAGAAAAACCACACGGAATCAGGCAACCAAGACTCTCAAACCCCGTAAAGCTCTTTTAAAAGATACAAGAACTACTTATTTAAAACAAAAATTTTGTTTTTAATGGGTATCAAGTAAAGAAAAACCACATGGAATCAGGCAACAGAGTCTCTCAAACCCCGTAAAGCTCTTTTAAAAGATACAAGAACTACTTATTAACAACAAAAATTTCGTTTTTAATGAGCACTAAGTAAAGAAATACCGCACGGAATCAGGCAACAGAGTCTCTCAAACCCCTTAAAGCTCTTTTGAAAGATACAAGAACTACTTATTTAACACAAAAACTTCGTTTTTAATGAGCATCAAGTAAAGAAAAACCACACGGAATCAGGCAACAGAGTCTCTCAAACCCCGTAAAGCTCTTTTAAAAGATACAAGAACTACTTATTTAACACAAAAATTTAGTTTTTAATGGGCACCAAGTAAAGAAAAACCACACGGAATCAGGCAACAGAGTCTCTCAAACCCCGTAAAGCTCTTTTAAAAGATACAAGAACTACTTATTTAACACAAAAATTTCGTTTTTAATGGGCACCAAGTAAAGAAAAACCACACGGAATCAGGCAACCGAGTCTCTCAAACCCCGTAAAGTTCTTTTAAAAGATACAAGAACTACTTATTTAACACAAAAATTTTGTTTTTAATGGGCACCAAGTAAAGAAAAACCGCACGGAATCAGGCAACCGAGTCTCCCAAACTCCATAAAGCTCGTTTCTTGTAAGAAAATTATGGAAAATACAATGCAACCGAGTCTCTCAAACCCCGTAAAGCTCTTTTAAAAGATACAAAAAACTACTTATTTAACACAAAAATTTCGTTTTTAATGGGCACCAAGTAAAGAAAAACCACACGGAATCAGGCAACAGAGTCTCTCAAACCCCGTAAAGCTCTTTTAAAAGATACAAGAACTACTTATTTAACACAAAAATTTCGTTTTTAATGGGCACCAAGTAAAGAAAAACCACATGGAATCAGGCAACTGAGTCTCTCAAACCCCTTAAAGCTCTTTTAAAAGATACAAAAACTATTAATTTAACACAAAAATTTCGTTTTAATAGGCACCAAGTAAAGAAAAACCACACGGAATCAGGCAACCGAGTCTCTCGAACCCCGTAAAGCTCTTTTAAAAGATACAAGAACTACTTATTTAACACAGAAATTTCGTTTTTAATGGGCACTAAGTAAAGAAAAACCACACGGAATCAGGCGACAGAGTCTCTCAAACCCCGTACACTCTTTTAAAAGATACAAGAACTACTTATTTAACACAAAAATTTTGTTTTCAATGGGCACCAAGTAAAGTAAACCACACGGAATCAGGCAACTGAGTCTCTCAAACCCCGCAAAGCTCTTTTAAAAGATACAAGAACTACTTATTTAACACAAAAATTTTGTTTTTAATGGGTACCAAGTAAAGAAAAACCACACGGAAAAGCCCTTATAATAGCATAGGAAGGAACATAAGCTCCTGGAATAGCATAGGAAGGGAACATAAACCCTTATAATAGCATTGGAGGGAACATAAGCCCTTAAAATAGCATGGGAATTCCTATACACGCAAGCAAATAACATGGGAATTCCTATACACGCAAGCAAATAACATGGGAATTCCTATACACGGAAGCAAATAACATGGGAATTCCTATACACGCAAGCAAATAACATGGGAATTCCTATACACGCAAGCAAATAACATGGGAATTCCTATACACGCAGGCAAATAACATGGGAATTCCTATACACGCAAGCAAATAACATGGGAATTCCTATACACGCAAGCAAATAACATGGGAATTCCTATACACGCAAGCAAATAACATGGGAATTCCCATACACGCAAGCAAATAACATGGGAATTCCTATACACGCAAGCAAATAACATGGGAATTCCTATACACGCAAGCAAATAACATGGGAATTCCTATACACGCAAGCAAATAACATGGGAATTCCTATACACGCAAGCAAATAACATGGGAATTCCTATACACGCACCCTACGCAAATAACACCGGAAGGAACATAAAGGCGGCAAAGTATAAGGCCATGTGAGAGGATACTCACTCTCTTTGAAAAGGTGTATACGTCCCGGCAAATAGTATAGAAATTCCTATACAGGCAAGCAAATAACAGGAATTGCTATTGGGGCATGCAAATAACATAGGAATTGCTATTGGGGCATGCAAATAACATAGGAATTGCTATTGGGGCATGCAAAGTATATTGACATGTAAAAATATGTCACGAGATGAAATCGAATTAGTATGCATATTTGGACTAATGAGATGCGAATTTCGTCTAGGTGTGAGAAAATTAGGTCTAAATCACCGGCAGTTTCTCGTTTACATGTGAAATCTATCTAATATTCTAATTTAAGGAAAATTGTTACGCAAATAACAGGAATTGCTATTGGGGCATGCAAATAACATAGGAATTGCTATTGGGGCATGCGAAGTATATTGACACGTAAAAATATGTCACGAGATGAAATCGAATTAGCATGCATATTTGGACTAATGAGATGTGAGTCTCGTCTAGGTGTGAGAAAATTAGGTCTAAATCACCGGCAGTTTCTCGTTTACATGTGAAATCTATCTAATATTCTAATTTAAGGAAAATTGTTACGTAAATAACAGGAATTGCTATTAGGGCATGCAAATAACGTAGGAATTGCTATTGGGGCATCAGAAGTATAACCTACTACTCTACTAATGACCGTTACTTAAATTATTCCTCTAATCATTCGCTTGCTGTGAAAAGAGGAGTTGTCCCTTTTCTAGTTGATAGAGCATTGAAAGTTTGTTCAACACGCTTCTTGGATTTAGAGCTCAACCACCTTAGAGATATTTTATTTGTGAATGGTTATCCAATTAGTTTAATAAATTCTGTAATTGCAAAACGCAGTAAAAGATTATCAGATAGTTACGCAGAAAACACAAATCAAAGGGAAAATTCAGTTTATCTTGGTCTGCCATACGTTAAAGGGGTTTAAGACCACATTTTAAAAAATCGAAGAAAAAATAGCATTTACACTTATTATAGACCCGGAAAAACTATCAGGTCCCAAATGTATCAAGGTAAAGACCCTATCCCGATAGGTGAAGACTCCAGTGTCTACAGAATTCCTTGTTCGTGTAGTCTTTGGTGTATCGGAAGAACTGATCAGCGACTCATGGATAGGTTAACTCAGCACTCTAGTTCAATTAATAATACACTTAAAAAGTGGAAAAAACTGAAAATTTTGACTCTGCCCTTGCAGAGTACATTTTTTGAAAAACCAGACCATACTATTTTGTTTAATCAAGCTAGCCTAATTTCGCATGACAAAGGTATTATTTCCAGCACTACAGAGAAGCTGTTAAAATTTATAAACACCAACATTTAGGTTTAGCTTTAAACATAGATTCCGGTGATTTAAGAATAAACGAGACTTATTTTGGTTTTCTCAAAAGAGAAGCTGATACTTTAGTAATCCCTGAAATAAACCTTAAGCCACTTTCCCAGTCATATAATCAAACGCGTGAACAACCCCCTAGGTCTCAAAGGGTGTCGGAAAGAAATGCAATAATTAAAATCCGAAATCAGATGACATAGTTCTCCAACTTATTTAATTGCTGGTTCGTTTTATTTTTGAGTGAATCAATTGTTTTCTTTTCTTTCATTTCACAGTTGTTCGCTAGTATCCGTCAATGGCAGTTCATAATTTTTTGGATTTTGTGCAAATCGCGGATATTGGCGAATAACTCGCTTTTATGGTTGTTAGGTATTTGGTTTTAATTCTTATAATTTTTGGCTTTTATTGAATTCTATTCATCTTTAAAGTTTTTGTTTTTTCTTCGATTTCTTGGTTCTTTTCACATCGAATTTCCACGTTTGGTTTTTGTTGTTTTTTTCTTCGGCACTTTCCTTCGATACATTATTTCGTTTCGTGCTGAAGAAGAGAGGTGTTTGTCCTCTCAAAATATTCGCTTTGTTGTGTTTTTTCAGTATTTTCATTTGGCCTTTAAAAACCCCATTTTTGCTCGTTTTTCTTTCTTTATGTTATGTCAGGCCAATGTGTTTTAAGAACTTGTCAACTAGGTGAACGTTTGCATGATCACAAAATTTCAACAGATAAGTCCCTGAGATTAAAAAATAACAATGACAACTTTGATTCGGCATTGGCTTCGCATATTTTCATCTGTTTTTTTTGACGAGGCAACCTTAATATCTACTGTAAATGGCCTACCACAAACTTTTAAAGAGGGAATTGAGATAAAAAAAAACACATGAACCAAAATTTAGTAATAAATAGAGATACTGGAGACATTTCATTAAGCCCAATTTACGACAGTTTAATTTTGAAGGACTCAATCAATATTTTGACTCGGTACAACTTGGAAGAACCTATTTGCATATCAAATTATGAAAGAATGTGTAGGCCAGCCTAAGCAATAGAAAAACAAGGGATTATTGCCCAATCATCCTGGTAGTTTTTTTTTTCATTGATTCCAACCTGGTTCTTATTTAGTTTCTGTTCTGTCTTTGACAAGTAAACTTCGAGAGGTTCGATTTTCGTTGGTTTCTTTTTCTTTTCTTCTTATTTGTTTAGCACTGAGGACGACTCGGTGTAGGCCCTTTTCAAAATATTTGCTTATTTCTTCTTCTTCATGGTTCGCCACTGGCTGACAAAATCCTCGCTTTTTCTCCTTTTTTGATTTTATTTTTCATTTTG
The DNA here is from genome assembly GCA_027921565.1 of Artemia sinica. Taxonomy (NCBI): domain Eukaryota; kingdom Metazoa; phylum Arthropoda; class Branchiopoda; order Anostraca; family Artemiidae; genus Artemia; species Artemia sinica. The sequence goes on along the minus strand of CM051272.1, from coordinate 4,014,049 downwards.
TTATTTTCTTTCCTCTCTGAGTTTCATTTATCTTCTAAGACCGAATTTCCAGAACTTTCAACTACATTAAACAAAGTGGCTATCTAAAAATTTTGATTGGATGTGTTTGGGAAAATGGTGGGCGTGAAGGGGCGGTAGTCGCTCCCCAATCACTTTCAACTATTAAAAATGGCACTAGCCTTTTCAATTTCCAATTAAATGAGCCCTTTGAAGTTTCTACGGCAACACTTTCAATAAAAACCTTACATACCCCAGGGGATAACTTGCAACCCTTGCCCTGAGTGCTGGGGGGGGGGGGTTCATTCTCAAAGACCTAATTTCCAGAACTTTCTACTACGTTGAACAAAATGGCTATATGAAAATGTTGATTGGATGTGTTTAGAGGAATGGTGGGCGTGAGAGGGGGGTTACTTACCCTCCAATCACTTTCGACTATTACAAAGGCCACTAGCCCTTTCAATTTCCAATTGAATGAGCCCCATTTGAAGTTTTACGACAACTCTATCTATAAAAACCTTGTATGCCCTCATGGCAGAACTTTCAACCTTTGCCCTTGGGACTCTGGGGGGTTTGTCATCCTTAAATACATGATTTCTAGAACTTTCAACTATGCTGAACAAAATGGCTATCTATAAACTTTGATTGAATGTTTTTGGGGAAATGGTGGGCGTAAGAGGGGGGTTAATTACTCTCCACTCACTTTCAACTATTAAAAAGGGCAATTTCAATTTCCAATCAAATGAGCCCTTTGTGAAATTTCTATAACAACTTTCTATATAAACTTTATGTGCCCCCAGGGCATAACTTGCACTTGCACTAACAACCCTTGCACTGAGGGCTCTGAGGGGGTTATCATCCTAAAAGATCTAATTTCAAGAACTTTCAACTACTTTGAACAAAATGGATATCTCAAAATTTTGATTGGATGTGTTTGGGAAAATGGTGGGCGTGAGAGGGACGTTAGTCACTTTCCAATCACTTTCAACTATTAAAAAAGGCACTAGCCCTTTCAATTTCCAATTGAATGAGCCTTTTGAAGTTTTTACGCTTTCAATAAAAACGTTATACGCCCCCAGGGCGTAACTTACAGCCCTTGCCCCGAGGGCTGTGGGGGGAGGGGTTGTTATCCTAAAAGACCTAATTTCCGATACTTTCAACTACGTTGAATAAAATGGCTATCTAAAATATTGATTTGATGTGTTTGGGGAAAAGATGGGCGTGAGAGGGGGGTTAGTTGCCCCAAATGACGTTCGACTATTAAAAGGAACACTAGCTTTGGATTTCAAATCAAATGAGCCCTTTTTCAAATTTTTACGACAAAGATTTCAATAAAAACCTTATATGCCCCAGGGCATAGCTGATAAACCTTTTCCTGAAGACTCTGGGGGGGGGGGGAGCGTCCAGCTTAAAGCTATAATTTCCTGAACTTTGAGCTGCGTGGAAAAAAATGGCTATCTCAAAATGTTTATTGGATGTGTTTGGAGAAATGGTGGGTGTGGAAGGGTATTAGTTGCTTTCCAATCACCTTTGACCATTAAAAAGGGCACTAGCCATTTTAATTTCCAATCGAATGAGCCCTTTTTGAAGTTTCTACGACAACGCGTTATATAAAAACCTTATATGCCCCCTGGGCATAATTTACAACCCTTGCCCTGAGGGCTGTGGAGGGGTTGTCATTCTCAAAAACCTAATTTCCAGAACTTAAAACTACGTTGAATAAAATGGCTATCTCAAAGTTTTGATAAGATGTGTTTTGGGAAAAGGTGGGCGTGAGAGGCGGGTTAGTTGCCCTCTAATCACTTTCTACTACTAAAAAGGGCACTAGCCCATTGAATTTCCAATCGAATGAGCCTTTTTTGAAGTTTCTTAGACAACGCCCTCTATAAAAAACTGTATATACCCCCAGGGTATAACTTACAACTCTATCCCTAACGGCTGTGGGGGACTGTTCTCCTCAAACACATAATTTCTATCTGGAAATCAACTACGCTGAACAATATAGCTATCTCAAAATTTTGATTGGATTGTTTCGGGAAATGGTGGGCGTAGAAGGTGTGTTAGTCACCTTCCAATCCCTTTCGACTATTAAAAAGGGCAAGAGCCACTCCAATTTCCAATTAAGTGAGCCCTTTTCGAAGTTTCTACGACAGCTTCTTCGATACGAAGTGGCCTGCTCTAAAAGAAAAAATTATTAAATAATACATTGTGCCAACATCGTTCTTATATGCCCCAAGGGTATAACTTAAAACCCTTGCCCTGAGGGCTGTGGGGGAGTGTCCTCCTCTTTACTTAGTCCCCATTTCTTGTCTCGTTCTCGAGTGTCCCCGTTCTTTACTTAGGCAGCGCGATTGCGCTGCCTAGGATATATACAATAACTTTCTATATAAACTTATAGACCCCCAGGGTATAACTTACAACCCTTGCACTGAGGGCTCTGAAGGGGTTTATCATTCTAAAAGACCTAATTTCCAGAACTTTCAACTACGTTGAACAGAATGAATATATCAAAATTTGGATTGAATATGTTTGGGAAAATGGCAGGAGTGAGAGGGGCGTTAGTCGCTATCCAATCACTTTCAACTATTAAAAAAGGCACTAGCCCTTTCAATTTCCAATTGAATGAGCCCATTTGAAGTTTCTAGGACAACGCTTTAAATAAAAACTTTATATGACCCCAGGGAATAACTTACAACCCTTGCCCTGAGGGCTGTGGGGGGTTGTCATCCTTAAAGACCTAATTTCCAAAACTTTAAAACGTTGAATAAAATGGCTATGTAAAAATTTGGATTGGATGTATTTGGGGAAAAGGTGGGCCTGAGAGGGGGGTTAGTTGCCCTCAAATCACTTTCAACTATTAAAAAGGGTACTAGCCCTTTAAATTTCAAATCGAATGAGCCCTTTTTCAAGTTTCTACGACAAAGATTTCAATAAAAACCTTATATGCCCCCAGGGCGTAACTTACAACCCTTATCCTGACGGCTGTGGTGGGAGGGGCTGTCATCCTCAAAGACCTAATTTCCAAAACTCTAAAACGTTGAATAAAATGGCTATGTAAAAATTTGGATTGGATGTGTTTGGGGAAAAGGTGGGCCTGAGAGGGGGGTTAGTTGCCCTCAAATCACTTTCAACTATTAAAAAGGGTACTAGCCCTTTAAATTTCAAATCGAATGAGCCCCTTTTCAAGTTTCTACGAAAAAGACTTCAATAAAAACCTTATATGCCCCCAGGGCATAACTTATAACCCTTGCCCTGAGGGTTGTGGGGGAGTTGCTCCTCAAAGCATATTTTCTATCTGGAATTCAACTACACTGAATAAAATGACTATCTCAAATTTTTATTGGATGTGTTTGGAGGAATGATTGGCGTGGGAGGGCTAGTTGTCGTCCAATCACTTTCGACTATTAAAAAGGGCACTAGCCCTTTAAATTTCCAGTCGAATAAGCTTTTTTTTGAATTTTTTACGACAACACCTTCTATAAAATCCTTATATGTCCCCAGGGCATAACTTAAAACCCTTGCCCTGAGGGTTTTGGGGGAGTGTCCTCCTCAAAAAAATATTTTCTGTCTGGAAATCAACTACGCTGAACAAAATGACTACCTCAAAACTTTGATTGGACGGGATTGGGGAAATGATGGGCGTGGGGGGCTAGTTGCTGTCCAATCACTTTCGACTATTAAAAAGGGCACTAGAACTTTCGATTTCCACCTATTGAGCGCCTTTGGAAGTTTCTACGACAACCCCTTCCATATAAAGTTTCCTGCTCTAAAGGAAATAAATAATAAATGATGCACAGTGCCACCATTGTTCTTATATGCCCTCAAGGCATAACTTAAAACCCTCGCCCCGAGGGTCGTGGGGGAGTGTCCTTCTCAAAAACATATTTTCTATCTAAAAATCAGCTACGCTGAACAAAATGGTTATCTCAAACGTTTGATTGGATGTGTTTGGGGGAATGATGGGCGTGGGGGGGGGGGGCTAGGCGCCCTCCAATCACTTTCAAATATCAAAAAGGGCACTAGCCACTCCTATTTCCGATCGAAATAGGCCTTTTCGAAGTTTATACGACAACTCCTTCGATACAAAAGGCCCGGGTATGGAGAAGCAGAAGAAAAAAGAAAAAAATAATACATTGTGCCCAAATCGTTCTTTACATAGGCAGCGCTATTGCGCTGCCTATGATTCATATAGACAAATTCAAACAGATCGCGGAAGTAAATTTGTTAATCCACATGTAAAAAGAGTTTTATTGGAATATCATACAGTACTCTGTTATAGTCATAATCCTATAAAGGCTGCATTGGCTGAACGTTTGATACGAACTGTTCGGCTTTTAATTTCAATATTTTGAATATTGAAAAATACTGCTGCAGTTATTCAAGATTTAGATAAAATCATGTTGACTTATAACCAACGTCTCATCGATACTTGTGCAATGCTAGCCCTCTAGAAGTTCATCGTAGTAACAATACACTTTTTCTTAAACAATATACTAATGAAAAGGCGGGGAAGAAAACATTTAATATTGGTGATACTGTTTGAATCAATCGAGCAAGAAATATTTTTGAAAAGGAAAATTACACTGAGCTTTTTAAAGTGTCAAAAGTCTTGGACACTAAAATTAAAACGTATCGTCTTCGTGATATGAAATATGATGAGATTCTTGGCGGTTTTTATGAATATGAATTGCAAAAAGCTGGAAATAATGGATTGTACCAAATTGAAAAGGCATTAAAAACACGAACTCACAAGGGTAAGCGGCAGTTGCTTGTTCGCTGGCTAGGATACAATTCTGACTTTGATTCCTGGATTGCCGCTGAGGACGTGTCTAATGATTGCCACTGAGGACATCTAATGATTTTTATGTGACATTCATGTTTAATGTTTCTGACCCTCTTTACAACGATTTGAATAAAAAGAGCGATTTTCGGACAAAACCGCCATTAAATTGGAGAGAAGGTATGTAGTTGCTCTTGTAGATTGTATTCTCAAAATACATATGATATCCTAAGAAAGGATCGTACATATGGAATAAAATAAGACCTTTTGACTTTTCCGACGAGGGTGCAGTGGTAAATTTAGACTCCGACGATTACCTGTATGCAATTATACCGTATGGGGAATACAGTAATATGAGTGATTTGTGTCATGTCATCAATAGAAAAATTTCCGTTCGTAAAAAGGGTGGATTCACATTCCACTATTCACTGGAATAGAGAAAAATTTACATTACCAATCCGTTAGAGAATGATAAAAATATTCACTATGAGGGTTTACGTGAAGTTTTCGGTTTTAAGAATCGTATCATTTAAGTAAAAAATTTTAGTGGTCAGTATCATATTATCTATGCAGACTATGCATCCGCCTTCTCTTCAGACAGTTGTATATTTCTTTGCGCATCCTTTGTCAAGAGAGAGAGAGTCGGTATTGCTATTGTTCCCCTCCTACGTATTCTCGAACAAAAAACCTCTAGTGACCACATTCATCACTACCCTATAAAGCACATTCAATACATTCTTGTCAACACTTTGTATTTGGAGCTCTGTGAGTTAACATTAAGAAGTGAATTCGGCAATCCTTTAGCAACGACAAAGGGCTTGGCCGTGATTACAAGTCATTTTCAACCCATGTAGTGAAATTGTTAATAAAGCTCATTTTGTATGTCCTGATATTGATTGCTATGTTGCTACTCTTGGACTAGGACAGTGGGGTCATAGGATGCACTATCAGAGGGGTCGTTCGTCAATGTCCGGTTACATTCTCAGCAGTTGGTTTGCTAAGCTGTTTCACTCTGCAAAACCCCTGGCTAAAAAATATATTGCATCGGTTGCCGCCGATTTAGCGTCCTCTATATTACATTATTGGGACTCTGAGAAGAATTTTAAAGAAAGTATTTTAGAAAATCTCAGGTCCAGCGCTATCCCTTGGCGAGAGATTATAATCACGACAAGCAGAAAAGGTTTAAGAAGGGTGCGAAAGACCTAGCCACTCTCAACTCAACCCGGAAGCGTAGAGCATCAAAAAAGAAAGTAAGAAAATCCAAAAAAACTACATTCCTAAAAAATAGAATATCTACCATATAAAGAATCTAATACTTTATTCAATTCATCTCTAAATCTTTTCAATGCAGAAAATGTAGATGTTAGTGTAAAACACGGATACTATGAAAATGTTTATATGAAACAACCGCTCCCTGAAATTTCACATTTTCAAATTTATTCCAGTGAAGATTATTTTATAGATTTGACTTCCAAATTTATAAATTTACGTGTCATTGTTAAAAAATCTAACAACGAAAAACCAAGTGCAGCCGAGGGGTTATCCTATGAAAATTGTGTGCTACACAATTTGTTTAGACAAATAAGTGTTTAGATAAATGGAACGTTGGTAACACGAGCAATTATCTTTCAAATTATTCAAGCCATATACAATTCATGTTGATGACTCCAATGTCTTATAAACTCTTGAGAGGTATGGGTATTGGATGTGAATATAAAACAGACGCTGACACTAGCAATATTCTTAGAAATGCGACAACTAAAGATTTGCATTTAGTTTGAATATTAAATCTTGAGATATTTAATATACATTAATGGTTGCCTCCCAATGCAAAGATTGATATAAAGCTATAACTCGTGCCGTCCAGTTTTATCTTGCAAACAGTACTTGGCACACCTCGGCAATACTTCATGCGCAAAAACAGCAACTTATGAGTTTTGTTGCCTTGGTAATTAAAAAATTAAGAGCCTCTGGAAATAATATCAAATTGCTCGTTTCTCCAACAATCACGAATCAACGACATATTGCTACGGTTACGCGTGCCGACACGGATTCATCATTTATCAGTGTCGAAATTCCTTCAAAACTTGCAATGGCTTTTGAAAAAGTGCTAGCGCCGTTGGATCATGGCCAAAGTCCCCGCAATAATTTGAACTGTTTGGACTTCCATCGCTTGTGTGCAAAGTAAATTGAATTCCACTCTACAATTTATCCTTTAATAAATCCTACAGGGCCCTATATGTATGGACTATGCAATCCCTAGATCTAGATTTTCTCTTCTTCTTTTCCTCCTCCTTTCATGTGATTTCTCTTTTGTTTTAGTTTCTTTTGGATTTTTATGTGTTACTCTGTAACTGGTAATCTTTGATTTCTATATTGATTTGTGTTGCATTTTATGTGTTTTTCCTCGTGATACTCCACGTATTATACCTCTGTACAGTGTGGGTTAGAAATAAATAATAATAATTATTACTATGAAATGATCTAACCGAAGAAATGTTTGCTAAAACTCATGGTATTATTGTATTGGATTTATCCTGGACTCAAGATACGAGTATTGTCGGAATGGGTACTGTTCGTTTAGAGTGTACCTTTGCCGAGTCATTGGGGGGAAAGTATTGCATTAATCTACCTAAATCAATTTGAAACATATTAGGAAATTACTCCTTATGGTAGTGTTCTATTAGACTTCGCACCATGAACACAAATCAAATAATCAATGCATTCAATTTGGATCTTTACATATCCAAATACAAATCATATTGCATACCTTCGGATTTCCTGGAGCATATTCAACATGTTAACAATAACATTATCATTGTTAATAGCAGTCCATTAAGACGGGGCATTCGCTATGCATCTCTCAAACAAGAAGCAATATAGAATTTTTTGATGCTCTTGGCCTACCGTACACGTTCTACAAACGTTAATAAAAAATTTTCTTGAGCAAAGTGGAAAATATATTATTCAATATCGGAAGCTGGTACATGATTTATCAAATGAAATCTGTGTTTTTCACGGACTGTTATATTTTGTTTTCCGATGTCGCAGACATACTTACAGTGAATTCCCTAGGATTTATGGTGACAATCCTCGATTGAACGACTTTCTAATTGAATATACTCTTTCCTACTTATACAGTATAAATGTTCGTACCCTTAAAAGGAAATACTTTAAAATGTATGTAAATTTGTTTATTAATAAAATTTGTATGTAAAAAACACTGTGTCCTTTTAGATTTCTACTTCTACGTGTAGGTAATCATCAGAAACGATAAATGGGAGTAGCTCGTCAGGATTCATGTTGTATTCATCTTGGCAAGCGAAGTTAGGGTCACATTTTCTACAACATATTGTAACTTCATTTTTGTTAAATTTCTTTATAAAGTCAATGCTACTATTATGATTCATATTATAAAATCCACATGTTTCAATTTGCTTATTTGAAGCAGTGCCATACACAAGATTCTCTTATGAAGAATCACTTTGTAACAGCCAAATAAAAGTTTGCAGGTTGATAATCATAGTAGTCGGTATCTTCACATCGATGACGCGAGAGCCCAACTCTTTTATTATTCCATCAATTGAAGCATAGAACAGCTTCTTCTTCCGAAAGCAACATAAAACCACGACGATTCCAGTCTCTTTAAAATAAACTGAGCTTACGTTTATGGTTTTTTTGCAATGATGCCAGGGTAAGTATTCTGTCATTGATCACATTTATCATAGTGACAATTAGAGCATAAGAAGCCTCTAGTATGAGAGTCACAAATCTCTTCAATACAGGACTTAATGTCTTCAATTTGCGCACCATATCCTCTATGGAATTTACACGGATTGCATAATCTACACTTTTCATTATAATCATCAGCAAAAGTACAATTCTGACAGGATGACCAGCTGCCCAATGAATAAAAGCATAATGGACATGTGTAAAACATTTTTCGATGTTGACTGTCTCACTTCCAAAAAGAAACTGACTCACGATCAATAAAATGTCTTTCAGGAGGAGTGACGTCACAAAACTTGTTTAGATATGATTTCTTGTTGACTTACAAAAGCAAAACCACAATATCATTTTGTCTCAATTAGTATATCTATAAACTGAGTAGAAGCAGCTGGGTCATGACGACAAACTTTCATGGTCCAAAGATGGAAAATCAGTTCCCTTTATATCGTTAGGCATTTCTCGTGAAGCTTCCGTTGAAAAGATAATTCTAGAAAATCGTCATGTAAAATTAACCACTTTTCCAATTTTACTAGATTCTGTAAGATTTTATGGTTCTCAAATCCGTCATGTTAACACTCTCACTACCAAATAAAAGAATCTCACTAATAACAAACCGTTTTTTATAGATTGTTCTCTTCAATATATTTCGCTAACGCATTTAATCTGTCTTGTAGTCTATCTGTATGCACTTTGGCCGCAAATCATAATTGTTCTTCCGACGTGAATTTGCTTAATGATATAACATATCCTGCATACTTCTTGTCCCATTCTAGGGTTAGTCAGCAAACCCTTATAATTTCCACTGCTACTTTAGGCACTCTAAGTTCCATCCCTCTAACACTTTCAACATCCAATAATGTAAAAGTATCCATCACAATATCTATGATGTTGAAACACTGAACTCTTTTTTAACACTGAAGAAGTAATGGGTCACCTGTAATCCCGGGAATCTTGCCAGGGCATGTTGTCGCAATCCTGGGAGGGCATACACTGGAATCCTATGGGAAAAGGGAGGACATGTACTGGATCCTTAAATGCCTATACTACTAGGAACAGCTAAGAGTATTAAGTTAAAACTTTCGAGGAAAGTTTAGGGGAATGTTCAACTGAACCAAAAAAACGGTATAAGCATTTGGGTTGTCAAAATGGCACATCTGCAATGTCTCACGAACGGGTAAGGTAGAAGGTTGAAACTCCTAGAAATGTTGAAAGGAAGATTGAAGTAAATCAAAATAAGCTATATGCATCCAAGTTGTCAAAAGGGCATATCTGCTATATCGCAGGCAAAGCTAAGAGTATAAAATAACGGCTTATGTTATCTAACTGAAACTGTAAGATAAGATAAAGACAGGATATATTTCAACCAAAGTATAACAAAAATAACCAATAATACAATCACAAATCCAAATAAAGGCTTTATGGACTGTAAAAGAGAGGGGTAAGGGGTCGTGAAACAAAACATTAAACTATTAAACATTTAAACACATATTATGTTAAACATTTACTCATAAAACAGAGAAGAAAAAGAAAAGAAGAGACACAAGGAAAGGGAGTTAAATATGAGAAAGGGACTAAATATGAGAAAACCTACACCTGAAAATCAGGCGACCAAGCAAAAAAAAAATGCACATTTAACAAGTTACAAATTAAAGTTAATCTATAGAAATTCAGCCACTATACGTTTGTAAACCATTGTGTTTTTATATAACCAGCTAGAAAAAAAATAATCAATAAATACACCAATAAAAAGAGAAAAAAGACACTTAATGAAAAATACAACCAAAATATAGAACTGAAAAATTAATATGATAAATGTATATTAGACACGGAGATCAAGTAAATTTTAAATTTTGACTTGGAAAAACCCAGGGGGGGGGGTGCTTATCAAGGACAAAAAATGTTTTAAGAAAATATGGTTGAATTGATTCTTAGTGTGAAATGTTCTTTTGTTTTATGTTGATCTATTTAAAATTTTAGGCCGTGAAAATACCTCAATCAAAGTTTGAGAAGCAAAAGAGCTTCAAATGGAAAGAAATCTCTTTTTTTTAACAACAAATCACGATTCTTTGCAATAAATAAGGCCAAAATATACTTATTTAAACAAAAGAAAAGAGGTTCATATGGAAAGAAATCTGGTAGTACAAACATTTTCTTTTTTTACAACAAATCACGACTCTGCAATAAATAAGCTCAAAATGCATTTATTTAACAAAAGCAATTAATACAATATATAGACGTCTATTCTCAAGGTTGTAACATGATGGGAGTTAAAAATGGCTTCAGACCTATAAATCCCAAGAAACTATGCAGATAATTATGCAAATAAGTCAATTCCCTTATTCGAATAATATTCCCCCCTACCCATCTATCCAAAGTTTCATAGGACAAATATTGTTAAAACTCATTGCAAAAGTTTGTCTAAATTATACACAGCAAGCCAAAATATTGATTATCAATATGAAAAACCATTTAACAGCTTTACAAGCCCCCTTTATCCTTTAAAATTTTTAGATAGCCATTTTTTCAAAATCATTGAAAAATCTAATAGCTGTGCCCCCAGGAATGGTGTTATCCCCATAGCCCCAGATCCTGAGTTTGTCCGAAAAGATTAAGGTGATAATTTGGGGAATTTTGGGGGGGGGGATGTTGAAGGAAATCAAAAGACGTTTTGTATGTTCAGGTTGTCAAAAGTGCAGGGCCAGCTTATTCCCTGCAGGAAATTGAAAATACCGCCCGCAAAACTTCTACTTGGAAATTTCTCCCTGAAGATTGCCCCCCCCCCCTAAAATTCCGACCCAAAGTCTCCCTCGGGAAATTCTCATTTTAGAAAATTCTCCACCCTGAAACTTCCCCCCTCCCCCTACAACTCCTACTTCCTGGAATATTCTCCTCGAATTTAAAATTCACTAGCTAAAAGGAAATTAAAAGACAAATAAAAAAAACGATAAAAAAGAGCGTAATTGTGCATCATCTGTTATGAAGAAAATGAGGCGTTCTGCAGATGCCTAAAAGTTTGCATTTTAATGCCAAAACTGTATATATCTCCATGAGCTTTTACACAAATATAGGAAGGGGTATGGAGAAGGCAGTAAGGAATTAATGTCTCTGTAAATCAAAAATTTAATAGCTTTACAAATATAGCTGTTAACCAGCAAAAAATAATTCACAAGAATTTCCATAATTTTTTTTAAGAAAGGTAAGTAGCTACATTAAACAAAAGATGAGCAGAAATAAAATAAAATAATAATTATAGCTTAAAATGAACACAAAATAACAATAAACAATTAAATGAAACCCAAAACAAATAGAAATTACAATAAATTATCAAGTCAAATTTAAAACCACCAGAAAGTACAACAAAAATGAGTAGGCCTAACACGCCCTAAGCCTTCAAAATTCCAGAAGGTCAATTGTGTTTTACTGAAAACATAATACATCTGAAACATTTTTACCTATGCAAGGTTAAAAGCCCGAATTGCAACGACCTTCAAGCATGACTATCAGCGTATATTAGACTGTCAATCTATGTTCATTATTTCTTTTCAGAAATCTTGGTTATTATGATGATTTTCTTTCGTTCTTTTGTTTCTTGTTACTGATGTTAATACAAATGAAAACATACATCTCAAAATAAATGCCCTTCTTATTTTTTGAAGATTTAAAGGGCGTTAGCTCTGCAACTTATTTGTTGTAATTTCCGTTCATTTTAAGATTATTTTGATGATTTATTGTAATTTCTGTTCGATTTTGGTTTCATTTATTTATTGATGGTTATTTTTGTTCGTTTTTAACCATACTCGTGCAACATGACAACTGTTTTATTTATACATACTATACTACATACTATATTTATTTATACATATACATTTATACTATAGGTCCTGTTGTTTGTCTGTTTGCTATACATTCCTAAAAGAACGGAGCAATTGGGCTGAAACTTGGCACATGTGATATTCCTTTCAAGTGCTTATAATACGCGTGTCCCTCTCTGATAGAAGGTCAAGAAGGGGATGGGGGTTTGTTGGGGGGGGTGGAGGGCGGGGCCAAAGACTTGTTTTCAATTTTTCAGAATATAAATGACCTGTATGTGATAATTATTACCCTTAGCCATGCCAAGGTTTTGAAGTGACAGTGATGGAGATAGCCGAGGGAGAGAAGGGGTTGGAGATTTATTTTTGAATAATGATGGGAACCGTCTAAAGGTTTTGCGAACTCAGAGATTCGTTTTTAACTATTTATACTGTAATACTCTGCCCTTTCGATTAAGGGGGTCAGAGATGGGCTATATGCACTGTTGGTAAGAGGAGTCAGAGATGGATCGTATGGACTGTTAACCACAGACTGTATTAGGTCAGGTACATGCTGTGTTGACCAAATGGGAGCAGACACAGAACGTATGCATTATTCACCAAAGGGAGTTAGAGACCAAGAATCCATCGTTTACCAATGGGGCTCAGAGATGAATAGCATGGATTATTGACAAAAGCGGGTTGCGGTTGGAGCACACTTATCGAAGAACGAAGTAGCCCCGAACGGTCGAGAGTCCAAAGAGATACAAAATTGTAATCAGCGAGCTCCGAAAGTCCGTATTATTTACGTAAATTAATTGAGAAATATGTACAAAATCGTAAATGACAGCGAAGTAGCAAAAAAAAAACAATAAACAAAACAAACAAACAAAACTGCAAAAATAGCGGTGAAAAGAAAGAATAACAAAAAAAAAAAATCAAAACAACCAAATCACGACTGCGCAGTCTGCCCAAGTATTTTTTTTACGTTTCTTGAGCTTTTACCCTCAAGCAGTTGATTACATTTTAACCACTTATGACAATTATGCTCACTATCAGGTCCTATATGTATATATGTTGTATCAGGTCCAGATACAACAATTATACAGTCACCCAAAAAAAGGGTTTACAAAAATCCTTAATCAAGAAAATAATTGATCTTTAACATATTGAGTTAAATACTACGCTAAGGTTCTTAAGTAAAAACTAACTTCCAATGGGTCTTTCTTAAAAACCAGAATAGTTATACCTTAAGACTCATTCAGGACGAGATTAATCAACGCTGAGGTTACCTATCATCGAGATTTTGGTTAACGTGAGACTAGCTCCCCACAAAATTTATTTAACTGGCTGCTTCAAGCTATGAGGGAAAATATCCTCTCTTCAATTATTCAGAGGTAACCCACAGGTAATTCCGGGCCCTCTGACAACTCGGATCGAGCCTCACATCCAGTGTTGCCTAGCAGAGATCCATCCACTGTGCCCAAACAGGGTGGTAGAAAATGCAGTTGCTACAAATTTTTCGTTCTATGCAGCTAAGGGTTAATGAGGCTCTCTGATTGACTTACCTTGGGTAAATTCCGAAAAAGTTAAAATAATTCAATTTCAGAACTCACTCTGTCTAGTTTCAGCATTAAGCCTCATCTAAATCTCAATGGGTCCGGTATTAGCTAAATTACACTGTGAATGAGCCTTTAGCTAACTTATCGTGAAAGAGTTTACACAATCAAGCACTGCATACTTTCTAAAGTAAACAAAAACAAAACAGACCAAATCACAAAAACAAAGTCACAAAAAACAAAACAGACTAAATTCATTGTTATATCACAGATTTGGCAGTAGTCCAAACTTCAAACACAACGAAAGAAATTACAATGTTTCACTTCACCATCCTCACCATCTAAACCGGCAGTCCAAAATATTGTTGGCTTTTTACCTACAAAGAAATAAAGCTTGTTATTTTAAATTCTTTGAAGGCCATAAATACCTAATAAACAACACCTAATAAAGGCCAAAAACACATAAAAACACCTAATAAAGGCCATAAATATATGTCCCGTGAACCAGGAGTTACCACCTAGTCACTTAAATGCACCTAAAAAATTTTGTGACTTTAGATCGACCGTATTTTGAAAGCCAGTATAACTTTATCAAAATATATTTTAAGAGAATAAAACTATCCTGAAATAAAATTACGCTACTAAAACTGTAAAAATCTCTAAAAAACAAAGTCACGTAAATCAACAATGAATGTTAACATATGAAGTAGATCGGCAAGTCCATTTTCCAGTTTTAAAATTGGAATCTTCTGTTAAAAATCACCTACTGTAAAAATTTCTCGAGAAAAAAAGTCGCAAAAATTGCCTTCTTTTAACAATAAAGCGCAACAAATGAAGATTCAAAAAGTTGGCAGGTCAACTATTCAATAGTTAAAACTGGGATACAAACTGTATGTTTTGTCATAATCTCTAATTAATTTGTTGTAGCATATTACTAAACATGAAGCCAACTGCACTCAGGTTGTCAAAATAGTTTATCGACGAAACCTCAGGAGCAGCTAAGGCTTTTAAGTTAAAAATTTCGAGGAAAGTTGAGGGGCATGTTAAACTAAACCAAAAAACAATATATGCATTTGGGTTGTCAAAATGGCGTATCGGAATGTCTCAGGAACGGATAAGGTAATAAGTTGAAACTCCCTAGAAATGTTGAAAGGAACACTGAACTAAATAATAAGAAGCTATGTGCATACAAGTTGTCAAAAGGGCGTATCTGCTATATCTCAGATAAAGCTAAGAGTAAAAAATAATAGTTTTTGTTTTCTTGCTGAAACTGTAAGATAAGATAAAGATCAGATATATTTCAACCAAAGAATAACAAAATCAATCAATAATACAATCACAAATCCCAACAAAGGCTCTATGGCCTGTAAAGCTCCCAAGTCATCACTAAGTGATGGGTTATAAACAAAGGCTCCATCACAAAAAAAATAGATCACTAATAACAAATGCCATTTTCAATGTTTAATGTTTGCTGCTATTTTTGAGTGCTATTTTCTTTTCTTTGTTTTAATTATACTATATTTGCTTCCTTTTTGTATGATGGGTTATAAATAAATACATACTTTTATACATTATTTAAATACATACACAAATACGTTATTATTTCATTAGCTATTATACATTATATTATACATTATATATACATTATATTATACATTACATTATAGTAAATGTTATACATTTTATTATATATTATTTATAAACATTAAAGTGTGAAAAAGAACTCAACGCAACTCTAATTCGCCTATCACCTCAAATTTATGTCGATTCAAATGCTTAATTTGTTCTAAGACTGCCAAAGATTCTTTATTCCGATGAAAAAATAAACACTTTACTGCAAGTTTTCCCGTCTGGTCAAATCACACATTCTTTTTCATATCGTCACATACTGTTTACTATGTGCCCGTGAAGCAATAGATTAAAAAAGGTCTAAGTGTCAGGAACTCTCGATTTAAAAAAATCCCTTCTTTCATCCATTTTAACTTAATGACATCTAAGTTAAATGTATGCAATGATTTCAATTAAAGCTTAAATACAGATTTGGTATTTAAATCGAAGTTCCGCACATTATTGTATTTTGACAGAAAATCGCACGAAATTAGATACAAAAATCTGGAATATCACTTTTTAATATAATAGCATTAAGATTGGTGAAAATCAGACCGCAGGGAACACGGCATGTCCTCTTCCCCTTTAAGGGACCTATTCAAACTTAAAAGGTATGAAATATCGTAATGTGTCATATAAAGCTATTCCTGGCAAATGCTTTTTGTCATCTGTCCGAGAAAAATTTAGCTTTTTTCTTTTTTTTCCTAAATTTTCTGCACCGGGTATAATTATACATCTAATTAGCTGCTAGTCTTTTATTGAGGTTTTAGATGAGCGTTGAACCGTCTTTTGAAAGGGTCAACAGGGATAAGTTCCCCAGAAAGATCATTCCAGATGGAAGTACAACGTTGGGGAAGCTGTTCTTCAAATATTCCATTCTCAGTGTGTTTTCTTCAAGATAACTGGAACAAGCTGTGTAGTGCCTTAATGTCTATCATATCAGCTGGACAACGGCGGGCACGATAGAAGAAAGCTCTAGGGAAGAAGGTGAATGTATGTACTTGTAGAAAACAGCCATCGAAGCAACATCACGCCTCACACTAACAGACTGGAGAGTGTCGTGGGGAACAACTGAATCTGCCCTATTGGCTTTATTCTGGATCTTTTGGAGTGGCGCCAACAACTTTTTCGAGCAACAGTAAACAGCGGGATTCCATATTCGGCATTGGGTCATATGCAAGAATTGTAAAGTGGGATGATCACTTTCACTACAAAGAAGAAAGAAAAAGTTTATTAAAAGTTTAGGCTGTTATTTATTCTGATGGTTAAGTAGCGATAACTGGGAATCATTTCAATTTTGGCTTTTGTAAAACCAGACAAATTTAATTAATTGGAGTTTATATGCTCTTTTTTTCATTTCAGTTTCAGGTCCCTTTTTTTGACATTCATTTCAGTTCCCAAAATCCTGTAGGGCAAAAACCAAATATAATATGCATTATGCAAAAATATACAAACATATATTTTCATAGAATGTATATGATAGTATGTATTATTTTGAAAATATTATTTGCCATCTTACGTCAAGTTTCAGTGCTATTTTGGTATAATAGCAGGAAACTGGAAGAGGAAAAACAATTCAGGACATTGGTCATTTCATTTTTTGTTCTATCGAGAATAATCTTGAGCAAAAACCTGTAATGTAATTTTGCAATCCAAACTTTGATGCCACTGTTACCAGATGTCGGCTCAAAAATTGGCAACGAAGTTTGGAGATGCTCGAGCGCCCCCACAAACAATTTACGAAAAAAGAAAAAAATATGCAAACATTTGGGTTGAGCCTTCAGCTAAACCGTTCTCAGTGCAAAATAATAACAGATAAAAGTCCAAAGGACAATATAAAAACCAAACCTCAAAATAAACATTGAAACTAAAATGAGGACCCATTCAGAGCAACGATGAAAGGGTAAGTCGAAAGAGTAAAAAACATATGAAAAATTATATGAATGGAACTGTAATTAGTATAAAAAAAAAACTTTCCAGTTTCTTCTAGCGTCTGATTTTCTTCATTTTTTGGCCGACCTAAACATCTGCATACTCATCTTACCAGGTACTTAAACAGTAACACAGAAACAACAGGCATATTGGCTTCAAGTCAACAGCTTAAATAGCTGGCCAAGATTTTTCCACGCTAACCTACGCCTATTTTGCACAAATCAGATTTTGGCTGACTTTGATAAAAATGCTGATTATCATCACTTAAAGAGAAAATTTGGGATTTAATCCTAAAACAATGGCGATTAATTAAGCTCTAATGATAAAACGCCGTGGATTCAAATCTCATGTTTCCAATTATCTGTGTGAGGAGAAGACTCTGTTTCCTTATAGTCTTACAAGAAACCAATGTAACATTTCAGTATTGAATTAGAGTTCAGTATTGAATTAGAGTTCATAGAGTTAACAGCTAAATAAGTTTCAATTCAGTCGGATAAAACACATGCTTAAAATCTCAACAGCTTAGCTTGCGTAAATAACAAGTTTGACCACTACTGTGTATTAGTGAATTGTTATAGCTGTGACGTCAGAATCTCTTAATTAGAGACATAGCGATCTATCATTCAACGAGTGAACTTAATTGACTAGTTATACCGGTCCTAGACTCTGTCATTTGGATACTGCTTGGATACTTGCCAGTAAGTCTGTATTTAATGAAATTCTAAATGAAAACATAAATCTCACCTGAGAGCGGATTTTATAGCTAAAGAAATATGTCGTCAGTCAGCCAGAAAACTTTTGATGATGCAATGAAGGCACTGGGAAAGAAACTAGATCTCATAATAACCAACAAAAAGAGTTTGCTGTTACACTGTCCTCGATTTCGGATGAGGTTCAGACTTTGAAAAATGAATCGAAGTCTCGTGATGCGAAGATTGCTAGTCTAGAAGGCCAGCTTGAGGAGCAAAAGTCAAAGTTTGATACAATCGAAACGAAACTGCTGGAAATCGAAGTTAAAGACCGAAAACTCAACTTAATCATCTTCGGATTACCGAAAGAGAAAAACCAACAGTCAGTTCTCACGAATGTGTCTACGTTACTGACATCAAAAATGGAAATCACGGATAAAATCCGATTATCACAGTGCTACCGAGTGCCTCAGAAGTCAAATGTGTCTAGCCGTAAGCCGTACACCCCTACAGTTTTTGTAACAGTGTCGACAGAAAAAGATATTCTATCAATCTTCAGTTCAATATCAAAGCTGAAAGGAACTGGGGTCCGGATTTGCACGGACTTGCCACCCAAATTAAACTCTATTAGAAACGAGTTACTGACTAAGGGTAAGGAAATGCGTGAGAATGGATCCGCTCAACTCACACGAGTGAAACAAAAAGGGGCTAAACTCTGGCTAGAGTATAAATCGGATTCTGATTCGCAGTGGGCAAAAGCATAAGAAATATTAAAGGCGACTAGTGTATGATGTTAGATCAATCCCGCTCTAGGTTGATAATTGTTTCGTTTTTGTGTTTGAGATATGTTGATTTTTTATGTTGATGTGTTATTTAGGCTAGCTCGGTTCAAGTTTATTTTGATTATTTCTTCCCCAGTTATTTCTGTTCTACTTATACCTTCTCAACTTGGGTCTTCTCGAAGGATGATAAGCATAGTTGGTTTTCATGACTCGGCAGTGGTACGGGCTCCTTATCACGTGGGCTTACTGGCGCGGGGTGGGATCTTTCGATTATTACTTAGTTGACTTTAAAGTTTGCGGGGCGGGGGGGGACCGATAGACTGGTGGCTTTGGAGGGAAACCCCTTAACCTATCTTTACTTTCTGAAACTTTTCATGTAGTCGGTCAAAGAGAAAAATAACACTTTTTCTAAAATAAAACCGTCATCGTACGTTTCTCCTGATGAAATAAACAGACTTGAAGATAATTCATTGCGAATGGGATTTGTGAATGTACAAGGACTCATGAGTTCTATTGATGAACTAACAAATTTATTGCCAGCAAATCAAATTGACATTTTGGGGATTTGTGAAACATTTATTAATGATAAGACACATTATAATGTGAAAATCCCGGGATATAAATTCGTTGATAAGAATCGTCTAGTCCATGAAAAAGGTGGTCTTGGGTTATTTTTGAATGATGGAGCGCAGTTTGAGCGACTGCCAGAACTGGAAAAATATAATGTTGAAAAAGTGTGTGAAATACTGGCGGTTGAATGTCGGCTTGGGACTAAAAAAATTCAAGTTTGTGTTGTGTATAAGCCCCCGTCGGCCCCAATACCGCTTTTTTTGCAATCTCTGGAGTCTTTACTAGCATCTTTGGATGATAAGGATGTTGTGGTTATGGGGGATTTTAATATAAATCTACTAGAATTTAATGAAAATACCCATACAACAGAATTTATTACATTAATGTCATCGAATTCCCTAATTCCTTCGTGTACAATTCCAACGCGTGTTGCATCGACTAGTGCAACTCTCATTGACAACATATTTTTAACAACACCAGCCACGTCTTCACAGGTTGTTCTGACGGATTTTTCTGATCATTTTTTTTTAATTTCTGATGTGAGATACCAGATTCATAAAATAAAATCACCAGAAACAGCAACCCGGATTATTATAAAAAAAATCTAGTATGTTTAAAGGATAAACTGAATTTAACTGATTGGTCTCCTGTATTTAATGCTGAGGAAATAAACTCTGCGACGGATTATTTTTTAGAGGTATTTCATGCTGCACTTGATGAGTCGTGCCCAAGAGTAAAAAAAAGAAAACAGAAATATAATCAACCCATCCAACCATGGATATCGCCAGCCCTTTTGACATCAATAAAACATAAAAACAATCTCTATAAAACTTTAATATCTTTCGAAAGTGAAGAAAATAGAAGAACCTTCAAAACTTATAAAAACCTACTTTCAAAAATAATACGCAATGCTAAAATGAAATTTTATTTCGATTCTTTTAATGAAGTAAGTAAGTCCCCAAAGAAAACTTGGGAACTAATCAACTCATGTTTAAATCGATCGCGGACGTCTTCTTCACCATCAAAAATACGGGATGCCCATGGTAATACAATTGAAAGGGAACTAGAAATGGCAAATTATATAAATTTTCATTTCGTGTCAATCGGGCAGTCAATAGCTAATAAGCTCCAACATAATATGTCCCATGGGCAATGTAATTATCCTAAGTACCTAGGAAGTCCTTCTGAGAATTCTATGTTTTTAACTCCGGTAACACAAGAAGAGCTTGCTAAGGTTGTTAAGCTTTTAAATAATGGAAATTCCCCGGGGATTGATGAGTCGTCGACCAATATTGTTAAAGCCATTTTTCCTAGTATTAATAAAGTTATGTGTCATTTAATAAATCTGTCATTTAGATCTGGAACTTTTCCGGATTCTTTTAAAAAAGCGAAAGTGTTACCACTATATAAAAGTGGTGACCGGACTAATTGCTCAAATTATAGACCCATTTCTATTCTTTCGGGTTTTTCTAAAGTAATGGAGCGTTGTTTTTATAATCGAATGTATAATTTTCTCTGTTCAAAAGATTATTTTTCAAAAACTCAATATGGATTTAGAAAAGAGCATAGTACGCAGGATGCTATATTAACTATGGTACAATTTATTCACGAGTGTCTGGACAAAAAATGGATCCCGGCGAGTATATTTTTGGACCTTGAGAAGGCCTTTGATTCGTTAAGCCATGAAATATTGTTGTATAAATTAAACCACGGTGGAATACGAGGACCAGCGCACGATTTTATCGCATCTTACCTAAGTCGTCGCTCCCAAGTGACTATGATCAACGGCACAGTTTCGGATCCATGTCTGTTGTCAAATATTGGTGTCCCGCAAGGCTCAATCCTGGGACCACTGCTTTTTTTAATATATATAAATGACCTTCCATCAGCGACAGAAAACCTTGGTCTGAATGTTCTTTTCGCTGATGATACCGGATCATCACTTACTGGATATTCGGAAGAGGATCTCAATGAGAAGCTGCAAATCGTATTTTCTCAACTTCTTGTATGGCTAAAAGCTAATCGTTTGTCACTTAATGCATCAAAAACCAAATTTATCATTTATAGTAGAATTGGGCAGAATGCTCAAGGAATTTCAACTATATTTGATCATGCTACAAATATTCAAATTCAAAGGGTTACTTCGTTCCGGTATCTGGGTATTATTATTGATGAAAATCTGTCATATAAAGAACATTGTAATAGATTACGGGTTAAAGTTGCTCAGGGGGTTGGTATAATGCGAAGGTTTCAGCATTTATTTCCATATGAAATCCTACGTCTAATTTATTTTGCGTTGGTTCATTCCCATCTTACGTATTGTCCTCTGATATATTTGGCAACATTCAGATGTCATGTGAAACCGATACAAATTCTTCAAAACCGGGCTCTTCTAATTTTAAAGAAATATTTACCATCACCGTCTTCGTATCCTAATAAGAGTAAAACTGAAACTCTATATCTTCTAACTAATATTTTGCCTGTTTCACAGATATTCACCCTCAATTCTTTTTTATTTAAGGTAAAATATGACCGGTCGGAACTACCTACGTACTTTCGTTCGAATAATTTTTTCCCTGTGCAACATGCCCATTCTTATGAAACCCGACATAAATGGAACATTCAGCACCTAAATTAAGCACAGAGAGATCACGGTTCTCGCCCTTATTTTCAATCACGGGTTCATGGTGTCTTCATCTACCATTTATTGATTGCAGCAAATCTCTTCCAAATATAAAAAAACAACTTCATTCTATCCTTATAAATAATTTTAAGAATTAATAATATATTGAAAATCTGGGTACATTTGATATTATTGTTTTGTTGGTTGTTTTGCCCTGTGAGATGCCGGTTATCGGTTACCCTTATTCGCCCGTTGGTTTTTTTTTTTTTTTTTTTTTTTTTATTGGTATTTTCGGTTGATCTTTGCCCGGTGTCGGTGGGTTTGTGGGGTGGGTGTCCGTCTATTGGTGAGTCATGGAATAACTCTTATTTATTATTTTGTTGTTAAACAGGTTTATTCCGTTTAATGTACCGGGTTTTTGTCATTCGACCTTGTGTCTCCGGCGTTTACCCTGTATTTATGTCTATTTTGTACAGATATTTTAAAATTAAACCTTGAACCTTGAACCTTTCATTGGAGATAGTATTTCAATTTTAGAGTTACCCCTAGTACCTCCTCAAGTGGGATGTTTACCCATAATCCGTAGTTTTATTATCGGAAAACCACATTACAGAGGGCTAATTCATTTTAATTGGTTGTAACGCCATCTATCTTAGTTAAAATTAAAGCCCTCCTAATTAAAAGCCCAGATGGCAATGCCTGCTTAACACCAAATTCTAGACGTAGATGTTCAGGAAATCGCCGGAAAGAAATTCCTTTATTCTGTTTTGTGTTATTAATAACGCTTAGTATTTTGTTTTTTCCAGTATTTTTCAATCATGCTTAGTTTTTTTTTTCCTGTGTTGCGAGAAATAGCGTAATTTAGTAGAGGCTTTTGACGATACTATGAAAGCTGTTTAAAATAAATGAATCTTGAATTTTAAAACGGCAATTAAACTCAGATGAAACTTGTCTTGCTTCCCCACACAGTTTTCTGATATATGGTAACAAATATAGTAATATTGGTTACAAACTGGTAGTGCAGTACACAGCAGATAGTCAACTTCGTCCATTGTGTTTCCACTTTACTTATATCAGCTATGCCTGAGCTATTGAACCTACGATAATACCAGATTACTTTTTTAAGATTCTATTTTAAATCGTGTTTCAAGATTTATTTACAGATTGTTCAAAGATGTATTTAAGGATCGCATCATAGATTTCTTTAAAGCTAATTTATATCTTCACAGCTCTGTCTTAGAAAAAGTACTTAAAAGAAAGTACTTAAAGTACTTAAATATATACTACCTTTTGACGACCAGGCAACGTCTCCAACAGAATTGAGTTCTTTTAAAAGTTCTTTCAAGTTATGAACCTCCAAATTCTCCCCTTTCTTCAAATCGACGGGATTAACTTGCACGGTTTTTGTATGCCACACAAAAATCTAAGCAGAAAGAGAACTTTAATATTATATCTGAGACATAGACAGAAAGGGAGAGAGAAAGAGGTAGAGAAATAGAAAGAAGAGGGGAGGGCGAAAAAGAGAAAATAAGGAAAAGTGCTTGTAGAAAAGTCTGCTTGTTTACAGACACTAAACAAAAGTTACCAGAATGTGGTCATGGTAGAAACACGTAATACAAAGGTTGAACACGTCAACTTCATTGTAAAAATACACCAACTTCTCCATTAAAGCACGTACACATATTTTGTCAGGGGAGCCGGCGGATTCGAAAAAATAATATCATGGGTAAAACATAAGACATTATCCGGCAAGAGTAATGCTAACAAATATTGAAGCTATTAATTTGTACCCCCCTCCCCAAGATCCCCAGTCCTCCTCCTCCTGCATAGATACTTGAACCTGTTACTATATAAACTATAAAAATATTCTCCTCCAAGCCTAGGGGGTCTAAAAAGCCTAAAAGATATCTTTACTTCTATATATATTTTTTGCCTTAGATTCGCTAGGCCTATAAAATAGGCATTATTCTTTAAATTAAAATTGATACCTCATATGGAAATGGCACAAAATTATGATAACAAAGCAAAAAGGGTAATTTTTCACATTCTCTTATTAGATTCTTCTGCAATTTTTTGCAACAAGCAATCGATAGTGAAGAAACTGAAAAAGGCTTGATACTTCTGCCGATTTGTCTATACACTTCGCTTGCTTCCGAACTGTTCAAGGGTAAATCACATTCCTTAAAGCTCAACTGGCTGCAAATAAACTGCCTATAAAACGTTTCTGCGACACTTCACGTTACCTAGGCAAAGCAAGTCTAGTTGAACTTACAGTAGTTTAACTAAATATTATTAAATTTGACTTATTAAATTAGTTTTTTAAAAAATAACAATAAAAAAAATAACTTCAAGGATTATTTTTTTTTTTTTTTTTAGAAGAGAGTAAAAAAAATGAAAAAGTTTTGTTAGAATTTATAATTAGAAATTGAAATGTTGTTATTTAAAAAAGGAGTAAAAAAATGATAAGAAAGAAGTATTAAAAGTAGCATAAAGATAAAGTTTTAAAGAGAATTGAGAAGTATTGAAAGTAAGATAATGATAATGCTTTAATCAGGATTGAGTAGCCAAAGGGGAAATGTAAGATGAGTTATAGGGTAAAGGAAAAAAAGTGGGAAGATAATGAAAGATTCTACCTATTGGTATTTATTTGTAAAGGTGGAGTATTTCATTTCTTTCTTATTTTTTTTTATTTATTTATTTTTTTTTTTTTATTCTTATTTTGGGGGAAGGGGGTAAAAGTGATTTATATATCGGGAGAAGTAGAGGTTGACGAAAAAGGATATGAAAAGTGTAATTTAAGGTCACGATGGAAGGGGTGCCCTAAGGGGGAAGGGCAGCCTGAGATATCGGATGAACCTAACAGGTATAAGAAATTTGAAGTGTCATATGCCACTATTTTTATGCTCTGGTATATTTTGGAATGCTCAATTTTTACATAATATTAATATTGAATTTTTTGAAGAAGTTTTTTTTTATTAAGGAAAGAGTAGGTGACATTAGATAAATTATGAGATATTTTTTAAAGAAATTTTGAAAAAAAATTTATTTAGCATAACTTAATAAAACTTGATAACTATCAAATTTAATTAACCTATTAGATAAGCATTAATTAATCTAACTTATATTGTTCTTTATTTGCTTAATAATAGGTTGACTAAAATGTTGTACTCGCCATAATCAATTTGCACATAACTACACTTATTTTTTAATAGAAGTCTTTATCCTAGAATAACACTCGTAAAACCTCCTAAGTACTCCTAAACCTAATAAGCCTCCGAAAACACTCCTAAAATTTTTCTTGGAAAATACAGTCCACCTAGAATAACTTTCTAAGTCAGGAAAAACCCCTTTTAAGAGTAGAAATATGAAATTTCGAGTTTTTTCCAATAGCTACGCGTATTCATTTTTTTTCTGTTTTAGCATAGATCATCGTATCAAAATCAGTTGTTTTGGAATCATTTGCTCATTCTAATGGAGGTTCTAGTACGTTTTTTCTCAGCAACTAAAGGGATCACGCAACAGTAATGGGCCAATTTATGTCACTTTGTGCAATAGACTAATCAGCTAATGACTATCAAAAAGCTAACTTTATAATCTCTTAGTTTTAAAGGACATACTGTCAGATGGTGGCAAACTTGTCCCTAGAAATATACGTAGTTTATATAAAATAACAATTATTGTGGATTTTTATTCAGTATATGCTGTGCTCTAAAATGTTTTCAGAAAAACAGCAGTCACAGTTTAAAGAGGGGGGGGGGGGCTTGAGAAGGTCAACGCCCCCTCATGCATATATTAACTTCTGGTCGTTTTAAGGTCCAATGTTGCTCTGTACCTCCACATTAAAAAATAAAACAAATAATAAAGTATGAACAGTAGAGAGTAAATAATTTCTGAGAACACGCTGACTAATGACAGAACGAAAAAATGGCAAAGCAGAGAGAAACGAGGATAATAACAGCCAGTAAAAAAAAGAAGACAACTTTTCAAAAATTAGACTTTTTGGACTTCTTGGACTTTTATATGTATTTTTTTATTAACCTGCACTGAGGACGGTTGAGCGGAGGCCTTGGCCGAAATTTTTGCACAATTTTTCTTCTGTTTTTCACTGGCAGTTATTATCCTCGTTTCACTCTTCTTTGCCATTTTTTCGTTTTGTAACAATAAAAAACAGGATACAGTATAACAAATGTAAGAAATACAATATATAGAAATGTAACAAATGTAAATAAATAGAAATAGGAATAAAGTACTAAGTACGAACCTCAGTACAATTTGATGCTTTTGGCTCAAGGTCCTTATAGGTTACATCTAACGATTGTATAAAACGATCTTTCTCGTATCCAGCGACGTATGGTATGTTAGCTTCGGATGGTCTCTTATGAGCCTTACACTTACGGCAAACCCTGCCATATCTACTGGAAAGAGTCTATCAACAATCCATGGGTCATAAAACCCAATAACATGTCCCTAAAGTAGAATGGACGGAACATTAATGAAGGTTTAGCCTAGTATTAGGATTAAAAGGTGTCGTAATTCAAACAGTAAGGCTGTGTGAAAAGAGTGGTTTAATCCTGTTTTCTAGGGCTATAATGAGAGAAAGTTTTAGATGGCTAGGACGGATGAAGGATCGCAGATTACCGAAAATCGTTTTTTTCTCGGCCAACTTTCAAGGGCTAAATGGAAAGCAGATCGTCCGCGGTTGGGGTGGGAGGATGTCGTAAAGAAAGACTTAATGGAAATGGGCTTTCTGGGAGGGTGTAAAGAACGAGGTTTTGAATAGAGTAGGATGGAAGAGGGGCGTGCGTAGCTATGTTGGTCTTGGGCGGATTTGTGCTCCAGTGAGTTGTTAATAGTAGTATGGTAAAAGACAAACACTGCCATAAATTTAAGCCATACACTAATATTGATTTTGTTAAAATTATTAAAGATTAAACACTTCAAATTATTAGTTAATTGACTTAACCAACAAAAGCATCTTTTAGAAAGACTAATAAAGCTGTTATATTTGTCCCTTTAGTTAACCATTGACATACCAATAGAATCCTTAGTTCTTCTGATTAAAAAATTATCACATTTATTGCTTAATTCTTACACATTACCACTAGCCTATATTTGTTCAATAGCCCTGTTCAACCTAACAGTTGTACCAGCCTATTGACTGTTGTATTACTCGACGATACGATGATAAAAAAGTTGGTGCTACAACCGTTTGATTAGGCTTGTTTGTAAAAGAGAAAAGCTTCCACTTTTTTCCTTTGGTGATTCGGTGCGGTAACAATGGAAAGGATTTACACAACATAAAAATCTTAATAGATATAGGACAGTCAAAATGAAAAACGTAGACAATCACGGTTTTTAGGTACGAATATTCCTAAGATGGAGACAAGGGGCAGATGGAGACAGACCTGACAAGGGGCGAAAAATGTTTTGATGTCCTTGGTACTCCAACACTAAGTTTGATCTTTCTCTTCTACTGCATTCAACAGTTCTTAAACGCAAAACAGAGATCAGGTGGTTGGGCATCTCACTCGCAAGTTCAATCCGCTACCTGTTTCTTAATTTTTAGTAATTAATGAACACATTTAGGGCTCAATTATGAATGTCTTAATTAACCTTAATGCATTAAGGTAAACTTTCCCCTGAAATATTCAGTTTCACAACAAACCTACAGCTGAAACTTGCACCGAAAGGATAAGATACGTATATCAATGGATTCATTAGTTTCAGATTGTTGAGGCAGATCCATTTAGCCAGAATTACGACACAGATCAGATTTGTTCTTAAAGAATGGTTTAGACATGGCCCAAAAGAAAGGGAAAATTCCTTCTTTTCAACAACTTTCTACCAATTTTTGAAATGTTTTCAATGTAAAAAAAAATTAATCACAGTAAATTTCAAAAGTGTCGATCAACAGTAGTGAATAGAAAAAAGCAGAATTTCAGCTGTCGAACGATAGCACATTTTTCGTCTTATAACAAAACATTAAAACGGTAAGATTGCCGACAAATAACATACCAAAAACAACCTAACAGACCTAACAATAGCAACCTAGCACACTAAAAACATAAACAGGGAAAATAAGCCTTGTGATTTTAATTATTACATAGAGCCTCTAAAGATTCGCTCAATACTCATATACCGATGAGATACTCATATACCATGATACCGATGAGACTTACAGCTGAGACGATGAGATGAGATGACGGTCAATACTCATAACTGATATATAAACTGATATTTAGTAATCAAAATGTTTATATTGTTTGATTTATTAAAGTTATAAAAGTAAAAACATTTGTATTTTTTCAGTGAAGTGAAAATTTTGTTCTGGCCTTTGGAAGGCATATGGGTTTTACGCCCAACTTATGTCAAAATTAATTTTTAAGCAGAAGCTAACTCAGCAGTCAGCAGTCAAATATCTGCCGTGGTTTGTTCTTTACTAGGTTTCAGCCATCTATAGACCCATGATACCGATGAGACTTACAGATGAGACGATGAAATGAGACGACAGTCTATACTCTCGTTAATGAATCTCGTTATATTACACAAGGCCAAGGCCAGAAAGTTGGGGATACAAAAAAAAGGATAATTACGAAAAAAAAGTTGCGATGCCTAACCAGGGATTGAACCTGGAGGGTTCAAACCTGGGACCTACATTCTTCAGTCTGATAGTCTCTCTCAGAGAGTGACTGCACCGACATATTGAAATTGGTGATTTAAACGGTGTATGATGAACCAAATTAATTTTTCTGAAAAATTCATTAGATTATTATTATTATTATTATACTATCTCTCTATAGTAGCAATTAATATGTATATTTTTATCTCAGAAACAGCTACTAATTTTTCTTGATAATTTCATTTCCTGGGATTGGTTTTTCTGGGAAATTAACATAAGTTAGGCGCAAAACCCCTATGCCCTCCCAAGGCTAGAACAACATTTTCCCTTTACGGAAAAAATACAAATGAATGTGCATTGGCAGTTTAATATACATAAACTGAGACTTAGTAATCAAAATGTTTATATTGTTTGATTTACTAAAGTTATAAAAGTAAAAACATTTATATTTTTTCAGTGAAGTGCAAATTCTGTTCTGGCCTTGCGAAGGCATAGGGTTTTTTTGCCCGACTTATGTTAAATTTCCTTTTTAATCAGCAGCTACTCAGCAGTCAGCAGTCCAATATGCGCCATGGCTTGTTCTTTACTAGGTTTCTGCCATCTATAGACCATGATACCGATGAGACTTACAGATGAGACGATGAGATGAGACGACTGTCTATACTCTCGTTAATGAATCTCGTTATATTACCCAAGGCCAAGGCCAGAAAGTTGGGGATACAAAAAAAAGGATAATTACGAAAAAAAAGTTGCAATGCCTAACCAGGGATCGAACCTGGGGGATTCGAACCTGGGACCTACATTCTTCAGTCTGACAGTCTCTCTCCCAGAGTGACTACACCGACATATTGAAATTGGTGTTTTTAAACGGTAATATCGTGACCCAATTTAATTTTTCTGAAAATTTAATTAGATTATTATGATTAATTATACTATCTCTCTATAGTAGCAATTAATGTGTATAACTTTTATCTCAGCAACAGCTACTAATTTTTCTGAAAAGTTTTATCTCAGTAACAGCTACTAATATTTTCCGAAAAGTTACGTCTAACATAAGTTAGGTGCAAAACCCCTATGCCTTCCCAAGGCAAGAACAAAATTTGCACTTTACTGAAAAAATTTAAATGAATTTGCATTGTCAGTTTAATAGACATTAATTGTTATTAGCAATTAAAATGTTTATATTATTTGATTTATTAAAGTTATAAAATTAAAAATATTTATATTTTTTCAGTGAAGTGAAAATTTTGTTCTGGCCTTGGGAAAGCAAAGGGGTTTTGCGCCCAACTTTTGTTAAAATTAATTTTTAATCAGAAGCTAACTCAGCAGTCAGCAGTCAAATATCTGCCGTGGTTTTTTCTTTACTAGGTTTCAGCCATCTATAGACCCATGATACCGATGAGACTTACAGATGAGACGATGAAATCAGACGACAGTCTATACTCTCGTTAATGAATCTCGTTATATTACCCAAGGCCAAGGCCAGAAAGTTGGGGATACAAAAAAAAGGATAATTACGAAAAAAAAAGTTGCGATGCCTAACCAGGGATCGAACCTGGGGGGTTCGAACCTGGGACCTCCATTCTTCAGTCTGACAGTCTCTCTCACAGAGTGACTACACCGACATATTTAAATTGGTGTTTTAAACGGTATATCGTGACCCAAGTTAATTTTTCTGAAAAATTTATTAGATTATTATGATTATTATACTATCTCTCTATAGTAGCAATTAATGTGTATAACTTTTATCTCAGCACCAGCTACTAATTTTTCCGAAAAGTTGGTTTCCTGGGATTGGTTTTCCTGGGAAATTAACATAAGTTAGGCGCAAAAACCCCTATGCCTTCCCAAGGCCAGAACAAAATTCGCACTTTACTGAAAAAATACAAGTGTATGTGCATTGTCAGTTTAATAGACATAAACTGATATTTAGCAATTAAATATGCGGTTTTGCGCCCAAATTTTGTTAAAATTAATTTTTAATCAGCAGCTAACTCAGCAGTCAGCAGTCTAATATGTGCCGTGACTTGTTCTTTACTAGGTTTCAGCCATCTATAGACTCATGATACCGATGAGACTTACAGATGAGACGATGAGATGAGACATCTATATTCTCGTTAATGAATCTCGTTATATAACGTTATATCACCCAAGGCCAAGGCAAGAGAGTTGGGGATACAAAAGAAAAAAGGGATAATTATGAAAAAAAAGTTGTGATACCTAACCAGGGATTGAACCTGGGGTTTCGAACCTGGGACCTACATTCTTTAGTCTGACAGTCTCTCTCACAGAGTGACTACACCGTCATATTCAAATTGGTGCTTTAAACGGTATATCAAGACCCAAATTAATTTTTGTGAAAAATTGTTCTTTACTAGGTTTCAGCCATCTATAGACCCATGATAACGATGAGACTTACAGCTGAGACGATGAGATGAGACGACAGTCTATACTCTCGTTAATGAATCTCAATATACAAATTAATGTGTATTGTCAGTTTAATATAGATAAACTGATATTTAGTAATCAAAATGTTTATATTATTTGATTATTAAAGTTGTAAAAGTAAAAACATTTTCTTTTTTCAGTGAAGTGAAAATTTTGTTCTGGCCTTGGGAAGGCATAGGGGTTTTGCGCCCAACTTATGTTAAAATTAATTTTTAATTAGCAGCTAACTCAGCAGTCAGCAGTCCAATATGTGCCGTGGTTTGTTCTTTCCTAGGTTTCAGCGATCTATAAACCCATGATAACGATTAGACTTACAGATGAGACGATGAGATGAGACGACTCTCTATACTCTCGTTATTGAATCTCGTTATATCACGTTATATCACCCAAGGCCAAGGCCAGAAAGTTGGGGATATAAAATAAAAAAAGGATAATTACGAAAAAAGGTTACGATGCCTAACCAGGGATCGAACCTGGGGTTTTCGAACCTGGGACCTACATTCTTTAGTCTGACAGTGTCTCTCACAGAGTGACTACACCGTCATATTCAAATTGGTGTTTTTAAACGGTATATCATGACCCAAATTAATTTTTTCTGAAAATTGTTCTTTACTAGGTTTCAGCCATCTATAGACCCATGATACCGATGAGACTTACAGCTGAGACGATGAGATGAGATGACGGTCAATACTCATAACTGATATATAAACTGATATTTAGTATCAAAAGTGTTTATATTGTTTGATTTATTAAAGTTATAAAAGTAAAAACATTTGTATTTTTTTCAGTGAAGTGCAAATTCTGTTCTGGCCTTGGGAAGGCATATGGTTTTTTCGCCCAACTTATGTCAAAATTAATTTTTAATCAGCAGCTAACTCAGCAGTCAGCAGTCCAATATGTGCCGTGGTTTGTATCTTTAGTAGGTTTCAGCCATCTATAGACCCATTATATCGTGAGACTTACAGATGAGACGATGAGATGAGACGACAGTCTATACTCTCATTAATGAATCTCGTTATATAACGTTTATATCACCCAAGGCCAAGGCCAGAAAGTTGGGGATACAAACAAAAAAAGGATAATTTACGAAAAAAAGTTGCGAGATGGCCTAACCACCGCTCGAGCCTGGGACCTACATTCTTTAGTCTGATAGTTTCTCTCACAGAGTGGACTACACCGACATCTTCAAATGGTGTTTTAAACGGTATATGGCGAGACCCAAATTAATTTTTGTGAATGAAATTGTTTTCTCATTAGGTGTTCAGCCATCTATAGACCCATGATAACGATGAGACTTACAGCTGAGACGATGAAATGAGACAACAGTCTTTACTCTCGTTAATGAATCTCAATATACAAATTTTAATGTGTATTGTCAGTTTAATATACATAACTTGATATTTAGATAATGCAAAATTTTTAGATCTATAGACCCATGATACCAAGGAGACTTACAGATGAGACGATGAGATGAGACTCAAAATACAAATTAATGTGTATTGTCAGTTCAATATACATAAAATAATATTTAGCAATCAAAATTTTTATATTATTTGATTTGATATTATTTGATACAAAACAAAAAAAGGATAATTACGATAAAAAAGTTGCGATGCCTAACCAGGGATTGAACCTGGAGGGTTCAAACCTGGGACCTACATTCTTCAGTCTGATAGTCTCTCTCAGAGAGTGACTGCACCGACATATTGAAATTGGTGATTTAAAAGGTGTATGATGAACCAAAGTAATATTTCTGAAAAATTCATTAGATTATTATTATTATTATTATACTATCTCTCTATAGTAGCAATTAATAAGTATATTTTTATCTCAGAAACAGCTACTAATTTTTCTGATAAGTTCGTTTCCTGGGATTGGTTTTTCTGGGAAATTAACATAAGTTAGGCGCAAAACCCCTATGCCCTCCCAAGGCCAGAACAACATTTTCCCTTTACGGAAAAAATACAAATGAATGTGCATTGTCAGTTTAATATACATAAACTGAGATTTAGTAATCAAAATGTTTATATTGTTTGATTTACTAAAGTTATAAAAGTAAAAACATTTATATTTTTTCAGTGAAGTGCAAATTCTGTTCTGGCCTTGCGAAGGCATAGGGTTTTTTTTGCCCAACTTATGTTAAATTTCCTTTTTAATCAGCAGCTAACTCAGCAGTCAGCAGTCCAATATGCGCCATGGCTTGTTCTTTACTAGGTTTCTGCCATCTATAGACCCATGATACCGATGAGACTTACAGATGAGACGATGAGATGAGACGACTGTCTATACTCTCGTTAATGAATCTCGTTATATTACCCAAGGCCAAGGCCAGAAAGTTGGGGATACAAAAAAAAGGATAATTACAAAAAAAAAATTGCGATGCCTAACCAGGGATCGAACCTGGGGGGTTCGAACCTGGGACCTACATTCTTCAGTCTGACAGTCTCTCTCACAGAGTGACTACACCGACATATTGAAATTGGTGTTTTAAACGGTATATCGTGACCCAAGTTAATTTTTCTGAAAATTTTATTAGATTATTATGATTATTATACTATATCTCTATAGTAGCAATTAATGTGTATAACTTTTATCTCAGCAACAGCTACTAATTTTTCTGAAAAGTTTTATCTCAGTAACAGCTACTAATTTTTCCGAAAAGTTACGCCTAACATAAGTTAGGTGCAAAACCCCTATGCCTTCCCAAGGCAAGAACAAAATTTGCACTTTACTGAAAAAATTTTAATGAATTTGCATTGTCAGTTTAATAGACATTAATTGTTAATTAGCAATTAAAATGTTTATATTATTTGATTTATTAAAGTTATAAAATTAAAAATATTTATATTTTTTCAGTGAAGTGAAAATTTTGTTCTGGCCATGGGAAGGCAAAGGGGTTTTGCGCCCAACTTTTGTTAAAATTAATTTGTAATCAGAAGATAACTCAGCAGTCAGCAGTCAAATATCTGCCGTGGTTTGTTCTTTACTAGGTTTCAGCCATCTATAGACCCATGATACCGATGAGACTTACAGATGAGACGATGAGATGAGACGACTGTCTATGCTCTCGTTAATGAATCTCGTTATATTACCCAAGGCCAAGGTCAAAAAGTTGGGGATACAAAAAAAAGGATAATTACGAAAAAAAAAGTTGCGATGCCTAACCAGGGATCGAACCTGGGGGGTTCGAACCTGGGACCTACATTCTTCAGTCTGACAGTCTCTCTCACAGAGTGACTACACCGACATATTTAAGTTGGTGTTTTAAACGGTATATCGTGACCCAAGTTAATTTTTCTGAAAAATTTATTAGATTATTATGATTATTATACTATCTCTCTATAGTAGCAATTAATGTGTATAACTTTTATCTCAGCAACAGCTACTAATTTTTCTGAAAAGTTTTATCTCAGTAACAGCTACTAATTTTTCCGAAAAGTTACGCCTAACATAAGTTAGGTGCAACCCCTATGCCTTCCCAAGGCCAGAACAAAATTTGCACTTTACTGAAAAAATTCAAATGAATGTGTATTGTCAGTTTAATAGACATTAACTGATAATTAGTAATTAAAATGTTTATATTATTTGATTTATTAAAGTTATAAAAGTAAAAATATTTATATTTTTTCAGTAAAGTGAAAAATTTTTCTGGCCTTGGGAAGGCAAAGGGGTTTTGCACCCAACTTCTGTTAAAATTAATTTTTAATCAGCAGCTAACTCAGCGGTCAGCAGTCAAATATGTGCCGTGGTTTGTTCTTTACTAGGTTTCAGCCATCTATAGACCCATGATACCGATGAGACTTACAGATGAGACGATAAGATGAGACGACAGTCTATACTCTCGTTAATGAATTTCTTCATATAAAGTTATATCACCCAAGGCCAGAAAGTTGGGGATACAAAACAAAAAAAGGATAATTACGAAAAAAAAGTTGCGATGCCTAACCAGGGAACGAATCTGGGGCGGTCGAACCTGGGACCTACATTTTTCAGCCTGACAATCTCTCTTACAGAGTGACTACACCAACATATTCAAATTGGTGTATTAAACGGTACATCATGACCCAAATTAATTTTTCTGAAAAATTTATTAGATCATTATGATTATTATAATATCTCTCTATAGTAGCAATTAATGTGTATAACTTTTATCTCCGCAACAGCTACTAATTTTTCCGAAAAGTTGGTTTCCTGGGATTGGTTTTCCTGGGAAATTAACATACATATAGACAGTCTATACTCTCGTTAATGAATCTCGTCATATAACGTTATATCACCCAAGGCCAAGGCCAGAAAGCTGGGGATACAAAACAAAAAAAGGATAATTACGAAAAAAAGTGTCGATGCCTAACCAGGGATCGAACCTGGAGGGCTCGAACCTGGGACCTACATTCTTCAGCCTGACAGTCTCTCTCACAGAGTGACTACACCGACATATTCAAATTGGTGTATTAAACGGTATATCATGACCCAAATTAATATTTCTGAAAAATTTATTAGATTATTACGATAATTATACTATCTCTCTATAGTAGCAATTCATGTGTATAACTTTTATCTCAGCAACAGCTACTAATTTTTCCGAAAAGTTAGTTTCCTGGGATTGGTTTTCCTGGGAAATTAGCATAAGTTAGGCGCAAAACCCCTATGCCTTCCTAAGGCCAGAGCAAAATTTGCACTTTACTGAAAAAATACAAATGAATGTGCATTGTCAGTTTAATAGACATAAACTGATATTTAGTAATTAAAATGTTTATATTATTTGATTTAATAAAGTTATAAAAGAAAAAATATTTATATTTTTTCAGTGAAGTGAAAATTTTGTTCTGGCCTTGGGAAGGCATAGGGGTTTTGCATCCATTTTTTGTTAAAATTAATTTTTAATCAGTAGCTAACTCAGCAGTCCAATATGTGCCTTGGTTTATTCTTTACTAGGTTTCAGAAATCTATAGACCCATGATACCGACGACACTGACAGATGAGACGATGAGATGAGACGACAGCCTATACTCTCGTTAATGAATCTCGTTATATAACGTTATATCACCCAAGGCCAAGGCCAGAAAGTTGGGGATACAAAACAAAAAAAGGATAATTACAAAAAAAATTTGCGATGCCTAACCAGGAATTGAACCTGAGGGGTTCGAACTAGGGTCCTACATTCTTCAGTCTGACAGTCTCTCTCACAGAGTGACTACACCGACATATTCAAATTGGTGTTTTAAACGGTATATCAAGACCCAAATTAATTTTTGTGAAAAATTGTTCTTTACTAGGTTTCAGCCATCTATAGACCCATGATACCGATGAGACTTACAGCTGAGACGATGAGATGAGATGACAGTCTATACTCATAACTGATACATAAACTGATATTTAGTAATCAAAATGTGTATATTATTTGATTTATTAAAGTTATAAAAGTAAAAACATTTATATTTTTTCAGTGAAGTGCAAATTTTGTTCTGGCTTTTGAAGGCATAGGGGTTTTTCGCCCAACTTATGTTAAATTTCCTTTTTAATCAGCAGCTAACTCAGCAGTCAGCAGTCCAATATGCGCCATGGCTTGTTCTTTACTAGGTTTCTGCCATCTTTAGACCCATGATACCGATGAGACTTACAGATGAGACGATGAGATGAGACGACTGTCTATACTCTCGTTAATGAATCTCGTTATATTACCCAAGGCCAAGGCCAGAAAGTTGGGGATACCAAAAAAAGGATAATTACGAAAAAAAAGTTGCGATGCCAAACCAGGTATCAAACCTGGGGGGTTCGAACCTGGGACTTACATTCTTCAGTCTGACAGTCTCTCTCACAGAGTGAATACGCCGACATATTCAAATTGGTGTTTTTAACGGTATATCGTGACCCAAATTAATTTTTCTGAAAAATTTTTTTAGATTATTATGATTATTGTACTATCTCTCTATAGTAGCAATTAATGTGTATAACTTTTATCTCAGCAACAGCTACTAATTTTTCCAAAAAATTTTATCTCTGTAACAGCTACTAATTTTTCCGAAAACTTGCGCCTAACATAAATTAGGCGCAAAACCCCTATGCCTTCCCAAGGCCAGAACAAAATTTGCTCTTTACTGAAAAAATTCAAATGAATTTGTATTGTCAGTTTAACAGACATTAACTGATAATTAGCAATTAAAATGTTTATATTATTTGATTTATTAAAGTTATAAAAGTAAAAATATTTATATTTTTTCAGTGATATCAACCAAGGCCAAGGTCAGAAAGTTGCGGATACAAAACAAAAAAAGGATAATTACGAAAAAAAAGTTGCGATGCTTAGCCAGGGATCGAACCTGGGGGGTTTGAACCTGGGACCTACATTCTTCAGCCTGACAGTCTCTCTCACAGAGTGACTACACCAACATATTCAAATTGGTGTATTAAACGGTACATCATGACCCAAATTAATTTTTCTGAAAAATTTATTAGATCATTATGATTATTATAATATCTCTCTATAGTAGCAATTAATGTGTATAACTTTTATCTCAGCAACATCTACTAATTTTTCCGAAAAGTTGGTTTTCTGGGATTGGTTTTCCTAGGAAATTAACATAAGTTAGGCGCAAAACCCCTATGCCTTCCCAAGGCCAGTACAAAATTTGCACTTTACTGAAAAAAATCAAATGAACGTGCATTGTCAGTTTAATAGACATTAACTGATAATTAGTAATTAAAATGTTTATATTATTTGATCTATTAAAGTTATAAAAGTACAAATATTTATATTTTTTCAGTGAATTGAAAATTTTGTTCTGGCCTTGGGAAGGCAAAGGGGTTTTGCGCCCAACTTTTGTTAAAATTAATTTTTAATCAGCAGCTAACTCAGCAGTCAGCAGTCAAATATGTGCCGTGGTTTGTTCTTTACTAGGTTTCAGCCATCTATAGACTCATGATACCGATGAGACTTACAGATGAGAGACGACAGTCTATACTCTCGTTAATGAATCTCGTCATATAACGTTATATCACCCAAGGCCAAGGCCAGAAAGCTGGGGATACAAAACAAAAAAAGGATAATTACGAAAAAACAGTGTCGATGCCTAACCAGGGATCGAACCTGGAGGGCTCGAACCTGGGACCTACATTCTTCAGCCTGACAGTCTCTCTCACAGAGTGACTACACCGACATATTCAAATTGGTGTATTAAACGGTATATCATGACCCAAATTAATATTTCTGAAAAATTTATTAGATTATTACGATAATTATACTATCTCTCTATAGTAGCAATTCATGTGTATAACTTTTATCTCAGCAACAGCTACTAATTTTTCCGAAAAGTTAGTTTCCTGGGATTGGTTTTCCTGGGAAATTAGCATAAGTTAGGCGCAAAACCCCTATGCCTTCCTAAGGCCAGAACAAAATTTGCACTTTACTGAAAAAATACAAATGAATGTGCATTGTCAGTTTAATAGACATAAACTGATATTTAGTAATTAAAATGTTTATATTATTTGATTTAATAAAGTTATAAAAGAAAAAATATTTATATTTTTTCAGTGAAGTGAAAATTTTGTTCTGGCCTTGGGAAGGCATAGGGGTTTTGCATCCATTTTTTGTTAAAATTAATTTTTAATCAGTAGCTAACTCAGCAGTCAGCAGTCCAATATGTGCCTTGGTTTGTTCTTTACTAGGTTTCAGAAATCTATAGACCCATGATACCGACGACACTTACAGATGAGACGATGAGATGAGACGACAGCCTATACTCTCGTTAATGAATCTCGTTATATAACGTTATATCACCCAAGGCCAAGGCCAGAAAGTTGGGGATACAAAACAAAAAAAGGATAATTACAAAAAAAAGTTGCGATGCCTAACCAGGGATTGAACCTGAGGGGTTCGAACTAGGGACCTACATTCTTCAGTCTGACAGTCTCTCTCAGAGAGTGACTGCACCGACATATTGAAATTGGTGTTTTAAACGGTATATCAAGACCCAAATTAATTTTTGTGAAAAATTGTTCTTTACTAGGTTTCAGCCATCTATAGACCCATGATACCGATGAGACTTAAAGCTGAGACGATGAGATGAGATGACAGTCTATACTCATAACTGATACATAAACTGATATTTAGTAATCAAAAT
Source organism: Artemia sinica (assembly GCA_027921565.1). Lineage (NCBI taxonomy): Eukaryota > Metazoa > Arthropoda > Branchiopoda > Anostraca > Artemiidae > Artemia > Artemia sinica. Next base: position 3,974,805 of record CM051272.1, on the reverse strand, counting down.
GTGTATATTATTTGATGTATTAAAGTTATAAAAGTAAAAACATTTATATTTTTTCAGTGAAGTGCAAATTTTGTTCTGGCCTTTCGAAGGCATAGGGTTTTTTTGCCCGACTTATGTTAAATTTCCTTTTTAATCAGCAGCTAACTCAGCAGTCAGCAGTCCAATATGCGCCATGGCTTGTTCTTTACTAGGTTTCTGCCATCTTTAGACCCATGATACCGATGAGACTTACAGATGAGACGATGAGATGAGACGACTGTCTATACTCTCGTTAATGAATCTCGTTATATTACCCAAGGCCAAGGCCAGAAAGTTGGGGATACAAAAAAAAGGATAATTACGAAAAAAAAGTTGCGATGCCAAACCAGGTATCAAACCTGGGGGGTTCGAACCTGGGACCTACATTCTTCAGTCTGACAGTCTCTCTCACAGAGTGAATACGCCGACATATTCAAATTGGTGTTTTTAACGGTATATCGTGACCCAAATTAATTTTTCTGAAAATTTTTTTAGATTATTATGATTATTGTACTATCTCTCTATAGTAGCAATTAATGTGTATAACTTTTATCTCAGCAACAGCTACTAATTTTAGTATACTATAGTAGCAATAATGTGTATAACTTTTATCTCAGCAACATCTACTAATTTTTCCGAAAAGTTGGTTTTCTGGGATTGGTTTTCCTAGGAAATTAACATAAGTTAGGTGCAAAACCCCTATGCCTTCCCAAGGCCAGTACAAAATTTGCACTTTACTGAAAAAAATCAAATGAACGTGCATTGTCAGTTTAATAGACATTAACTGATAATGAGTAATTAAAATGTTTATATTATTTGATCTATTAAAGTTATAAAAGTACAAATATTTATATTTTTTCAGTGAATTGAAAATTTTGTTCTGGCCTTGGGAAGGCAAAGGGGTTTTGCGCCCAACTTTTGTTAAAATTAATTTTTAATCAGCAGCTAACTCAGCAGTCAGCAGTCAAATATGTGCCGTGGTTTGTTCTTTACTAGGTTTCAGCCATCTATAGACTCATGATACCGATGAGACTTACAGATGAGACGATGAGATGAGACGACAGTCTATACTCTCGTTAATGAATCTCGTCATATAACGTTATATCACCCAAGGCCAAGGCCAGAAAGCTGGGGATACAAAACAAAAAAAGGATAATTACGAAAAAAAAGTGTCGATGCCTAACCAGGGATCGAACCTGGAGGGCTCGAACCTGGGACCTACATTCTTCAGCCTGACAGTCTCTCTCACAGAGTGACTACACCGACATATTCAAATTGGTGTATTAAACGGTATATCATGACCCAAATTAATATTTCTGAAAAATTTATTAGATTATTACGATAATTATACTATCTCTCTATAGTAGCAATTCATGTGTATAACTTTTATCTCAGCAACAGCTACTAATTTTTCCGAAAAGTTAGTTTCCTGGGATTGGTTTTCCTGGGAAATTAGCATAAGTTAGGCGCAAAACCCCTATGCCTTCCTAAGGCCAGAACAAAATTTGCACTTTACTGAAAAAATACAAATGAATGTGCATTGTCAGTTTAATAGACATAAACTGATATTTAGTAATTAAAATGTTTATATTATTTGATTTAATAAAGTTATAAAAGAAAAAATACTTATATTTTTTCAGTGAAGTGAAAATTTTGGTTTCTGGCCTTGGGAAGGCATAGGGGTTTTGCATCCATTTTTTGTTAAAATTAATTTTTAATCAGTAGCTAACTCAGCAGTCAGCAGTCCAATATGTGCCTTGGTTTGTTCTTTACTAGGTTTCAGAAATCTATAGACCCATGATACCGACGACACTTACAGATGAGACGATGAGATGAGACGACAGCCTATACTCTCGTTAATGAATCTCGTTATATAACGTTATATCACCCAAGGCCAAGGCCAGAAAGTTGGGGATACAAAACAAAAAAAGGATAATTACAAAAAAAAGTTGCGATGCCTAACCAGGGATTGAACCTGGGGGGTTCGAACTAGGGACCTACATTCTTCAGTCTGACAGTCTCTCTCACAGAGTGACTACACCGACATATTCAAATTGGTGTTTTAAACGGTATATCAAGACCCAAATTAATTTTTGTGAAAAATTGTTCTTTACTAGGTTTCAGCCATCTATAGACCCATGATACCGATGAGACTTACAGCTGAGACGATGAGATGAGATGACAGTCTATACTCATAACTGATACGTAAACTGATATTTAGTAATCAAAATGTGTATATTATTTGATTTATTAAAGTTATAAAAGTAAAAACATTTATATTTTTTCAGTGAAGTGCAAATTTTGTTCTGGCCTTGGAAGGCATAGGGTTTTTTTGCCCGACTTATGTTAAATTTCCTTTTTAATCAGCAGCTAACTCAGCAGTCAGCAGTCCAATATGCGCCATGGCTTGTTCTTTACTAGGTTTCTGCCATCTATAGACCCATGATACCGATGAGACTTACAGATGAGACGATGAGATGAGACGACTGTCTATACTCTCGTTAATGAATCTCGTTATATTACCCAAGGCCAAGGCCAGAAAGTTGGGGATACCAAAAAAAGGATAATTACGAAAAAAAAGTTGCGATGCCAAACCAGGTATCAAACCTGGGGGGTTCGAACCTGGGACCTACATTCTTCAGTCTGACAGTCTCTCTCACAGAGTGAATACGCCGACATATTCAAATTGGTGTTTTTAACGGTATATCGTGACCCAAATTAATTTTTCTGAAAATTTTTTTAGATTATTATGATTATTGTACTATCTCTCTATAGTAGCAATTAATGTGTATAACTTTTATCTCAGCAACAGCTACTAATTTTTCCGAAAAATTTTATCTCTGTAACAGCTACTAATTTTTCCGAAAACTTGCGCCTAACATAAATTAGGCGCAAAACCCCTATGCCTTCCCAAGGCCAGAACAAAATTTGCTCTTTACTGAAAAAATTCAAATGAATTTGTATTGTCAGTTTAACAGACATTAACTGATAATTAGCAATTAAAATGTTTATATTATTTGATTTATTAAAGTTATAAAAGTAAAAATATTTATATTTTTTCAGTGATATCAACCAAGGCCAAGGTCAGAAAGTTGCGGATACAAAACAAAAAAAGGATAATTACGAAAAAAAAGTTGCGATGCTTAGCCAGGGATCGAACCTGGGGGGTTTGAACCTGGGACCTACATTCTTCAGCCTGACAGTCTCTCTCACAGAGTGACTACACCAACATATTCAAATTGGTGTATTAAACGGTACATCATGACCCAAATTAATTTTTCTGAAAAATTTATTAGATCATTATGATTATTATAATATCTCTCTATAGTAGCAATTAATGTGTATAACTTTTATCTCAGCAACATCTACTAATTTTTCCGAAAAGTTGGTTTTCTGGGATTGGTTTTCCTAGGAAATTAACATAAGTTAGGCGCAAAACCCCTATGCCTTCCCAAGGCCAGTACAAAATTTGCACTTTACTGAAAAAAATCAAATGAACGTGCATTGTCAGTTTAATAGACATTAACTGATAATTAGTAATTAAAATGTTTATATTATTTGATCTATTAAAGTTATAAAAGTACAAATATTTATATTTTTTCAGTGAATTGAAAATTTTGTTCTGGCCTTGGGAAGGCAAAGGGGTTTTGCGCCCAACTTTTGTTAAAATTAATTTTTAATCAGCAGCTAACTCAGCGGTCAGCAGTCAAATATGTGCCGTGGTTTGTTCTTTACTAGGTTTCAGCCATCTATAGACTCATGATACCGATGAGACTTACAGATGAGACGATGAGATGAGACGACAGTCTATACTCTCGTTAATGAATCTCGTCATATAACGTTATATCACCCAAGGCCAAGGCCAGAAAGCTGGGGATACAAAACAAAAAAAGGATAATTACGAAAAAAAGTGTCGATGCCTAACCAGGGATCGAACCTGGAGGGCTCGAACCTGGGACCTACATTCTTCAGCCTGACAGTCTCTCTCACAGAGTGACTACACCGACATATTCAAATTGGTGTATTAAACGGTATATCATGACCCAAATTAATATTTCTGAAAAATTTATTAGATTATTACGATAATTATACTATCTCTCTATAGTAGCAATTCATGTGTATAACTTTTATCTCAGCAACAGCTACTAATTTTTCCGAAAAGTTAGTTTCCTGGGATTGGTTTTCCTGGGAAATTAGCATAAGTTAGGCGCAAAACCCCTATGCCTTCCTAAGGCCAGAACAAAATTTGCACTTTACTGAAAAAATACAAATGAATGTGCATTGTCAGTTTAATAGACATAAACTGATATTTAGTAATTAAAATGTTTATATTATTTGATTTAATAAAGTTATAAAAGAAAAAATATTTATATTTTTTCAGTGAAGTGCAAATTTTGTTCTGGCCTTGGGAAGGCAGAGGGGTTTTGCATCCATTTTTTGTTAAAATTAATTTTTAATCAGTAGCTAACTCAGCAGTCAGCAGTCCAATATGTGCCTTGGTTTGTTCTTTACTAGGTTTCAGAAATCTATAGACCCATGATACCGACGACACTTACAGATGAGACGATGAGATGAGACGACAGCCTATACTCTCGTTAATGAATCTCGTTATATAACGTTATATCACCCAAGGCCAAGGCCAGAAAGTTGGGGATACAAAACAAAAAAAGGATAATTACAAAAAAAAGTTGCGATGCCTAACCAGGGATTGAACCTGAGGGGTTCGAACTAGGGACCTACATTCTTCAGTCTGACAGTCTCTCTCAGAGAGTGACTGCACCGACATATTCAAATTGGTGTTTTAAACGGTATATCAAGACCCAAATTAATTTTTGTGAAAAATTGTTCTTTACTAGGTTTCAGCCATCTATAGACCCATGATACCGATGAGACTTACAGCTGAGACGATGAGATGAGATGACAGTCTATACTCATAACTGATACGTAAACTGATATTTAGTAATCAAAATGTGTATATTATTTGATTATTAAAGTTATAAAAGTAAAAACATTTATATTTTTTCAGTGAAGTGCAAATTTTGTTCTGGCTTTTGAAGGCATAGGGGTTTTTTGCCCAACTTATGTTAAATTTCCTTTTTAATCAGCAGCTAACTCAGCAGTCAGCAGTCCAATATGCGCCATGGCTTGTTCTTTACTAGGTTTCTGCCATCTATTGACCCATGATACCGATGAGACTTACAGATGAGACGATGAGATGAGACGACTGTCTATACTCTCGTTAATGAATCTCGTTATATTACCCAAGGCCAAGGCCAGAAAGTTGGGGATACAAAAAAAGGATAATTACGAAAAAAAGTTGCGATGCCAAACCAGGTATCAAACCTGGGGGGTTCGAACCTGGGACCTACATTCTTCAGTCTGACAGTCTCTCTCACAGAGTGAATACGCCGACATATTCAAATTGGTGTTTTTAACGGTATATCGTGACCCAAATTAATTTTTCTGAAAATTTTTTTAGATTATTATGATTATTGTACTATCTCTCTATAGTAGCAATTAATGTGTATAACTTTTATCTCAGCAACAGCTACTAATTTTTCTGAAAAGTTTTATCTCAGTTTTTCCGAAAACTTGCGCCTAACATAAATTAGGCGCAAAACCCCTATGCCTTCCCAAGGCCAGAACAAAATTTGCTCTTTACTGAAAAAATTTTAATGAATTTGCATTGTCAGTTTAACAGACATTAACTGATAATTAGCAATTAAAATGTTTATATTATTTGATTTATTAAAGTTATAAAAGTAAAAATATTTATATTTTTTCAGTGATATCAACCAAGGCCAAGGTCAGAAAGTTGCGGATACAAAACAAAAAAAGGATAATTACGAAAAAAAAGTTGCGATGCTTAGCCAGGGATCGAACCTGGGGGGTTTGAACCTGGGACCTACATTCTTCAGCCTGACAGTCTCTCTCACAGAGTGACTACACCAACATATTCAAATTGGTGTATTAAACGGTACATCATGACCCAAATTAATTTTTCTGAAAAATTTATTAGATCATTATGATTATTATAATATCTCTCTATAGTAGCAATTAATGTGTATAACTTTTATCTCAGCAACATCTACTAATTTTTCCGAAAAGTTGGTTTTCTGGGATTGGTTTTCCTAGGAAATTAACATAAGTTAGGTGCAAAACCCCTATGCCTTCCCAAGGCCAGTACAAAATTTGCACTTTACTGAAAAAATTCAAATGAATGTGCATTGTCAGTTTAATAAACATTAATTGATAATTAGTAATTAAAATGTTTATATTATTTGATTTATTAAAGTTATAAAAGTAAAAATATTTATATTTTTTCAGTGAAGTGAAAATTTTGTTCTGGCCTTGGGAAGGCAAAGGGGTTTTGCGCCCAACTTTTGTTAAAATTAATTTTTAATCAGCAGCTAACTCAGCAGTCAGCAGTCAAATATGTGCCGTGGTTTGTTATTTACTGGGTTTCAGCCATCTATAGACCCATGATACCGATGAGACTTACAGATGAGACGATGAGATGAGACGACAGTCTATACTCTCGTTAATGAATCTCGTCATATAACGTTATATCACCCACGGCCAAGGCCAGAAAGTTGGGGATACAAAACAAAAAAAGGATAATTACGAAATAAAAGTTGCAATACCTAACCAGGGATCGAACCTGGGGGGTTCGAACCTGGGACCTACATTCTTCAGCCTGATAGTCTCTCTCACAGAGTGACTACACCGACATATTCAAATTGGTGTATTAAACGGTATATCATGACCCAAATGAATTTTTCTGAAAAATTTATTAGATTATTATGATTATTATACTATCTCTATATAGTAGCAATTAATGTGTATAACCTTTATCTCAGCAACAGCTACTAATTTTTCCGAAAAGTTTGTTTCCTGGGATTAGTTTTCCTGGGAAATTAACATAAGTTAGGCGCAAAACCCCTATGCCTTCCCAAGGCCAGAAAAAAATTTGCACTTTACTGAAAAAATACAAATGAATGTGCAATCTCAGTTTAATAGACATAAACTGATATTTAGTAATTAAAATGTTTATATTATTTGATTTAATAAAGTTATAAAAGTAAAAATATTTATATTTTTTCAGTGAAGTGAAAATTTTGTTCTAGCCTTGGGAAGGCATAGGGGTTTTGCGCCCAACTTTTGCTAAAATTAATTTTTAATCAGCAGCTAACTCATCAGTCAGCAGTCCAATATGTGCCGTGGTTTGTTCTTTACTAGGTTTCAGCCATCTATAGACCCATGATACCGATGAGACTTACAGATGAGACGACGAGATGAGACGACAGTCTATACTCTCAACTGTTAATGAATCTCGTTATATAACGTTATATCACCCAAGGCCAAGGCCAGAAAGTTGGGTATAGAAAACAAAAGAGGAAAATTACGAAAAAAAAGTTGCGATGCCTAACCAGGGATTGAGCCTAAGGGGTTCGAACCTGGGACCTACATTCTTCAGTCTGACAATCTCTCTTACACAGTGACTACACCGACATATTCAAATTGGTTTTTTAAACGGTATATCAAAACCCAAATTAATTTTACTGAAAAATTGTTCTTTACTAGGTTTCAGCCATCTATAGACCCATGATAACGATGAGACTTACAGCTGAGACGATGAGATGAGACGACAGTCTATACTCTTGTTAATGAATCTCAATATACAAATTAATGTGTATTGTCAGTTTAATATACATAAACTGATATTTAGCAATTAATATGTATAACCTTTATCTCAGCAACAGCTACTAATTTTTCCGAAATGTTTGTTTCCTGGGATTGGTTTTCCTGGGAAATTAACATAAGTTAGGCGCAAAACCCCTTTGCCTTCCTAAGGCCAGAACAAAATTTGCACTTTACTGAAAAAATACAAATGAATGTGCATTGTCAGTTTAATAGACATAAACTGAGATTTAGTAATCAAAATGTTTATATTGTTTGATTTAATAAAGTTATAAAAGTAAAAATATTTATATTTTTTCAGTGAAGTGAAAATTTTGTTCTGGCCTCGGGAAGGCAAAGGGGTTTTGCGCCCAACTTATGTCAAAATTAATTTTGAATTAGCAGCGAACTCAGCAGTCAGAAGTCCAATATGTGCTGTGGTTTGTTATTTCCTAGGTTTCAGCGATCTATAGACCCATGATATCGATGAGACTTAAAGATGAGACGATGAGATGAGACGAATCTTTATACTCTCGTTAATGAATCTTGTTATATCACGTTATATCACCCAAGGCCAAGGCCAGAAAGTTGGGAATATAAAACAAAAAATACAATTACGAAAAAAGGTTACGATACCTAACCAGGAATCGAACCTGGGGTTTTCGAGACTGAGACCTACAGTCTTTAGTCTGACAGTCTCTCTCACAGAGTGACCACACCGTCATATTCAAATTGGTGTTTTAAACGGTATATCATGACCCAAATTAATTTTTCTGAAAAATTGTTCTTTACTAGGTTTCAGCCATCTATAGACCCATGATACCGATGAGACTTACAGCTGAGACGATGAGATGAGACGACAGTCTATACTCTCGTTAATGAATCTCGTTATATAACGTTATATCACCCAAGGCCAAGGCCAGAAAGTTGGGGATACAAACAAAAAAGGATAATTACGAAAAAAAGTTGCGATGCCTAACAACGGCTCGAGCCTGGGACCTACATTCTTCAGTCTGATAGTCTCTCTCACAGAGTGACTACACCGACATATTCAAATTGGTGTTTTAAACGGTATATCGAGACCCAAATTAATTTTTGTGAAAAATTGTTCTTTACTAGGTTTCAGCCATCTATAGACCCATGATAACGATGAGACTTACAGCTGAGACGATGAGATGAGACGACAGTCTATACTCTCGTCAATGAATCTCAATATAAAAATTAATGTGTATTATCAGTTTAATATACATAAACTGATATTTAATAATCAAAATTTTTATATCTATAGACCCATGATACCAATGAGACTTACAGATGAGACGATGAGATGAGACTCAAAATACAAATGAATGTGCATTGTCAGTTCAATATACATAAAATGATATTTAGCAATCAAAATGTTTATATAATTTGATTTGACATTATTTGATACAAAACAAAAAAGGATAATTATGATAAAAAAGTTGCGATACCTAACAAGTGATTGAACCTGGAGGGTTCGTACCTGGGATCTACATTCTTCACTCTGACAGTCTCTCTCAGAGATTGACTAAACCGACATATTCAAATTGGTGTTTTAAATGGTATATCATGAACCAAAGTAATTTTTCTGAAAAATTCATTAGATTATTATTATTATTATACTATCTCTCTATAGTAACAATTAATATGTATATTTTTTTCTCAGAAACAGCTACTAATTTTTCTGAAAAGTTCATTTCCTGGGATTGTTTTTCCTGGGAAATTAACATAAGTTAGGCGCAAAACCCCTATGCCTTCCCAAGGCCAGAACAAAATTTTCCCTTTACGGAAAAAATACAAATGAATGTGCATTGTCAGTTTAATAGACATAAACTGAGATTTAGTAGTCAAACTGTTTATATTGTTTGATTTATTAAAGTTATAAAAGTAAAAACATTTATATTTTTTCAGTGAAGTGCAAATTTTGTTCTGGCCTTGGGAGGGCATAGGGGTTTTTCGCCCAACTTATGTTAAATTTCCTTTTTAATCAGCAGCTAACTCAGCAGTCAGCAGTCCAATATGTACCATGGCATGTTCTTTACTAGGTTTCTGCCATCTATAGACCCATGATACCGATGAGACTTACAGATGAGACGATGAGATGAGACGACTGTCTATACTCTCGTTAATGAATCTCGTTATATTACCCAAGGCCAAGGCCAGAAAGTTTTGGATACAAAAAAAAGGATAATTACGAAAAAAAAATTTGCGATGCCTAACTAGGGATCGAACCGGGGGGGTTCGAACCTGGGACCTACACTCTTCAGTCTGACAGTCTCTTTCACAAAGTGACTACACTGACACATTGAAATTGGTGTTTTAAAAGGTATATCGTGACCCAAATTTATTTTTCTGTAAAATTTATAAGATTATTATGATTATTACACTATCTCTCTGTAGTAGCAATTAATGTGTATAACTTTTATCTCAGCAACAGCAACTAATTTTTCCGAAAATTTGGTTTCCTGGGATTGGTTTTCCTGGGAAATTAACATAAGTTAGACCCAAAAGCTATGCCTTCCCAAGGCCAGAACAAAATTTGCACTTTACTGAAAAAATACAAATGAATGTGCATTGTCAGTTTAATAGACATAAACTTATATCTAGCAATTAAAATGTTTATATTATTTGATTGATTAAAGTTATAAAAGTAAAAATATTTATATTTTTTCAGTGAAGTGAAAATTTTGTTCTAGTCTTGGGAAGGCATAAGGGTTTCGCGCCCAACTTATGTTAAAATTTATTTTTAATCAGCAGCTAACCCAGCAGTCAGCTGTCCAATATGTACCGCTGTTTGTTCTTTACTAGCTTTCAGCCATCTATAGACCCATGATACCGATGAGACTTACAGATGATACGATGAGACGAGACGACGGTCTATACTCTCGTTAATGAATCTCGTTAAAGGTAATATCTTTATAAAGGAGGGTCTAAGCTAGATATCGAAAATTATAGACCTATATCAATCCTTCCCCTGTTTTCAAAAATATTTGAAAAAATTGTGTATAAAAGGCTATATGATTACCTTACGAAAACAGGGATGTTAAGCGAAACTCAGTTCGGCTTTAGGAAAGGTCACTCGACGTCGGACGCATTTCTTTTGGATATTGCTATGAAGTTTTGCGAAAGTATCTCTAGCTGACTTTTCAACAAAATCTATTCTTTCAGAGATAATTATAATCTTTAATTTTGAATATTTTTCTTAATCCCGGTAAAACATTCGTAAAATTTGTCTCAATTTACAAAGATCAGCCTGTGCGTTCTTTGCAGCTTGTGTAAACTGCAAAAATATCCATGGTATCCGAGTAATAGTTTGAATATTTCAATACAAGCTAGAAAAATACCTTAAAATGTTAAAATTAGTTTTATTTTTGGTTAGGTTCTAACTACCCGATGTGGGATTGACTATGTATTTTCAGACCAAAAAATTCCATTTCTTATATATTTTATTTTTCAGTTTAGAATCGCTAAAGTTATTATGTAAACTACAAAAATATTTATGATATCTGAGCAATAATTTTAATCTTTTCATTCAAACTAACAAAATAATTGAAAATTTAAAAATTAGTTTTATTTTTTGTTAGGTTATGGATACTCGATACGAGTTATAAGAAGTGTTAATTAGATGAAAATATTGTTTCTTGTTTTGCAATAATATGCATTCTAAGCGAGTTATACGTAATCTAAAAAAACACTACTATACAAAAAACAGAGACAACATCTTGAAAAGAGAAAAGCAAAGGTATTCAACTGACAAGGTGTATCGAGATGCGAAAATTGATAGTGACAAACAGCGTTATTATAATAATGTAGTTTATAGACATGCAAAAATTGAGACAGCCAAACAAAAGAGTAAGGAACGGTATGATGATGATGAAGATTACCGAGAAGCAACAATTGAAACAGCCAAACAAAATAGCAAGGAACGGTATGACAACGATAAAGATTACCAAAACAAACATAAGAAAAAAGTTGCTACCAGAATAATGGGTAGATTCTTGGGTGACAAAAGCTATAATGAAAAAATTAAATTCTCTGCGAGGTTGTACCGAAGAACGCATAAGGACAAAGGGAAAAATTACATTCAGAAATACAAGAAGATGGTAAAAATGCAGGCTGATCTTTTGTAACTAATTTACATAAAGGATCGACATAGTTCATTATTAATTGTTTAAAATAATCAAACAGTTCGTGGTAAGGAACTGTATAGTAAGAGCAACTCGTCCTAATAGTAACGGAAATTATAAAATTATTATAAAGAACGAACTCTTGCCTTTACTAACTTTTATAGGCCACTGAATTGTAGTATCGGCTTGTAAAGTTATATTTAATATAATAAAAGGCCTGTAATAAAACTGTCCCTATGTAATAAAACTGCCCCATGGTTTGAATAACAAGGAAAATATATTGACTGAAAAATCAAGAAAATTAACATTAACTACGATATCCTCCACATACGACATTTTGTGTATTCTCAAAGATATTTTGATTTTTGAAGCAATAAAATAGTTCGTGGTAAAGAACTTTATAGCACGTTACCTAAATTTATGTAATCCGGGTTGCAGCGGTAGCTAGCCATCCGGGTTGCAGCGGTAACTAGCAACTTACTGTAATTATACAACTGTAATAAAACTGTCCCTATGTAATAAAACTGCCCCATGGTTTGAATAACAAGGAAAATATATTGACTGAAAAAATCAAGAAAATTAACTTTAACTACGATATCCTTCACATACGACATTTTGTGTATTTTCAAAGATATTTTGATTTTTGAAGCAATAAAATAGTTCGTGGTAAAGAACTTTATATTACGTTACCTAAATTTATGTAATCCGGGTTGCAGCGGTAGCTAGCCATCCGGGTTGCAGCGGTAGCTAGCAACCTAGTAAGGGACGATCATGTCCAATGTTAAGATAAATTAAGACCCATAACTCCTAAAAAAAAAGTCAGATCAAAACAAAAAGTGCACCATTAGAACTACCATGTCTGAGATCCATGTATAGGAAAATTTCTGTCATTTGGCTTGAACAGCAAGGAAAATTTATTGGCTTGAAAATCAAGAAAATTGACTTTAACCTCGTTATTCTCCACAAACGGCATCTTTTTTTTCTTCTTTTTCACAGATAGCTTGGCACTGGAATATCGTAGAGTTATTCAATGACTCATTTTAAAGGAAAACTCGATCTAGTGATATTTGTACTTAATTTCTTTTTTTAAATAAAATCAATTTTGTACGAAAAACTTAATTTTTTATGTACAATATTGATCAATGACGTCTTAGTCGTTGGATGTAGTTAGTACATAAGGGCTCGATCATCGAATAAAGCTGAAAACTAAGTAAAGAACAATTATACCTTCATATATCCACAGTGATGTCTAAAAATACCTTAAAATTTAAAAATTAGTTTTATTTTTGGTTAGGTTCTAACTACCCGACGTGGGATGTAATATGTATTTCAAGACCAAAAAATTCAATTTTTTTATATATGTTATTTTTCAGTTTAGAATCGCTAAAGTTATTATGTAAACTGCAAAAATATTTATGATATCTGAGCAATAATTTTAATCTTTTCATTCAAACTAACAAAATACCTGAAAATTTAAAAATTAGTTTTTTTTTTTTTTGTTAGGTTATGGGTACTTGATACGAGACTTAAGAAATGATAATAGAATAATTAAGATAGTAATACGATACCATGTAAGCGAGTTATACGTAATTAAAAAAAACAAAACAGTACTACACAAAAAACAGAGATAGCATTTTGAAAAGAGAAAAAAAAGGTATTCAACCGACCAGGCGTATCGAGATACAAAAATTGCTACAATAAGGAACGAACTGCAACCCATAGTAACTTAAGTATTAAATCAAACAGTTCTTGGTCATAATAAAAAGCTGTGTAATGGCTCATTTTAAAGGAAACTGTTGTATGTAGAAACCTTTCGTAATCAACAAAATTAATTATTATTATAAAACAAATTAGTACGGTATGGTAAAGAACTAACTCTAGGCGATAGTAACTAATTTAATTTTGAAAACAAAGAATTACGACATAAACCTAAATGGTAGTATAAGTAAGCTATATTTCATAAGAACAGTCCACCGGGAACCCGGATCGCAGGATTCAAAGTCTTAAGTGCTAACCACTACACCAAGAAACGTTCATATAAGAAAGAATTTTAACTACGGCACAAACTACGGCACATAGTAATAAAAAGTTAAGATAATAAAACATCTTTTGAAAAGTTGTTTTTCTGGGGTATAGTGCCATACTGAAGCTCGTCTCTAACTTTTCCAACTAAGAAAAAGCCATTGACTTTTCCCTGTTGACATGAAACATGTTAAATATTTTTGCATTTTATATGAAATTAGTTTTTTGACAAAAATAGCATTTTTTTTGTTCAAAATGAGCAATAAGACAACTCTCAACAATGTTCGAGTACTAAAAAAATAAAAAAAATCTTAGGTCGTTACTATATATAGCGTATCTAGTAAAGAACAAACTACGGCACATAGTAACTAAAAGTTAAGATAATAAAAGCATCTTTTGAAAAGTTGTTTTTCGGGTTCCGGGTTGCAGCGGTAGCTAGCAACCTAGTAAGAGACAATCACGTCCAATGTTAAGAAATATAAAAACCCATAGTAGTTCCTTAAAAAGGAGTCAGATCAAAACAAAAAGTACACCATTAGAACCGCCTTGTCCGAAACCCCTGTATAGGAAACTTTCTGTCCCTAGGCTTGAACAGCAAGGGAAATATTTTGGCTTGAAAATCAAGAAAATTGACTTTAACCACGTTATTCTCCCCAAACGGGATATTTTTTTCTCTTTTCTTTGTATCCAGAGATAGCTTGGCACTGGAACATCGCAGAGGGTTGTTCAATAGCTCATCCTAAAGGAAATTAATTGGGTTAAAAACCTTTTGTAACTAAAATAAATTATTTCTAAAAGAGAATAAATTTTTCCACCAAAAACTGCATTTTTGATGTCTTTTCACACTGCAGTCTTTCAAACATAATCGTATACCAGCGGTAAGATTTGAACCCACGCCTCCGAAGAGACTGGTGGCTAACACCAGTGCCTTGGACCACTCGGCCAGGCTGCCTCTCATAAATAAATATATATGTGAATTGGGGTTAAAGCAGTAGCAAGCAACCTAGTAAGAGACGATCAGTCCAATGCTAAGAAATATAACAAATCTCCTAAAAATAGAGTCAGATCAAAACAAAAGTACATCATTAGAATTACTTTGTCTGAAACCCTACTAGATAAATAATGAATGTCATCATAGTTTATATTAGAGCTATGACGTGAATAGAAAAAACACGAAATCATATTGTTGTTTCTGAAGACGTCATGAAATAATATCATTGCGCTATGACGTCAATAAAATCATTACGCCGTGACGTCATAATTACTATATAAGAAGCGTCAGAACTGCAAATGTTCTCATTCATAATTACATAATGGTTTCAATCAAGCAAGCTGCACGCAAATTGAAAAAACAGTACTACACAAAGAACAGAGATAGTATCTTGAAAAGAAAAAAGCAAAGGTATTCAACCGACCAGGCGTATCGAGAAGTAATAATTGAGAGAGCAAAACAAAGGTATTCAACCGACCAGGCGTATCGAGAAGTAATAATTGATAGAGCAAAACAAAACAGCAAGATGTGTTATCACAATGATGAAGATTATAGACATGCAAAAATTGAGACAGCCAAACAAAAGTTCAAGGAGAGTTATCACAATGATGAAGATTACCGCATCAAATATAAGAAAAACCAAAAGCAAAGGTATTCAACCGTCCAGGTGTGTCGAGAAGTAAAAATTGAGACAGCCAAACAAAAGATCAAGGAGCTGTACTGGGGTAACAAAATCTATAATGAAAAAATCAAATTCTCTGCGAGGTTGTACCGAAGAACGCATAAGGACAAAGGGAAAAATTACACTCAGAAATACAAGAAGATGGCAAAAATGCAGGCTGATCTTTGTAAATTGAGAAACATTTTACGCATGTTTTATCGGGATCACGAAAAGTATTCAAAATAACAGATTAAAATTCTTTTTGAAAGAGCGGATGCTGTTGAAAAGTCGGCTAGAAATGCTTTGGCAAAGCTTCTTAGTAATATCCAAAAGAAATGTTGTCAGTTTAATGAAAAACTTCCAAGGTATGGATTGGCAACTGCGGAACAGTTTATAGATGCAATGGAAAATGTTCGACAACACAGTGAATATACGGAGGCGTACTTCTTAGAAAACTCGTATATTAATTTTTGAAGGAGCAATTGCAGTTTATGCAGCAACAATTAAAATATATATACAAGCATGCCTATCAACAGCGAAGGAAAAGCAGTGTTTTTCAATTATGGCGAAAACGAGCCTGTTAGGGTTATGAGTATTTGTCTTTGTAAGACTAATGATTTAGAACAAAGTCCTGGAACACCGCCTCAAGAAAAAAGTATTTCTAACTGTGTTTTAAACAGTTCTTTTAGTTCGACTGAATATTAGGCAAAAAATGCTGTGTGTTGTAGAACAAACTGTCCTGAAAAGTACAAGACAACTATTGAAAAATGCTCTGAAACTAGATCTGACAAGGAAATTATGATGGTTGAAGTCACCTATAACAATCTGAGTAAACATACAAAACCAAAAATTGGGCAGCAGGTTACTTGGAAATGTCACCCTGATATCTGCAAGCTCTATCCAACGGATATTGAATTATGTCAAATTTTTTTGATATCCTTGAAAATAATATAGCATTAAAATTTTCAAGTGAAAAAGTGGTTAATTTCTACCTTGGCGGCTTGGATTATTGTGAAATCAATTACAGGGACACAAGACAGCATGGGCATTCATTATACTGTAGCCCAAATGAGGGATGTCATAGCTATTTGCGTTCTCTAAGGGCACTAGCTCCACATTTTCCTGTCTTGACCTGTTTCATTAATAGCGTATATAAGGCAGTATCAAAATCTAAGATTATACAACATATTAATCTACTAAAAGTCGAGGGCTTGTACAAGGAACTAAGTCATTATTTAGAAGAAGTGTCAAGTAGACTCTGTCGTAATAGTCAAGACGTCATCTACAGTGATAGCAATATTAGTTTCTGTGGATGAAAATACAATAATAAAATTATTTGGTGAGAGCCTTGATAAGGTAGCTAACATCAGGGATGTATATCCCAGAATGCATTTTGAAAGTTCCGAGCAGATAAAGACAAAATACCAATTGAAGAGTCTAAGATCCCTTTCAAATAAGAAAGTTTTTGATGTAATTTACATAAAGGATCGATCTAGTACATTACAAATGTTAGAGTAAAGAGTTAACTCAAGCCCAAAGGAACTGAGCCCTGTGGTTCATCCATACTATCATCATTATTTTAGCTAGGTCCATATAAAGAATCCATATCCTGCCGCGTGCCGAGTGCACGCAGATACCAAATATCTTTGAATAGGATACAGAATGAAAAGAAATTTAATTGCGTTAAGAGCAAAAAACTGGTAATTGCAAAAATATTTCTATATAATTTAACTATGGATTTTACATTTAAGATCAAACTTTAACCCATTATAATTGAAGTATTAAAAGGTATAATTATATAGATGATGAAGCAACACATACTCATCCTTAGAAATGTAGCCAGCTATCCTAAAAGCTACCCCAGCCTCTAGACCATATAGGATATATTATAATCCGGGTTGCAGCGGTAGCTAGCAATTATCCGGGTTGCAGCGGTAGCTAGCAACCTAGTAAGAGATTACACTAAAGACCGATCTCCCGTCCATAGTAACTGATATATGGTGGCTCCAGGGGTAGCTGCAAGATATCCAGATTGCAGCGGTATCTAGGTTGCAGTATTAGCTAGCAACCTAGTAAGAGACGATCAGTCCAATGCTAATTATGATAAGGAAAAAATTATAAACTTAGTTAGCTGTCTGATTCTTTGAAGATCGTCTTTTACTATTCCAAAGAAGAAAAAGCCGTAGGCTTTTTCCTGTTTGTAATCCGTGTTGCAGCGGTAGCTTGATAATCTGTATTGCAGTGGTAGCTAGCAGCCTAGTAAGAGACGATCACGTCCAATGTTAAGAAATATAAAAACCCATAACTCCTAAAAAAGATCAAAACAAAAAGCACACCATTAGCACACAAAAAGCAAAAAGCACTCCAACGTCATCTTTTTTTCTTTCCACTTTTTTTTCCATAGCTAGCTCGGCACTGAATCTTGGTTGCAGCGGTAGCTAGCAACCTAGTAAAAGGAGATCACGTTCAATGTTAAGAAATATAAAAACCCATAACAAATAAAAAAAAAGTCAGATAAAAACAAAAAAGTACACCATTAGAACGGCCTTGTCCAAAAACCCTGTATAGGAAAATTTCTTTCCCTTGGCTTAAACAGCAAGGGAAATGTATTGGCTTGAAAATCAAGAAAATTGGCGGCTACTACAAAATTCTGCCTAAACCGCATATTTTTTTTCTTTCTTCTTTTCCACAGATAACTTGGCACTGGAACATCGTAGAGGGTTGTTCAATGGCTCATTTAAAAGAAATTTATTGGGTTAAAAATCTTTTGTAACTAATTTACATAAAGATTCGACATAGTTCATTATTAATTGTTTAAAATAATCAAACAGTTCGTTGTAACGAACTGTAGAGTAAGAGCAACTCGTCCTAATAGTAACGGAAACTATAAAATTATTATAAAGAACGAACTCTTGCCTATACTAACTTTTATAGGCCACTGAATTGTAGTATCGGCTTGTAAAGTTATATTTAATATAATAAAAGGCCTGTAATAAAACTGTCCCTATATAATAAAACTGTCCCATGGTTTGAATAACAAGGAAAATATATTGACTGAAAAAATCAAGAAAATTAACTTTAACTACTATATCCTTCACATACGATATTTTGTGTATTTTCAAAGATATTTTGATTTTTGAAGCAATAAAATAGTTCGTGGTAAAGAACTTTATATTACGTTACCTAAATTTATGTAATCCGGGTTGCAGCGGTAGCTAGCCATCCGGGTTGCAGCGGTAGCTAGCAACCTAGTAAGGGACGATCATGTCCAATGTTAAGATAAATTAAGACCCATAACTCCTAAAAAAAAAGTCAGATCAAAACAAAAAGTGCACCATTAGAACTACCATGTCTGAGATCCATGTATAGGAAAATTTCTGTCATTTGGCTTGAACAGCAAGGAAAATTTATTGGCTTGAAAATCAAGAAAATTGACTTTAACCTCGTTATTCTCCACAAACGGCATCTTTTTTTTCTTCTTTTCCACACATAGCTTGGCACTGGAACATTGTAGAGAGTTGTTCAATGACTCATTTTAAAGGAAATCTCGATCTAGTGATATTTGTGCTTAATTTCTTTTTTTAAATAAAATCAATTTTGTACGAAAAACTTAATTTTTTATGTACAATATTGATCAATGACGTCTTAGTCGTTGGATGTAGTTAGTACATAAGGGCTCGATCATCGAATAAAGCTGAAACTAAGTAAAGGACAATTATACCTTCATATATCCACAGTGATGTCTAAAAATACCTTAAAATTTAAAAATTAGTTTTATTTTTGGTTAGGTTCTAGCTACCCGACGTGGGATGTAATATGTATTTCAAGACCAAAAAATTCAATTTTTTTATATATCTTATTTTTCAGTTTAGAATCGCTAAAGTTATTATGTAAACTGCAAAAATATTTATGATATCTGAGCAATAATTTTAATCTTTTCATTCAAACTAACAAAATACCTGAAAATTTAAAAATTAGTTTTTTTTGTTAGGTTATGGGTACTTGATACGAGACTTAAGAAATGATAATAGAATAATTAAGATAGTAATACGATACCTTGTAAGCGAGTTATACGTAATTAAAAAAAACAAAACAGTACTACACAAAAAACAGAGATAGCATTTTGAAAAGAGAAAAACAAAGGTATTCAACCGACCAGGCGTATCGAGATACAAAAATTGCTACAATAAGGAACGAACTGCAACCCATAGTAACTTAAGTATTAAATCAAACAGTTCTTGGTCATAATAAAAAGCTGTGTAATGGCTCATTTTAAAGAAAACTGTTGTATGTAGAAACCTTTCGTAATCAACAAAATTAATTATTATTATAAAACAAATTAGTACGATATGGTAAAGAACTAACTCTAGGCGATAGTAACTAATTTAATTTTGAAAACAAAGAATTACGGCATAAACCTAAATGGTAGTATAAGTAAGCTACATTTCATTAGAACAGTCCACCGGGAGCCCGGATCGCAGGATTCAAAGTCTTAAGTGCTAACCACTACACCAAGAAACGTTCATATAAGAAAGAATTTTAACTACGGCACAAACTAAGGCACATAGTAATTAAAAGTTAAGATAATAAAAGCATCTTTTGAAAAGTTGTTTTTCTGGGGTATAGTGCCATACTGAAGCTCGTCTCTAACTTTTCCAACTAAGAAAGAGCCATTGACTTTTCCCTGTTGACATGAAACATGTTAAATATTTTTGCATTTTATATGAAATTAGTTTTTTGACAAAAATAGCGTTTTTTTTGTTCAAAATGAGCAATAAGACAACTCTCAACAATGTTCGAGTACTAAAAAAATAAAAAAAATCTTAGGTCGTTACTATATATAGCGTATCTAGTAAAGAACAAACTACGGCACATAGTAACTAAAAGTTAAGATAATAAAAGCATCTTTTGAAAAGTTGTTTTTCGGGTTCCGGGTTGCAGCGGTAGCTAGCAACCTAGTAAGAGACGATCACGTCCAATGTTAAGAAATATAAAAACCCTTAGTAGTTCTTTAAAAAGGAGTCGGACCAAAACAAAAAGTACACCATTAGAACCGCCTTGTCCGAAACCCCTGTATAGGAAACTTTCTGTCCCTTGGCTTGAACAGCAAGGGAAATATATTGGCTTGAAAATCAAGAAAATTGACTTTAACCACGTTATTCTCCCCAAACGGGATATTTTTTTCTCTTTTCTTTTTTTGTTTCCAGAGATAGCTTGGCACTGGAACATCGTAGAGGGTTGTTCAATAGCTCATTTTAAAGGAAATTAATTGGGTTAAAAACCTTTTGTAACTAAAATAAATTATTTCTAAAAGAGAATAAATTTTTCCACCAAAAACTGCATTTTTGATGTCTTTTCACACTGCAGTCTTTCAAACATAATCGTATACCAGCGGTAAGATTTGAACCCACGCCTCCGAAGAGACTAGTGGCTAACACCAGTGCCTTGGACCACTCGGCCAGGCTGCCTTTCATAAATAAATATATATGTGAATTTGGGTTGCAGGAGTAGCTAGCAACCTAGTAACAGACGATCAGTCCAATGCTAAGAAATATAACAAAACTCCTAAAAATAGAGTAAGATCAAAACAAAAGTACATCATTAGAATTACCTTGTCTGAAACCCTACTAGATAAATAATGAATGTCATCATAGTTTTATATTAGAGCTATGACGTGAATAGAAAAACACGAAATTATATTGTTGTTTCTGAAGACGTCATGAAATAATATCATTGCGCTATGACGTCAATAAAATCATTACGCCGTGACGTCATAATTACTATATAAGAAGCGTCAGAACTGTAAATGTTCTCATTCATAATTACATAATGGTTTCAATCAAGCAAGCTGCACGCAAGTTGAAAAAACAGTACTACACAAAGAACAGAGATAGTATCTTGAAAAGAAAAAAGCAAAGGTATTCAACCGACCAGGCGTATCGAGAAGTAATAATTGAGAGAGCAAAACAAAGGTATTCAACCGACCAGGCGTATCGAGAAGTAATAATAATTGAGAGAGCAAAACAAAACAGCAAGATGTGTTATCACAATGATGAAAATTATAGACATGCAAAAATTGAGACAGCCAACAAAAGTTCAAGGAGAGTTATCACAATGATGAAGATTACCGCATCAAATATAAGAAAAACCAAAAGACATAGACATAGACATAGACATAGACATAGGTTTATTAAGATCGAACAGCGTAGCCATGGCTAATTTATGTCGTCTTTACAACAATATGAAAAAAAAAAATACAAATAACACTATAAAAACACTAACACGTGAATTCAAATAACACTAAGTCTTGTTGTATGCTTCTACGAAAAAGGGGACAAACGTGTTTTTGTAGCGGTTGGTCCTGCAGACAGGGGGTTGTAGCTTCGACTGGGATCTGGTTCTTTGGTTAACAGGAGCATCAGGTGGGAGGATCAGTCTGTGATGGGGCGAAGATAGCAGTGACTTGCCGAGGGACATGATCAGTGATAATCGTCTGTCGCTGAGAGATTCAAGGTTCAGTTCTTGCAAGAGTTTGTTGTAGTCGTCACTTCCGTTACCAACGATTATGTTAACAGCTCGTTTCTGCAAAGATTCAAGGTCATCGCAAAGGTAGTGGGTGCTCTGGACAAAAGGTCCCCAGACAGCGACGGCATATTCGAGTAGAGGTCTCACATACGTAATATAGGCATTTTTTAGGCTTTGAGTGTCGCAGCCAAACCTGCGCATCAGGACTAGGGTCTGAAGTGATGCATTGCCAGCCTTAATAACCTTCTCCACGTGTTCGGTGAATGTGCAGTCCATCGATAATGTGACTCCGAGGATTTTTGCAGATGGAACAACAGGGAAAGGGACTTGCGGGAATTCCAGATCACGTTTTAAGGGGCAAAACCTGAGGATCATTGATTTATCTGCATTCAGTGTCAACTTGTAACGTTCACAGTCCTCAGAGAAGGATGCCAGAAGGGTCTCGCTGAACTGACGTTCGATTACACCTTCTCTGACGAGGTATTTGAGGACAAATGATAAATCGTCGACGAATTTGAGTCGCTCTTCGAAATTCTGAAGGAGGAAGTTGATGAGGGAGATAAATATGAAACCAGCAAGTCTTGTACCCTGAGGGGCTCCACAGGTAAGTTTAGACCAGTATGAGATCAAGTCACCTTCAAACAATGGAAATACACACTGCATTCTGTCCTGAAGGAAGCTCATCACTAATGCAAGAGACCGCTTCTGTGCGCCCATTGCTCGCATATTTTTTGCTGCCGTAAGATGACAAATCAGGTCAAATGCCTTCCTGAAATCGGCGAGAGCTAGGTCGATGAAGGTACTGCCCTTGTCAAGCCACTTAAAGATAATGTCAACTAGGCGCACGAGGTATATCGAGGTATTGCAACCTTTGAGGCCGCCATACTGGTAACGGTCTATGTTTTCCCGCGTTTGCTTGAGCAATTCACGCAGGATGAATGACTCGGTGACTTTTGCAAAGGTAGATGTGATTGATATCGGTCGTAACTCGTTGCAAGATTTGGGTGTTTTAGTCTTCGGTATAACACGCACAAATGCGCGTTTCCAGCACGACGGGAAAGTTGACTGGGCGAAACATTCGCTGATGATGTGTCCAAGTGGCTTGGCCAGGAAAAGAGAGAACTCTCGTATTAACCTTATAGGCAGCTCTTCAGGAAAAGAGCTACTGGATGGACACAACTTGTTCAGCTCTTTGAAAACTTGATACTCAACTATTTCGATTTCACCTTCGTCAGGGCATATTGACAGTAGATTCTCTATTTCAGTGTTAGTTGGGGCAGGAAAGGATGTACAAATGTCAGTAAAGTAATTGTTGACGTCATTTGCACTCACGAGTGACCCATCATCGTTCAGAATACGGATACTGGATGATACTGTTTTTCCAGCAATCTGCCTCACTAGACGGTGCCATTTACGGGGATCCTTTTTTATTTCAGGGTCCGAAAGGGATTTTCCGAAGGACTTTCTTGCCTCGCGACAAAGGCTAACTATTTTGTTTCTTAATAATCGTAACGACGTTGCGTCACCACTTGACTGCCTTACAGTGGTTTTTTCGCGAATCAGCTGTTTTATTTTTGGAGTGATCCAGGGCTTGTCAGATTCGCTCACAACAAATTGCTTTTCCGGGAAAACTTCTAAGTATTTGTCATAGAGTAGGGACTGAAATATTTCTGCTTTCTCTTTGACATCGCTTTCGTTGTATACTTCGCTGAAGCAGTGAGTACCGACCCACATTCCGTACGTATTAATAGCAGACTTCGTGATAGGTCTCCGGAGTACTTTTATTTTCTTAAGCTTCCTGATTTCACTTTTTGCCTTCATCAGCAGAGTGTGATGGTCCGATTTGCCCAATGGCCCGTTCGAAGACACGTCTTTGTAATATGGAGCAAGGTTTGTAAGAATAAGGTCAAGGGTGCTCCCGGTCACATGGGTGGGTATCTTGACCACTTGTGACATACCCAGCGTATTGGCAAGCCATTGTTTCTTTGTTTGGTTGAAGTCACCAGCTATTATGAAGCCCGGGCGGCTATACCGCTGACGTAATGTGTCTAACGTAGACTGAAGGTAGGATACCAACAGCCGTCTGTTTTTGGCGCTTTCAGGATAGTAGATACTTGCAATAATGATGCAAGAGACATCTCGTGGTAAATGTTTTGGCTTGCATAATGCCCAGATCGTTTCATGGTTAGGGTCATTGAAGTTATCTAAATATTTGCAGGGGATATCATCGCGTACATACAGGGCAACACCTCCGCCAATCCTGTCTGTTCTAGTGTTCAAGAAAACCTTGTAACCAGCCATCCTTCCACTTGTTTCGTCGAGCTGCCATGTTTCGGTAATTGCGGCGATATGGATATTATTCTGACGTAGAATGACATCTAACTCATCTACTTTATTCGTTAGTGAGCGGACGTTGCTCAGAAGGAAGTTTGGAAGTTGGTGTTTACAAGAGAGAACCTGCGGCGATAATACTGGAGGACAATCAGACCCGAAATCATTGGTAGGAGCATTGTTGTCAGGGATCAGCCGAGGCGGTAGGCTCACGCGCGGGATTGAGACTAAACACCTCTCACGCTTAGGCTTTTGGCTGGCCAATCGTCCGTAGGTGACTAACACGTCAATCTTAAATTTCTTTCTGCCACCTCTGCGTCCTCTTCTTGCTCGCTTGCGAACGAAGGGAACGTCATCTATATTTTTATAAATTCTTAGTGTGACGAGTGTGGCTATGACAGATGGCGCCAAAACAGCAAAAGAAATGAAAGTACCTTTTTTGCATTGATCAATCCAGTTTTCAGCAGCAGCCTCAGTCACAAAGAATAGCACTATTAATACAGTTTTGATTAATATCACTTTCATCGCAAAGGGAGGAGTATTTCAAGGCACTGAACAAGTTAAACTAGGATAGAATGACTTGCAGCCTCAACGGCGCGAGAGCCATCTATCATCCCCAAAGGTATTCAACCGTCCAGGTGTATCGAGAAGTAAAAATTGAGACAGCCAAACAAAAGATCAAGGAGCTGTATTGGGGTGACAAAATCTATAATGAAAAAATTAAATTCTCTGCGAGGTTTTACCGAAGAACGCATAAGGACAAAGGGAAAAATTACACTCAGAAATACAAGAAGATGGCAAAAATGCAGGCTGATCTTTGTAAATTGAGAAACATTTTACGCATGTTTTATCGGGATCACGAAAAGTATTCAAAATTACAGATTAAAATTCTCTTTGAAAGAGTGGATGCTGTTGAAAAGTCGGCTAGAAATGCTTTGGCAAAGCTTCATAGTAATATCCAAAAGAAATGTTGTCAGTTTAACGAAAAGCTTCCAAGGTATGGATTGGCAACTGCGGAACAGTTTATAGATGCAATGGAAAATGTTCGACAACACAGTTAATATACGGAGGCGTACTTCTTAGAAAACTCGTATATTAATTTTCGAAGGAGCAATTGCAGTTTATGCAAGCAGCAATAAAAATATATATACAAGCATGCCTATCAACAGCGAAGGAAAAGCAATGTTTTTCAATTATGGCGAAAACGAGCCTGTTAGGGTTATTAGTAAATGTGTTTGTAAGACTAATGATTTAGAACAAATTCCTGAAACATCGACTCAAGAAAAAAGCATTTCTAACTGTGTTTTAAACAGTTCTTTTAGTTCTACTGAACATTTGGCAAAAAATTCTCTGTGTAGTAGAACAAACTGTCCTGAAAAGTACGAGACAACCATTGAAAAATGCTCTAAAACTAGATCTGACAAGGAAATTATGATGGCTCAAGTCACCTATAACAATCTGCGTAAACATTCAAAACCAAAAATTGGGCAGCAGGTTACTTGGCAATGTCACCCTGATATCTGCAAGCTCTATCCGACGGATATTGAATTATGTCAAATTCTTTTTGATATCCTTGAAAATAATATAGCATTAAAATTTTCAACTGACAAAGTGGTTAATTTCTACCTTGGCGGCTTGGATTATTGTGAAATCAATTACAGGGACACAAGAAAGCATGGGCATTCGTTATACAGTAGCCGAAATGAGGGATGTCAGAGCTATTTGCGTTCTCTAAGGGCACTAGCTCCACATTTTCCTGTCTTGAACTGTTTCATTAATAGCGTATATAAGGCAGTATCAAAATGTAAGATTATACAACATATTAATCTACTAAAAGTCGAGGGCTCGTACAAGGAACTAAGTCATTACATAGAAGAAGTGTCAAGTAGACTCTGTCGTAATAATAGTCAAGACTTCATTTACGGTGATAGCAATATTAGAGTTTCTGTGGATGAAAATACAATAATAAAATTATTTGGTGAGAGCCTTGATAAGGTAGCTAACATCAGGGATGTATACCCCACAATGCATTGTGACAGTTGTGAGCAGATAAAGACAAAATACCAATTGAAGAGTCTAAGATCCCTTTCAAATAAGAAAGGTTTTGATGTAATGATGGCCACGATTTTAGAACACCTACAACAGGACATACCCAAAGATGACAGAGAACAACTAATTCAATGTACAGGTTGGAAAGAGGATGTCATAGATTCATTCTTTGTCTGTGATTACTGTGCTGGGAAAATGTTGAAAAGTCAGGAGAATGTCCGATCAGTATTAAATAACCTTCATATAGACTGTACACCGGAATGTATAAAGTGTTTAAATAATTTTGAAATGACAATGATTCGATTTGTAATGCCTTGTCTTACGATCGTCAGATTAGGGCAAGTAACTGCATTGAAGAGACCTAGAACAGAACTTGTTGACGCTCTTAAGGGGAGAATAGTATATCTACCTGTTGATGTGCAAGCAAATGCAGATATTCAGCCTGAAAAACTTCTTAGCATTGATAGTTTTGTACTCATTGTCAATGGTCAGCCTACTTACAACAAGAATGTTTGGACTGCACTAATAGATCTGAGAAAAGTCCATGAAGCACTGTTGTGGTTAAGAGAGAACAACAGTCTCTATAAAACAATACATGCATACACCCTAGAAGATTTAAATAAAATACTTGAAGCACGTCTTGCTGAAAAAGCGGTTGGTGTTGATAATTTACCTGAAATACCGGAAGCTGCAATCCTTCAGAAACTGACAGAAAGCGCAAAATCTACATTGGTTGAACATTTTTCTGTCCAGCCTCTCAATTCAGCGGTTCCAAAAGACTTCATTGAAGATTTTAAGCAGATGAAAGATCTTGGTACTGACCAATTTCAAATCAAGAAACTAAAAGGTGAGAGCGAAGACTTATTTCAGGAAGAACTTGACCTAAAAGTGTTTCCAAATCTTTTCCCGAAAGGCAAATATGGCTTGCGTGACAAGGCAAGACCATTTCGGATTAGGAATGCAGAATATTTTAAATCAAGGCTTCTTAGCAGACATACTAAGTTTCGTCTTGACAAAAAGTTTCTTTTTCACAGCTTCCAATTGCAAGAATTCTCATACATGTGTAATAGCGTCGATCATATGTTGCGGACTGTGAAACCAAATCAAAATGCTCGTCAATTTATAGACAGGCTTCATTCCCGTGATGGAGAGATGGAAGCGACTTTGTTTTCTGTTCAATCAAAAATCAGAAGATCTCAGCAGCATTTTCAATCTCTTTCCTATAAAGTAAAGTTAATGATTGAGCAATTGGGTCCACCGACTTTGTTTCTGACAGTTTCATGTGCTGAGTGGTACTCTCCAGAATTTATTGACTATTTACGGACTGTCAATAAGAACTTACCTGGTTTCGCAAAAATGACCCCAGCAGAGTTGACGTGTCTAGATCCAATTGCAGTTTCTATGCACTTTGACAAAAAATGGACACCTATATTTAATGAGCTAATTTGTTCAAAGACAAATCCTTTGTTTGGTAAAATTAAGGATCATTTCTGGCGTATCGAGTATCAGAAACGAGGTGCGCCTCATGTACACTGTGTGTTGTGGATTGAAGATGCTCCTATTATTGGGAAATCAACAGCGTCTGAAGTGATTCAGTACATCAATAGTATTATAACTTGTGAAATACCAAATATATTGACTAGTCCAACTCTTCACAAACTGGTCAAAGACCATCAAGTGCACCGCTGTAATAAATACTGTCAAAGAAAATATAAGAGAAAAAGAGGAAGATGGGTTATGTATTGTAAGTTTGGCTTTCCTCGTCCTACAAAGGAACGAACAGAATTATATGACATCCTTGACACATTATTCACATTATTCACATATAGTATCTGTTATAGGGAAGTTTGCATACATTTTTCATGCTGGGGAGGGTTTTTGCTGGTGGGATTCTCCATGGATATAATTTTTCATGGGGAGGGTAGTTTCCAGGGGGTAAATTTTTCAGGGGAAATTTTACACTGGGGGAATTTGCCGGGATTCCTGTTCGAAATTCTTCCTAGTTATTGCTTTCTTATTGCCGACTCAATTTTACCCGTGGAGATGTTAAGGTAATTGTCCGGGGTAAATTTTCACCAGGATTGAATTGTCTAGAGAATAAATCTGTAGGGAAGAGGAGTTTACCGCAGGAGATGTTGCCAGATCTCCTGGCATTACTTAATAAACGATCAGAAATTAAATTTTAAAAAAAGTTTTTTTTTCAACTGAAAGCAAGGAGAATATACAAAAATTAAAACGAACAGAAATTTTTACGCATATGAGGAGGGTTAATCCTCCTCAACACCTCACTCTTTACGCTAAAGTTTGAATAATGTCCCAATTCCTTAAGAACGACTCCCAAAACACCATTCGTTGAATTAGAACAATAAGAAGCTTTTTTTTGTAAAAGTACTAAAAAACTTTAGCGTGAAGAGCGAGGTTTTAAGAAGTAACAACCCCCCTCATATACGTAATAATTTCTATTTGTTTTAAGTTTTAATGTTGCTCCTTACTTTCAGTTGAAAAAACCTTGTTTTATTTAATTTCTATACAAAACTGTTACTTATTTATTGGCTGGCATGATTTTTTGGCACTTTTCTCATCATCTTTGGCTTCATAGAGCAAAAAAGTGTGTTTTGAAAAAGAATATCAGTAACTTTGTAGCCTATATAATTTAGGGCTATATCTTGGCTCCTAGGAGGGAGGACGGAATAGTCACGTTAGTGACCATGGGTAATAGATCGGTGCAATGCTTGATCTTTTGTTGCTACAGTGATGGGTTCAAAATGGCCCGTGCACAATCGTGCTAACAAGTAAAGCCCCCCCCCCCTCTCTCAAAAAATAATCAGGGGCTTGTTCAAGATTTGAGCGCCAATTAGAGTTATACAACTTACTGGCATTTTCTCCCGATCAAGCATTCAGTCAACATACTCATAATACAATCAAGGAATAAATCAGCCTACGGGGTGAATCTATTAGTGAGCGGGTTACAAATGGGCGTGTTTCAAATTCACCTGGTCTGTGTCTTCAATGTTAAGAATTTAAGTAGATTAACCATAATAACATTGGGTGATAATTGGCTGGATCTTGAACTTCATTAAGTAATGACAAGACGAGAAAACACGTGATACACTCACAGGAAAAACAGGAAACAATTCTTTGACTTCCATGCTTTTCCAGTGTGATCTGAGTAGCTCAAACGCGCTTGATAATACTTTGCAAAATAATGTTTACAGCACTATCATAGGCAGCGCGCCAGCGCTGCCTAAGTAAGGAACAATGTGGCCACAATGTGTTTTTTTTTTCTTCTTTCTTCGACAGGCACTTCGTATCGAAGGAGTTGTCGTAGAAACTTCAAAAAATGCTAATTCGACTGGAAATTGGGGTGGCTAGTGCCCTTTTTAATAGTCAAAAGTGATTGGAGGGCAACTAGTCCCACACCACGCCCATCATTCCCCCAAACAGATCCATCAAAATTTTGAGATAGCCATTTTTTTCAGGGTAGTTGATTTTCAGATAGAAAATATGTTTTTGAGGAGGATACTCTCCCACAACCCCCGGGGCAAGGGTTTTAAGTTATGCCCTGAGGGCATATAAGAACAATGTTGGCACAATGTACCATATATTATTTTTACTTTAGAGCAGGGCACTTCATATGGAAGGGTTCGTCGTCGAGACTTCAAAAGGGGCTCATTTGATTGGAAATGGAGACTTCTAGGGCCCTTTTTAATAGTCAAAAAAGATTGGAGGGCAATTAGGCCCCCTGTGCCAATCATTCCCCCAAACACATCCAATCAAAATTTCAAGATAGCCATTTTGCTCAGCGTAGTTGATTTCCTCATAGAAAATGTGTTTTTGAGGAGGACACTCCCCCACAAATCTCAGGGCAAGGATTTTAAGCTATGCACTGGGGGCATATAAGGTTTTTATAGAAGGCGTTGTCGTAAAAACTTATAAACAGGCTCATTTGATTGGAAATTCGAAGGGTTAGTACCCTTTTTAATAGTCAAAATTGAATGGAGGGCAACTAGGCTCCCCTCCCCCCCCCCCCACACGCCCTTAATTCCCCCAAACACATCCAATCAAAATTTTGGGGTGGCCATTTTGTTCAGCGTAGTTGATTTTCTGAGACAAAATATGCTTTTGAGAATGACACTCCCCGACAACCCTCAGGGCAAGGGTTTTAAGTTATGCCCTGGGGGCATATACGGTTTTCATATAAGGCGTTGTCGTAGAAACTTCAAAAAAGACTCATTCGATTGAAAATTCAAAGGGTTAGTGCCCTTTTAAATAGTCGAAATTGATTTGGGGGCAAAAAAGCCCCCCAACACCCATTTTCCCCCCAAACACATCCAATCAAAATTTTCAGATAGCCATTTTGTTCAGCGTAGTTGATCTCGAGATAGAAAATATGTTTTTCAGGAGGACACTTCCCCACTTCCCTCAAGGCAAGAGTTTTAAGTTATAACCTGGGGGCATATAAGGTTTTTATAGAAGGCGTTGTCGTAGAAACTTCAAAAAAGGCTCATTCGATTTGAAATTCAAAGGGCTAGTGCCATTTTCATAGTCGAAAGTGATTGGAGGGCAACTAGCCCCCACCCCACGCCCATCATTTCCCCAAACACATCCATCAAAATTTTGAGATAGCCATTTTATTCAGCGTAGATGATTTCCAGATATACAATATGTTTTTGAGGAGGAAACTCCCCCACAACCCTCGTGGCAAGGGTTTTACGTTATGCCCTTGGGTCATATAAGGTTTTTAAAAAAGGCGTTGTCGTAGAAACTTCAAAAAAAACTCACTCAATTGGAAATTCAAAGGACTAGTGCACTTTTTAATAGTCGAAAGTGATTGGAGGACGACTAGTCCCCCCCCTCCCTCGCCCATCAATCCCCCTAATACATCCGATAAAAATTTTGAGATAGCCATTTTGTTCAGCGTAGTTGATTTCAACATAAAAAATATGTTTTTGAGGAGGATACTCCCCCACAGCCCTCGGGCAAGGCTTTTTAGTTATTCCCTGAGGACATATAAGAATAATGTTGGCACAATTTACTATGTGCTATGTTTTTCCTTTAGAGCAGGGCACTTCATATGCAAGGGGTCGTCGTAGTAACTTCAGCGTATGATTTCCCGATAGAAAATATATTTTTGAGGAAGACAATCCCCCACAACCCTCAGGGCAAGGGTTTTATGTTAGGCCCTGGGGGCATATAAGGTTTTTATAGAAGGCGTAGTCGTAGAAACTACGAAAAAAGCTCATTCGATTGGAAATTTAAAGGGCTACTGCCCATTTTAATAGTCGAAAGCGATTGGTGGGCAACTGGCGCACCCCCACGCCCATCATTTCCCCAAATACATCCAATCAAAATTTTGAGATAGCCATTTTGTTCAGTGTAGTTGATTTCCAGATAGAAAACATATTTTTGAGGAGGACCCTCCCCCACAGCCTCCAGGGCAACGGTTTTAAGTTATGGGCTGGAGGAATATAAGGTTTTTAAAGAAGGCGTTGTCGTAGAATCTTTAAAAAATCTCATTCGAATTGAAATTGAAAGGGTTAGTGCCCTTTTTAATAGTTGAAAGTGATTGGAGGGCAATTAGTCCCACCCCCCTACGCCCATTATTCCCCAAAACACATCCGATAAAAATTTTGATATAGTAATTTTGTTCAGCGTAGTTGATTTCCAGATAAAAAAACATATTTTTGAGGAGGACACTCCCCCACAACCCTCAGGGCAAGGATTATAAGTTATACCCAGGGGGCATATAAGGTTTTTATTGAAATCTTTGTCGTCGAAACTTGAAAAAGGGCTCATTCAATTTGAAATTCAAAGAGCTAGTACCCTTTTTAATAGTCGAAAGTGATTTGAGGGCAACTAAACCCCCTATCACGCCCACCTTTTCCTCAAACACATCCAATCAAAATTTTTAGATAGGCATTTTATTCAACGTAGTTGAAAGTTTTGGAAATTAGGTCTTTAAGGATGACAACCCCTTCCCCGACAGCCCTAAGGGCAAGGGTTGTAAGTTATACTCTGGGGGCACATAAAGTTTTTATTGAAAGCGTTGTCGTAGAAACTTCAAAAGGGCTCATTCAATTGGAAATTGAAAGGGCTAGTGCCGTTTTTAATAGTTGAAAGTGTTTGGACAGCGACTAACACCCCTCTCAATCCCACCGTTTTCCCAAACACATCGAATTAAAATTTTGAGATATGCATTTTGTTCAACGTAGTTAGAACTTCTGGAAATTAGGTCTTTTAGGATGATAGCCCCCTCAGAACCCTCAGTGCAAGGGTTGTAAGTTATGCCCTGGGGAATAAAGTTTTTATTGAAAGCGTTGTCGTAGAAACTTCAAAAGGTCTCATTCAATTGGAAATTGAAAGGGCTAGTGCCGTTTTTAATAGTTGAAAGTGTTTGGATAGCGACTAACACCCCTCTCACGCCCACCATTTTCCAAAACACATCCAATATTAATTTTGAGATATCCATTTTATTCGACGTAGTTGAACAAAAACTAAGTTGAACTACGTGGTTCAACGTAGCAGAACAAAATTTGCCCTTTGCTGAAAAAATACAAATGAATGTGCATTGTCATTTTAATATACATATACTGATATTTAGTTATCAAAATGATAATATAATTTGATTTATTAAAGTTATAAAAGTAAACACATTTATATTTTTTCAGTAAAGTGCAAATTTTGTTCTGGCCTTGAGAAGACATAGGGGTTTTGCACCCAACTTATGTTAGTTTCTGCTCCTTTTGTGTTTGACCCGGTTAATAGTTGTAATTTCTGTTCGTTTTGGGTTTCATTTATTTATTGATGCTGATTTGAGGTAGTTTCACGTTTGGTAGATTATTTGATTTTATTTTTGCTCATTTTTTGTTTATGTTTTCGTTTATGTGAAAGTGATATGAGCACAGATGATATTAAAAGAGGATTTGAGAAATTCAATAGTATTTTTATGAGTACATATACGGACTGTTGCTGCAAAAAGTATACAAAAATTACTGGACGGAAAAATGAACCTATCAGCCCTTGGATTAGTCACGAACTGATCTAATCTATTAATAAGAAAAATTAAGTATGGACTGGTCACATAATTGATCCATGCCTAGGGACGCTTGAGAAATATGAGAATTATAATAAACGTCTTTGATCAATTCTACGAAAAAACAAGAGAGATTATTTTTATGAGAAAATCGATTAAAAGTTGAAAGAACCCTCGGAAAATATGGAAGGTTATATAGTTTATAATGTGCCACTGCAGCCCTCCCCCCGAGCTTCCATCGCAATTATCAGTTAATGGGGAAACTCTAACGGAACCAGAAAACGTTACAAATGCATTGGGTACATTTTTTGCAGAGGTTGACAAAAAACAGTAGATTCTAATGGAAAGCCCAGCAAGAGTTAAAAAGATTACATTGGTCTGGCATACTTTAAGTCATTGGCACTCGTACCTGTCTCTTCATCTGAAATCCTGTTAATCATACGAAATCTGCGAGGCAATGTGGCTTCTGGGTTCGACAAAATATGCCAAAAAAATTTAAATGCAGTTACTCCGTCTATCATTAAGCCCCTTACTTACTTAATAAATTTGTCATTGCAAAAGGGTACTTTCGCAGAATTACTAAAGAAAGCTAGAATATTTCCGCTGCACAAAACAGGTTCTTGTCTTGACCCGGCTATTTACAGACCTATTTCTATTCTTTCAGGATTCTCAAAAGTTTTTGAAAAACCTATGCAGCAGCAGCTACTCCTGTTTCTGGAGAAGAAGGGGCTTCTCAATAATCGCCAGTTTGAGCATGATAAATAATAAGTTTACGATTAAAATCTAAATAACTAAATTACGATTTTTTTTTATTAATGTTGGATGCTCCTTTCCCTTGGGGAAAGAAGCAGGAAGATAATGGTTATTTGTTTTTGTTTTTTTATTAATGAGAAGTAACGCCGTGTCTGGGAGTAAGAGCAGTGACCACTCTGTGCATTATGTTGAAATGATATTGATTGTGGTTTTCGGCGTCCAGAAACAGACTAAGTATTTTGTATTATGTTCAATTTACTCTTTATCTTTGTAAATAAACCCATTGAACGGAAAAAAATTACTAAAGTATCGGCTTCTAATTACTAAAGTATCGGCTACCGGAATCTCTGTTTAAAGCTAGACCTAAATATTGGTATTTAAAAATTTCAACCTGTCCCTGTAGTGCTGGACAATACCTTTGTCATGAAAAATCCAATTAGGTTAGGTTAGGTAACTTGACGAAATAAAATAGTATGCTCCGAAAAATCATAGATATGTTCTACAGGGGTAGAGTCAAAATGTTTCGTTTTTTCCGCTTTTTAAGGATGTTATTTTTGAGGTAGAGTGTTGATTTAATCCACCCGTATGCCTTTGGTGAGTTTTTCTGATTTACCAAAGACCACACGAGCATGAAATTCAGTAGATACCAGAGTTTTCACCTTTTGGGATAGGGTCCGTACTTTGATAAATTTGGGAACTGATTGTTTTACTTGGTCAAAAATAAGTGTAAATATTATTTTTCTTTAGATCTTTGGAAATGTGTTCTGAAACCCCTTTTACGTACAAATTTTCCCCTTTGTTTTGTATGAGCTGTGTCACCATCGTATAGATTTAATACGTTTTTCAATTACAGAATTTATTAAACTAATTGTATAACCATTCCCAAATAAAACATCCCTAAGGTGGCCAAGCTCTGAATTCAGGAAACGTGGTGAACAAACCTGCAATGCTCTATTGACTAGAAAAGTAACCACTCCTCTTTTAACTGCAGAACAATGATTAGAGAAATAGATTAAGGAACAGTCATTATGCGTAGAATTTCTATTTACCTTGAACCTGAAACATGTTTCGAGTTTGGAGACTATAGAAAACTTACGCATAGTGACCGTTACTTAAATTATTCCTCTGATCTTTCTCCTGTATTTAAAAGGGGACTGGTCACTATTCTAGTCGACAGAGCATTGCAGGTTTGTTCATCACGTTTTCTTGATTCAAAGCTCGACCACCTTAAGGATGTTTTATTTGGGAAAGGTTATTCAATTTATTCGATAAATTCTGTAATTGAAAAACATACTAAAAAGCTATCAGATGATGCCAAAGCTAATACAAATAAAAGGGAAAACTCTGTTTACCTAGGTCTCCCGTTCGTAAAAGGGGTTTCAGAAAACATTTCCAAAGATCTAAAGAAATATAATATTTACGCTTATTATAGACCCAGTAAAACTATCAGTCCCAAAATCAGAGGCAACGCTGTAGCGTTGCCTATAGTAAAGGCCATACGACTCCAATGTTTAATTATTTATTTATTTTCCCAGAGACACTTCATATGGAAGGGGTTGTCGTAGAAACTTCAAAGGGCTCATTCGATTGGAAATCTAGAGTTGTAGTGCCCTTTTTAATGATCGAAAATGGTTGGAGGGCAACTAGTGATATGCCATTTTGTTCAGCGTAGTTGATTTCCAGATAGAAAATATATTTTTGAGGAGGACACTTCCCCACAACCCTTAAGGCAAGGGTTTTAAGTTATGCCCTGGGGGAATATTAGGTTTTTATAGAAGGCGTTGTCGTAGAAAATTCAAAACAGGCTCATTTGAT
This sequence comes from Artemia sinica, assembly GCA_027921565.1. Taxonomy (NCBI): domain Eukaryota; kingdom Metazoa; phylum Arthropoda; class Branchiopoda; order Anostraca; family Artemiidae; genus Artemia; species Artemia sinica. Next base: position 3,938,779 of record CM051272.1, on the reverse strand, counting down.
TGGAGATTCAAATGGCTAGTGCCATTTCTAATAGTCGAAGGTGATTGGAGGGAAAATAGCCCCCCCCCCACACTCCATCATTTCCCCAAACACATCAAATCAAAATTTTGAGATAGCCATTTTGTTCAGGGTAGTTGATTTCCCAATAGAAAATATGTTTTTGAGGAGGACAATCACCCACAACCCTCAGGGCAAGGGTTTTAAGTTATGCCGTGGGGGCATATAAGGTTTTTATAGAAGGCTTTGTCGTAGAAAATTCAAAAAAGGTTCATTCGATTGAAAATTCAAAGGGATAGTGCCCTAGTTAATAGTCGAAAGTGATTGGAAGGCAACTAGCCCCCGCCCCCTCCCCTCCGGCCGATCATTCCCCCAAACACATCAAATCAAAATTTTGAGATAGCCATTTTGTTCAGCGTAGTTGATTTCCAGATAGAAAATATGTTTTTGAGGAGGACACTCACCCACAACCCTCAGGGCAAGGGTTTTAAGTTATGCCCTGGGGGCATATAAGGTTTTTATAGAAGGTGTTGTCGTAGAAACTTCAAAAAAGGTTCATTCGATTGGTAATTCAAAGGGATAGTGCCCTTTTTAATAGTTGAAAGATATTGGAGGGCCACCTTTTCCCCAAACACATCCAATCAAAATTTTGAGACAGCCATTTTATTAAACGTAGTTTTAAGTTCTGTAAATTAGGTCTTTGAGGATGATAACTCCCATAAGCCCTCAGGGCAAGGCTTTTAAGTTATGGCCTGGGAGCATCTAAGGTTTTGTGTTGACATCATTGTCGTAGACACTTCAGAAAGGGCTCATTCGATTGGAAATTTAAATGGCTAGTTCTCTTTTTATTAGTCGAAAGGGACTCTAAGGCGACTGACTCTAAGGCGGCTAGCCTAGTGCCCTTTTCAATAGTCGAAAGTGCTTAGAAGGCAGCTAACACCCCTTCCACGCCCACCATTTCCATAAACACATCCAATCAGAATTTTGGTATAGCCATTTTGTTCAACGTAGTTGAAAGTTCTGAAAATTATATGTTTGAGCAGGACACTCCCCTCACAGTCTTCAGGGTCAAAAGTTATAAGTTATGCCCTGGGGGCATATATGGTTCTTATGGAAGGAATGCTCGTATAAACTTCAGAGAGGGCTCATTTGACTGGAAATTGAAAGTACTAGTTTATTTTTTAAGCTCCAAAAGATATTGGAGGGTAACCAGTTTCTTCCCCCCCCCTAAATCCTATTTTCCCAAATGCATCCAATAAAAATTTTAAGATACCTATTTTGTTAAAAATAGTTCAAAGATCATATAACAAAAAATCCAGTGTTGAAACCACCCACCAGGACCCGGGGCAGGCGTTGTAAGTTATGCCCTGGGGGCACATATGGGTCTTAATGAAGGGATGCTCGTATTAACTTCAAAGAGGGGTCATTTGATTGGAAATTGTAAGTTTTAGTTCACTTTTAAGAGTCAAAAGAGATTGGAGGGCAACTAGCCCCCCCCCCCCCCCATCCAAGTTCTTTTTTCCTCAAACCCATCCGATAAGAACTTTGAGATAGATTTTTTTTAATAGTTCAAAGAGCATATAACGAAAACTCAGGGTCCAACACAGCCCCCCAGGGCCCGACGGAAGGTGTTGTAAGTTATGCCCTAGGGGAATATTTGGTTCTTATTGAAGGGATGCTTGTAAAAAATTTCAGAGATGGCTCATTTGATTGGGAATTGAAAGTTCTAGTTAGGTTTTTCCGAGTCAAAAGATAATGGAGGGCAACTAGCCCCCCACGCCCTTTTCCCCAAATGCTAGGTTAGTACCTGCCTTAACTGTAGAAAAAAAATCTCATCGCTTAAATATTATACCCCCAAGGAACACAAATACTGTTTTTGCGCGGAAATGTACGTTCCTATGACATTAACAACGCACTCTTTGATTAGGATTAACTGTCTTTGACAGCTTTGGCGGTGTCAGGTGCACGCCTTAACTGTGGAAAATGATGTACTAGGACGCAAATATTCATAACAGCTAAAAAATGTAGTTTATTGAGTAAATAAATATGACTAAACAAGAAATTAGCAAGAAAAATAAGTTTCTTTATTCCTTTCCTATTTATTAGGCTTACAAAATTACGTAAGAAAACAGGTGCGTATCTGCCTTAGCTTTGGAAGAAAATTAGATTTATTCTTCACTTGATATTGTACTCACAGGGAATACAAATGCTGTTTATGCGTGGAAATATACGTTCCTACGACATTTACAACGCTCTCTTTGATTAGCACTAACGTCGTGTGAGTCTTTGATAACTTCAGGTGCACGCCAATATTCATAACAGCTGAAAAACGTTGTTTATTGAGTAAAAAAATATGACTAAACATAAAATTAGCAAGAAAAATACATTCCTCTACTCCTTTCCAATTTATTAGGCTTAAAAAATTGCATACAAAACAGGCGTGTACCTGCCTTGTGTTTGAAAAAAAATTTAGATTTTGTCTTCGGTTGATATTGTACTCAAAAGGAATACAAATGCTGTTTTGCGTGGAAAAGTACGTTTCTGTGACATGCACAACGCTCTCTTTGACTAGCAACGCTACTGACGGCGGCCGGTGCACGCAGTTTTTCTTAGTAGGTAAAAACCTCTGTTAATTGAGTAAAAAACAAAATGACCTAAACTGGAAATTAGTAAGAAAACTTCATTCCTCTTCTCCTTTCCCATTTATGAGGATTAAAAATTACATAAAAAACAGGTTTGTACTTGCCTTAACTTTGGAAAAGATATATTTTCCCTTCACTCGAAATTGTACTCACAAGGAATAAAAATGCTGTTTTTGCGTGGAAATCTGCGTTTCTATGACACGAACAACGCTCTCTTGACTAGCAACGCCTACGTTACTGATTACGTCAGTGGCACGCAAATATTCTTAGCAGTTAAAAAAAAAAAAAACAGTTGATTGATTGAAAAACAAAAGACTAAAACTGAGAACAAGTATTAGCTGTCCTACTCTAACGATTACGAGTAATTTATGTAAAATATGACGTTGTTCTGCCTTGATTCTGCTGTTTTCAAACCTACTGTTATTACTGTTGTTGTTTTTGTATGAATTTGAGTGTTTTCTGTGTCTTTTATAGCTTAGTGTTGATGTTTTGTCATGCTCATTATATTCTGTGCCTAAGAAACTAACACAAGGTGCTTATGATGGTTCAATATAATTAATTTATGCAAAGGAAAAACCTAAATATTCTGTCTGCTACTTAAGTTTGCTTAAGCACGCTATTTTCAAGCACGCACGTGAAAATGACTTGCTTCTTCTGTATCCGATTAGCGAGATTTTTTGAATTCTTAGTTTCACGATAAACATTTTAGAAAATCACCACCATTTTGCTATCAATCTCCACAAAGATAATACCCAAAAATCTTATTGACTGGCGTCATGATTTATTAGCGTAATATCCTTTTTTGGGTACTTGTATGATAAACCAACTACCGCTGAAGTTGTTCATTCATTGACGCATTATAGAACCGCTATTTTTTCGTTAATTTCTGTCAGCTTAGAGTGAGACAAGACAAAGAGAAGTGACAGAATAGATGGAAAATATATTTGCACATGAGGGGGTGGGTGAGGGTTTTGTAAAGTATTTGGACAGTGTCAGGTTAGAAAGAAATTCTTACTACATAATATGTAGAAACAAATTAGGCATGCAGACCCAATATACTTTACACCTACCCTCTCTAGTATGCAAATATATAGCCCAAATTTGTTTCTGATGTATTATATTTTTAACTTACTTTGGTATATTTCATTACGATTGAGCGTCAGAGAAACATATTAGAAGAATATTTGGTAGTGAATATATCATACAAATAACCTTTTTTTAGTTTTCTAAACGTAAAATAGGGTTGAAATTTGTTAAAATTTCAAAACGTTAGTTATGACGTTATCTGACTTTAAAACGTCCAATATAAGTGACGTTATTATATTGGTTTGATTATATTGACGTTAAAACGTCAATATAACGTGAAAAACATGTTTAAGTTGAAAGGGAAGATTTTTTCTTTTAATATTCAATTGGGTTTTGTTAATATAAATAGAAAACACATAAGCATAAATTATACTCAACTGTGAAAAAAAATCGCACGTTGAGTCCTTCAAACTTAACAGTTCCTCTTAATCTTGCGTTATGACAAAATTTTCCCCCTTCCTTCCCAAAAGAACAGCCACCTTAACCTTGCCAAATATTGGTAATAATAATATAGACGCAGATAATAATAAGATAAATAAAAATATCTTGTAATTATTAATTAACTCTATTCATTGCAAGTCAATCAGTGTGGAAAGT
>CM051272.1:3924457-3931957 GCA_027921565.1 Artemia sinica | reverse complement strand
ATTATAATTTTATTTCTTCATAAATACAAAAGTTGAGGATTAATAAGCATGACACAAAATATGTTGCATGTGAATTTCAAATTTTTCAAACCAAAGGAAATAAGATTTGTATGACGTAAATAATTTTTGGGCTGTTTTGACGAAGAGATTGCATTTATTCTTCACCATCTCAAGCAGGTCTTTAATTTTATTATAGACAATTTTCAAGGACGTATGACCAGCGCAGTATTACGAGTGCGCATTTTAACATTATCTTAAAATTAGTAAATTGCTCGAAAATTAGAAAAAAGGACCAAACGAATCAAATTATCGGACCTACATTTTTTTCAAACGTTTGTAGTATTTTACGTGAATCATGGCTGTTGTTACTCGAACTGTCGTGAGGTTGTTTAGAACTTTTCTATTATATATGCCAGAAACAAAAAATCGCCTTATAGAAAAGCGATTTGCCTTTATGGAAAGTTGATTCGCCTTTATATAAAAAAAAGTTTATAATGGACGAGACAGGATGATCCTTTAAGGTACCGATTCGCTTTTATAGAAAAAATAATATTTCTTCTGTCAGTATTACGAGGCATATAGAAAAATAGGGGGTCTTAGCCCCCTTGCCTCTTCCACTTAACATTATCTTAGAATATTGGTAAATGTGCTGTTTTAAATTTTCTGTGTATTGTCCCATAATTTGTCTGGGTTATGCTGCATGAAAAATCATGAAATTTGCCATCTTAATGATTTTTAGGGGGGTCTTCCCCCCTTTTTTCGAAAATAAGGCAAATTTTCTCAGGTTCGTAACTTTACTTTTACTCTAACTTTTTACTCGTGATATTTTCTTAAGGAATATAATTAAAATAATCATGTACATAATAATTCCTTTTATTACTTCAGTTACTATGGGCTACAGTTCATTCCTTAATGTAACTTCTTTTCAAAATTAAATTAGTTACTAATGCTTGGAGTTCGTTCTTTACCATATCGTAAAAATTTATTTTACATTAATAATTAATTTTTTAATTAAAAAATATTTCTATATACAGCAATTTCCTTTAAAACGAGCCATTACACAGCTCTCTATTATGATGAATAAATACCTATGATTATGAAGTCATTCATCAATCTTGACCATAAAAAATCAGTTTTTTGGTAAAAAATAATTTTACATCAAAGACAACTTTTTTAATTACAAGAGGCTCTTAACCCCATTAATTTCATTTAAAATGATCCATTAAACAGCTTTCTGTGATTTTTCAATGCCGAGCTAGCTAAGGAGGAAAAAAAGATGCCCTCGATGCTGATTAATCTGACTGCAGCCACTTTTCTTGATTTTCATGCCAATATATTTCCCTTATTTTTCAAGCCAAGGGACAGAAAGTTTCCTGAACAGGGGATTTGGAAAAGGCGGTTCTAATAGTGTACATCTTGTTTTGATATGGCTATGTTTAGGAGTTATGGGTTAATACATTTTTTAGTATTGGACGTGATCGTCTCTTACTAGGTTGCAAGCTACTGCTGCAACCCGGATGATCGTCTTTTAATTTAAACCTATGGCTCTTTCTTATTTGGAATAGTAAGAGACGAATCAGGCAGCTAACTAAGTCCAATAAGTACCATTGTTTGTTCTTTACTAGATTACATGAATCTCTACAGTCATGATATGATTAAATTTACATAATCTCTGTTTATATATAACTATACTGATCTTCTCTTATGTAAAAATATTGTCACAACGTGTATAATTATTAATAATATACAAGCATTGGTAGCTCTGTCGTTAGAGCGTAGGTTTCATAATAGTAAGGTCAAGAGTTCAATCCCCAGTCGGGGTAAAATCTTATTTGTTTTGTATGTTTGTATGGGGGCGTAATAAGAGACAAACCTCAGAGAATGAGGCAGCTAACTATGTCTAATATCTGCCTAGGTTTTTTCCTTACTAGGTTTCAATTATTGGGAAGCCCCTTCTTCTCCAAAAATAGGAGTAGCTGCTGCTGCATAGGTTTTTCAAAAACTTTCGAAAATACTGAAAGAATAGAAATAGGTCTGTAAATAACCAGGTCAAGTCAAGAACCTGTTTTGCGCAGCGGAATTATTCTAGCTTACTTTAATAATTCTGGGAAAGTACCCTTTTGCAATGACAAATTTATTAAGTAAGTAAAGGGCTCATTGATATAATACATTCAAATACAAATCAAATACATGACAAAAAAAACTCTTCATTACATTAATACGAACAATGATGCTAACGAAAGGATGATAGAAGTTTCTTTTAAACCGAGAGAAAGATTTAATAATACTAATATTTTTATTATTATGCATTTATTACCCGTCAAAAAAAAGGTACATATGCGGAATAATCACTAAAATGACAAAAAAATAGAGAGAAAAAAAAATCAGAAAAAAAAGACAAAAAAAACAAAAAGACTTTTTGTCTTTGTAAATAAACCCATTGAATGGAAAAAAAAATACTAAAGTATCGGCTTCTATTTTGAGATAATCGAAATATGACTCGTTTATTCCTAAATCACCAGAATCTCTATTTAAAGCTATCCCTAAATGTTGGTATTTAAAAATAAAAAAAAACAAGTTTTTTAAACTGAAAGTAAGGAGCGACATTAAAACTTAAAACGAACAGAAATTATTCCGTATATGAAAGGGGCTGTCCCCTCCTCAACGCCTCGCTCTTTACGCTAAATTTTTTTATTGTTTTGAAAATAAAGTTGTGAGAAAGAGTCAAACTTTAGCGTAAAGAGCGAGGCGTTGAGGAGGGGACAGCCCCTTTCATATACGGAATAATTTCTGTTCGTTTTTAGTTTTAATGTCGCTCCTTACTTTCAGTTTAAAAAACTTGTTTTTTTTTATTTAATTTCTGATCGTTTTTTAGTTAATGCAGCTTTTATTTGCATAAAAATTTTACTTTTCTTTTGCTAAATGGATGTCTTTACAAATTAACTTACGTAACTAACTTCTATATTCGTATATTTTTCTTCTGGCAAAAAATGCAAAGTTGCAGATTTTTGCAGATATGAGCTTGAAACCTATTTAATAGGGTTTTCTGATACGCTGAATCTGACCGTGTGGTTTTAATTAAAATTCTTTCACTTGTAGGGGATGTTTCCCCCCTCTTTAAAAAATCGAGTAAATTTTCTCAGGCTCGTAGCCTTTGATGAGTAATACTAAACATAATAAAATTTATATATTTAGAATCAGCATTATAAACACATTCTTTTGATACATTTATTGACATCAAAATTCCGTTTTTAAAAGTTTCGATTACTATTGAGCCGTATCGCTTTTTTTATTGTTTTTTTTATTACGTATATGTTATTACGTATATGAGGGGGTTCTCCCCCTAGTCAATACCACGCTCTTTGCGTTAAAAGTTAAAAAAAAATTTTATTCACAAACCCCTGAATCACAAAGGCCGTTTAATTAGAATAGATAGCTCTTTTGAAAGCACTAAAAAAAACTGTAGCATAAAGAGCGAGGTATTGACTTGGGGGAGAACCCCCTCACATACGTTATAATTTTTGTTCGTTTTAAGTTCTAATATTCCTTCTTACATTTCAGTTGAAAAAACTTGTTTTTTTTATTTAATTTCTGATCGTTTTTTAAATAATGCTTGGAAATCCGGCGCCCCTTCATAGAAATGTCCCTTACCGCAAAGATACATCCTCCACGGAAATATTCTCCAGAGTAACCCCCTCCTCTAGCCCCCCCCCCCTCCAGAAAAAATCCTTCCTGAAAATGGTTGTATACTTCCCAATAACCAATAAATAATGCTGGCAAGTCTGGCACACCCTTCATGGCAATTTCCCTTCCCCCATGAAAACTTCCTTCATGAACAGATCCTCCAACATAACCCCCGACCCACCCTTCCCTCCCACTACCAGAAAAAAAACCTCCTGAAAACTTCTGTATACTTCCGAATAACCAATACTATATGTTAACATTGGTTAAAGTTCATAACTTTTAGCCCCCCTCTGGGTACTTCGGGGGTTAAGTCATCCTAAAAGACATATTTATCATATTTTCGACCATTCTGAACAAAATGGCTATCTCAAAATTTTGATCGGGTGACTTTGGGAAAAAAATAAGCGTGGGAGGGGGCCTAGTTGCCCTCCATTTTTTTGGTCACTTAAAAAGGGAACTAGAACTTTTAATTTCCGTTCCAGTGAGTCCTCCCACGATATTCTAGGACCACTGGGTCGATACGATCACCCCTGGGGAAAAAAAATAAAATAAAATAAACACGCATCCGTGATCTTTCTTCTGGCAAAAAATGTAAAATTCCACATTTTTGTAGATAGGAGCTTGAAACCTCTACAGTAGGGTTCTCTGATACGCTGAATATGATGGTGTGATTTTCATTGAGGTTCTATAACTTTTAGAGAGTCTTTCCCCCTTTTTTTGAAAATCAGCCAAATTTTCTCAGGCGCGTAACTTTTGATGGGTAGCACTAAACTTGATGAAAGTTATATATATTTGAAATCAGCATTGAAATCTAATTCTTTTGATATATCTATTGGTATCAAAAACCCGTTTTCTGGAGTTTCGGTTACCATTGAGCCGGGTCGCTCCTTACTTACAGTTCGTTACCACGAACTGTTTGATAATCGAAATATGACTCATTTATTCCTAAATCACCAGAATCTCTATTTAAAGCTATCCCTAAATGTTGGTATTTAAAAATTTCAGCCTTTCCCTGTAGTAATGGACAATACCTTTGTCATGAAAAATCAAACCAACTTGACGAAATAAAATAGTATGCTCCGAAAAATCATAGATATGTTCTACAGGGGCAAAGTCAGCTTTTTAAGGGTGTTATCAATTGAGGTAGAGTGTTGATTTAATCCACCTGTAAAACCAAAGACCGTGTAGTACCAAAGACTAAACGAGCATGGAATTCTGTAGACACCAGAGTTTTCACCTTTTGGGATAGGTTCCTTAATTTAATAAATTTGGGAACTGATAGTTTTACATGGTCTAAAATAAGTGTAAATATTTTTTTTCTTTAGATCTTTGGAAATGTGTTCTGAAACCCCTTTTACGTACGGGAGACTAAGGTAAACAAATTTTTCCCTTTGTTTTGTACTAGCTGCGTCACCATCTCATAGATTTAATACGTTTTTCAATTACAGAATTTATTAAACTAATTGTATAACCATTCCCAAATAAAACAACCCTAAGGCGGTCAAGATCTGAATCCAGGAAACGCTGTGAACAAACCTGCCATGCTCTGTTGACTAGAAAAGTAACCACTCCTCTTTTAATTGCAGGACAATGAATAGAGAAATAATTTAAGCAACAGACGCTATGCATAGATTTTTTATAAACCCCGAACCTGAAATATGTTTCGAGTTCGGAGTTTATAGAAAACTTACGCATAGTGACCGTTAAATAAATTATTCCTCTAATCTTTCTCCTTTATTTAAAAGGGGACTGGTCACTTCTCTGACGGACTGATCGACTGGTCTGATCGACAGAGCATTGAAAGTTAGTTCACCACGTTTTCTATATTCAAAGCTCGACCACCTTAATGATGTTTTATTTGGGAAAGGTTATTCAATTAGTTTAATAAATTCTGTAATCGAAAAACATATTAAAAAGCTATCAGATGATGCCACAGCTAATACAAATCAAAGGGAAAACTCTTTTTACCTTGGTTCAACAATTGAAAGAAACAAAGGTTCGGCGATACGTCTTTCATAATGACAAAAGATAAGCCGAGGCAAAAGCTAAAGGTTCATTAAAAAAAAAAAAATACAAGACCCCATATATATATATATATATATATATAATATTATATATATATATAATATATATATATATATATATATATAATATATATATATATATATATATATATATATATATATATATATATATATATATATATATATATAATATATATATATATATATATATATATATATATATATATATATATAAAGAAAGAAAAACGAGCAAAAATGGGGTTTTTATAGGCCAAATGAAGATACTGAAAAAACAAAGCGAATATTTCGAGAGGACAAACGCCTCTCTTCTTCAGCGCGAAACGAAACGATGTATCAATAAAAGCCAAAAATTAAAAGAATTAAAACCAACTACCTAACAACCATAAAAGCGAGTTATTCGCCAATATCCGCGATTTGCACAAAATCCAAAAAATATGAACTGCCATCGACGGATACTAGCGAACCACTGACAAAGGAAAGGAATCAATTCATTCACTCGAAAAACAAAACGAACCGGCAATTAAATAAGTTGGAAAACTGTCATTTGATTTCGGATTTTAATTAAGGCATTTCTTGCAGACACCCTTTGAGACCTAAGGGGTTGTTCACATGTTTGATTAGATGACTGGGAAAGTGGTTCAAGGTTTATTTCAGGGATCACTAAAGTATCGGCTTCTCTTTTGAGAAAACCGAAATATGACTCGTTTATTCTTAAATCACCAGAATCTCTGTTTAAAGCTAGACCTAAATGTTGGTATTTATAAATTTCAACAGCTTCTCTGTAGTGCTGGACGATACCTTTATCATTCGAAATAAGACTAGCTTGATTAAACAAAATAGTATGGTCTGGTTTTTCAAAAATGTGTTCTGCAAGGGCAGAGTCAAAATTTTCTGGTTTTTTCCGCTTTTTAAGTGTATTATTAATTGAACTAGAGTGCTGAGTTAATCTATCTGTTAGTCGCTGATTAGTTCTTCCAATATACCAAAGACCACACGAACAAGGAATTCTGTAGACACCGGAGTTTTCACCTTTCGGGATAGGGTCTTTACCTTGATAAATTTGGGACCTGATAATTTTTCTGGGTCTATAATAAGTGTAAATGTTATTTTTCCTTAGATTTTTTGAAATGTGGTCTGAAATCCCTTTAATGTATGGGAGACCAAGATAAACTGAATTTTCCCTTTGATTTGTGTTTTCTGTGGAACTATCTGATAATCTTTTAATGCGCTTTGCAACTACAGAATTTATTAAACTAATTGGATAACCATTCCCAAATAAAATATCTCTAAGGTGGTTGAGTTCTAAATCCAAGAAACGTGTTGAACAAACTTTCAGTGCTCTATCAACTAGAGAAGTGACAACTCCTCTTTTCACAGCAGGAGAATGATTGGAGGAATAACTTAAGTAACGGTCATTATGTGTGGGTTTTCTATATACACTAAACTCGAAACATGAATCATTTCGGTGCACCAGGACATCTAAGAAAGGAAGACGCCTCTCTATCTCTGATTCGTGAGTAAATTTCAGTTTTGGATCCAAGGAGTTGAGCAAGTGAAGAAAAGAACCCAGAGACTCGTCACCATGCTCCCATAAATAAAAAATGTCATCCTTAAAACAAATCCAAAACTCAGGCTTACAAGAACTTTGCAAAATAGCCCTTTCTTCAAGGTCTTCCATGAAAATATCAGCCTGTATTGGAGAAAGGGGGGCACCCATGGAGAGCCCATATTTCTGTCTATAAAAAATGCCTCTATAATGGAAGTAAAAAGA
>CM051272.1:3744457-3921957 GCA_027921565.1 Artemia sinica | reverse complement strand
TTCAGTCTATATTTTTCAGTCTATATATAGATTCTCTCTGTCACTTGTCTTCTAAGCGCAGACAATTTGAGCATTTTCATTATGTCATGACGTCCAAATGGACCTTAAATTAAAATTGATGCCTTTGTAAATTTATTTTTCCTTTTTTATTGGACCTTTATCTTTTGCCTCGGCTTGTCTTTTGTCATCATGAAAGACATATTGCTGAACCTTTTTTTTCTTTTAATTCTCTTTTCTGTTTCAGCAAAACGGGCTTTTCAGACAATACTATACAGCTCTTTCCCTCTTGCTTTACTCTTTGGACTGAACAGAGCTACTAGCTTGGTTGTCTTTTATTTATTAGATATCCTCAGATAGGAGTATATTCAAGGAGTTCGAATATAAGACGGTAGATATCGACTTCTGTGCTCTGTGTGCAGGTATAGTCAGCTAGGCTTTTGGCTGATAGTGAGATTTCGTGGTGTTTGAAGCACTTTAACAGTTTACAATGCAAGGTAAACTGTGCAGACGTCAGCATATTATATTCAAATAGGCAGGGGTCAATTGTTTCATTATTCATATTACAATACCTGCAAAGAGGGGGCAAGGGAATTGAACCTCTTGAATTAGGGAACTGATAAGAGAAGGCCAGAATGTTTAGCCCATTTGATCCAGAACGAATTCTATGATAAATTTTTGAAAAATTCTTGTTCGGAAAGGGAGATAGAATAGGATTATTTCTATTAAACATATTATCTGATAGTCTCCATTGGTAAATATCTCTAATAGGGATTGGTCTCCCCCTTGTCTGGTCAATGTTTAGAGCATTTTTACTATTTCATCTGCCTGATGATTACCGCTTATACCAGAGTGGCTAGGAATATACTGAAGATAAGTTCATATACCTCTTGAAGCAAGATTATCAATAATACTAAGACAATGATAAGTGTCAATATCCAACTTAAACTGAGGAGCTGAATACAGCAACTCAAGCCTTGACAGAGTCAGAATAACAATAATATTATGTGAATTAGCGATCAAAGGTTGGTTATTCACAAGGTGCTCTAATGCCATGATTATGGCATTTAACTCTGCAGACATTATAGATACATTATTATACATTCTCTCACCAATTGTAATATTCAGGTGAGGAAGGAAAGTACCGCTTGCTACCTTCTCATTCAATTTGGACCCATCAACAAAATTTGGAAATAGTTTTTATACGTAATTGTATTAAGTTCAGCAAATTTTTTCTGGATGAAATTAATGGGGGTTAATTATTAAGTCCACTTTGAGAAATCAATATTTATTATGGGAATTGACCAATTCAATGGAGGGGAATGGGGGGAAATTGGTGCAATAGACTTTGCGGGTACAGGGAACTTCTTCTGAATATTGACATACTCATCTGCAATGCCTCTATACATTGCTGGATTTCTTGGCCAATTATGTAGGGTTTGTGAGCTATTTGTTTCAATTTTTGTAAGATATTTTATCAAGAGAAAGCTACGTCTTTCCTTTATTGTTGTTAATCCACTGTCTGTAAGCAGAAACTTAGCGTTTGTGGGTTTTCTAAGGCCAAATATGAGACGTATTATATCATTTTGTGTTGTTTCATTTTTTTGCATCTGGGTCTTTGCACATACACCATAAACGATGAGCCCTTAGTCAATATGGGGTCTTATATGTGACTTATAAAACTGGAATAAGGCTTTCTCCTTACAACCCCAGGGTGTGGATATGTGATAATGCAAAGAGACCCTATCCCAGGATGTGACAATGCAAAGAGTTCAAATCTCACAAATGGTCACCCCCGTAAATGACAATTCCGAAATTTGGTTGGCATCCCCGTGTGGAGAAATCTATTTTGTGAAGAACAGATCATTTTATTTGAGAAAGGTGAAGGTTTTATTTGGTTAACAAATACACATGAAAATGATACTATTACATTAAAAAGGGAACATGCCTCGTTGAAATACACGTGATTTCTGAGCACGAGCTAAACGAATGGAAAAACTCCAGGAAAAGCTTAGTTAATATCATTGGTGTTAGTAGTCCCAAGAATAGGTACCCACTAAAAAGACCCCAATTTTTGGAAAAATTTCAATTAGAACATATCCAAGATACGGAATTAAGAGAAAAATTATGTGAGTTACCAAACCTACCCCAAAAACAACAATACCTGACTTTGAATATTTTCATTCAGATATAGGCAGACACCTGGGAATCACGAAAACCTATCATAGATTAAAACAATATTTCTTTGTTCCTTCAGCATTAACCAAACTCAAAGACTTCATAAACAATTGCGAATCATGTAATTTAAGAAAGAATCCCCAAACTTACCCCCATCCCCCGATGGGAAGAGTGCCAGTAGAAAGGTTTCCTTTCGACATCATTTCATTCGATTTATATGGAACCAGTGGAGGATTACCTATTTCCAACAGAGGCCATACCTACGTTCTTTCAGTTATAGATCACTTGACCGGTTTCACTTTTGCCAAAGCATTGAAAAATCAAGGTGCATACGCTACGAGTAAAGCGTTAGCAAAAATATTTTTAAAATTTGGCGTCCCTAACAAAGTTCTCAGTGATAATGGAAGTAATTTTGTTTCTAAAGTAACAAAAGATTTAATGAGTTTTCTTAACATGGAGAAATTGGTGACATCCCCCTACCATCCCCAAGCTAATGGGAAAATTGAAAACAGGCGCAAACATATTTTCCAATGTCTTGAGTATTTAAACAAAAGACAACCGAAACGATTGGGATCAATATCTACCTTACTTAACCAATGTAATTAATACTGCCTATTCAGAAACAACTAAAGAAAGTCCATTTTTTCTTTTATTGGGGTGCGATTTTAAAATACCTCATCAGGAAATTATAGAATCCAGACAATGTTACAATAATACAGAGGACTACAAGCAAGATTTTATAAATAGGATGAGGAAAACCTATAAGGTAGTTAGACAAGAATTAGAAAAATGTAAGATAAACCAAGAGTTGAGAAACGAATCCAAAGTCAAGGGGAACATAAATTTTAAATTAGGAGATTGTGTATACCTAAAGAATGAGGCAAAGGTGGAAGGCAAAAAACTTTCCAATAAATATTCAGGACCTTATAGAATAATCAAGAAATACGACAATGATTTTACTTTTAAAATGATAAACCCTGACAACGGAAGAACAAATAAGGCATATGTTAGCCGTATAAAAAGGGCCAAGTACCCAGCCAGGTGGGCAACCAACCCTCATCTACTGACTCTTCAAACGCGGAGAATGAATTTCCCAAGTCAAGACTAGCCGAGTTAAAACCTTTCAACTTCAAACAAGACTATTTCGAGAATCATAGCGACGAGGAAAACTTTGAAGAATTTTTAGCCATGAAAAATTTAGTCATCCCTAAAAGAAAACCCTCAATACCCATACCAATAAGAACCTCAAAAGGTCCAAAAAGTTCATCATCAGAAAGCTCAGAAGAATTAGATTACACGCTGTCCCCAAAAACCCAATTTTTCCCCGATAAAATTTCAACCCCATGTCCCCCCAAAAGACTTCCGGACGATAAGGTATCACCTGCAACCCCGATAGAGAGACCCCTATCGTTACAGGATTAATTAAATAGAGCTATGGAAACCCCGGGTGCAAAAATAAAGAAAACTCCACCCAGGGATACAAATAAAAGAAATATAAAAAATTTGAGAGAAGCTATGGACATCATCAATTACCCAATAAAAACAAGGCAAAGTACCTTGCCTTGGACCCAGGAATACTCTGAAGATGAAAATCTAGGACAATACCATCACATAACGGTATCCAAAGTCAAGCCCAAGGAATCAGCCTCCTGGCAACAGATCTTGTTACAAAAAATACCCCACCCCCCCCCCAGAGGATACGGCATTCAAACAATGGAGGCACTCTCCACAAACATTCAACTCCTCCCAGAGTTCCCAAGAATCTTTTAACTCCCCCGAAACAGGACTTCAGCTTGAGGAAAGGAAAAATAAACCCTCTACCTCGAGAGGAGACGAGATATATGAAAGCAAGGGCAGGTGATACTCCTAAACTGTAGAGCACTACCCCAAAAAGCCCTAATGATGAATCCTCAGGAGCTAGTCCTACTAAATCCGACGATGAATCAGCTCCAGATGAACCCCAAGACACACAAGAACGAAAACCAACTTCGGCTACCGCACATGCAAAACAGGCTAAATTAAAAGGTCAAAAATTCTTATTGAAACAGTACAAGAAATGTGACCTAATCTCTATGGGAAAGTCAAAAAAGAATAAAACGCGAGAAATCGAAGAGGAAGTTACCACAAAATCTGGCAGAGTAATTAAAAAACCAGATAAATGGAAATATGTCTCGAGATCAAGTACCCCAAAAACCCCAACGAGAACCCAATACCCAAACGCCCAAGTAAATAATACAACTGGCCAAGACTCTTCAGAGGTCTCTTCACCACAAGGAACGCCCAAAACGCCACCATTACCAGATGATACAGAAAACTAAGAAATATCAATCATGGCTACTAATAAAACCTAAAAAAGGAGGAAAAAATTCTTTTCTTTTTTAAATGAAATTTTTTTTTTTACAAGTTTAATATAGTAAAGTGGGTGCACTTTATAGGATATAGCGTATAGCGATAGGATATAGTGATAGCCTAATATCACGTGCGCAATCCCCGTTAAACTAGAGGACCTATATTTCCGCTGAGCAGAATATAGTATTTCCTAAATTTGGGGAAAAAAATATATTATAAATTCAGGCATAGAAGAGGAAGTGTAGTTGACAGCCGTCCTAGCTTTGTCTGTCCCAGGTAGCCCTCAGAATAGGTAAACACGAGGACCACTCACTTGGCATATAATTGTATTTAGTGTATATGGATGAGTATTCAAATGCCAATCTGAGGAGACTTTCGGTGTATCGAGCCTCGAAAGGCTTGCTGTTATTTGTATTTCGATGTTTGATAAACTGAGGGTTCCTTTAGGATCGATCCTACCTCTTCTGAAATTAATTTTATGGGATATCTTATCCAAATTCAAAAAACTGCATGCCGACAACATAATCAAACACTGAATTCCAGAATGTCCTAACTGTAGGTTTATTTGAAGGTTTACCTTCATCATAAGACATATTTGGTATCTTTGATATTACGGCATTGGAAATTTCGATTACCCGTTTAGACGATAGCACAAAGTAAAACCCTATTCTAGAAATATATCATTATTATTATTATTATTAGGACGACAGCCAAACATATAAAACACAGTATTAGTTACCTAAATAATTAATAACCGCTTCTCACATTAAAACTAAAAAAAATTTAACCCAAGTATCAACAAAAATAATATTCTTTCAAAAAATAATAAAGTAGTCCGAATTTAATCACAAGAAAAGATGACCGGAAGTAACCACCCTAACTTGCTATAAAATTTATAAAATACTCGACAACCTAAAGTACTTATTTGGCAAAAGAAATATGTACAAGTTTTTATCGCATTAATTATAACCAACGTTTCTCAGTTTGGTAATTAGAGATAATACAATAATCAAGTATATATATATGTATATATGTGAGGAAAGTAATGATGTTAGGCATGATTCATTAGCATGTAGAAACATAATTGTTAACCAAGCCATAAATATAGAGTTTCCGTCAATCTAAATAACAGAATCAGGCTTGACTAATCCTTCAAATTTGTTCATGTAGGCCTATAAAAAAAATATGTTGCCAATTATTCGAATCGACACATGAGCTCAAAAATTTGGCAAAAAAAATCCCTAATTGAAATTAATTTCAAGTAAAATTATATGTCTTTTCCTTTGTGAAGTGGATGGATCATTGATTTGTATGTAAGATATGTGATGACGAAAAGATTAAATTATCAAAAACAATCATCCTTATCAGTAAAATAAAAAGAAAATTAAAATTGGCTAATTGGAACTGAAAGCATTCTTCTGACGTTTAAAATAAATTTAATTATTTAAAGACCCCTGCAAATCACTAAACGAGACAAAAAAATCTCTTCGCAATTTTTTACTAAATTAATGCCACTTCTCTTAACGTTATAAATCGTTTATACAGTTCAAGTGACCCTACGTAAATTCTACGACCCTACGCTAATTCTTGGGAACCACTTCCCACAGTAAAACTCAAAAAGGGTTTTGGTGCAAATAGTAACCAAAAGTATTCTTTCAAATAAAAGTCAAGAAAAACAAGAGCCCCTACAAATGGCATTAAGCATCTCTCATAAATTAAATGGAAAAAATAACGCCGTGGGTTTTCAAAGAAAATCATACTATGTACCTCAAATGTCATTAATTGCGTACACAGTTCAATTGACCCCATGTAAAGCGTTGATACGAAAATAAATCAATGCCCGTAACTTCCAGACGCAGTTGAAACCATAAAGATTTATGACAGTTTAGTCGGATCACCTAAGCATAATGTCCTCGAATTAAACTACTTTCCCTTTTCATCTTTTTATTAACAATAAGAATAATTGACCGTACACCGTTGTGTACTCTGAGCCACTTGGATACCTATAATAAATAGTCCTTTCGCCTCAAAACTAAAATCATAGAAATAAATAACTTACCATACTAAAATGTTCCTTAAATACCAAGAAATAAAAACGCCAACCCCAGCGGCAAGAAAAAAGAAATTTGACCAGGTGAAAATGAAAAGATTGGAAAATATCGTGTGGTCTCAAATATTGATATCTCCGATATATCTTTATTTATATATTAATATTTGATCATATTTTGATTATAGGTTGGCGTGGTATAATCAAAAATACATGAAATAGTGTGCTAGTCAGTTTCGGAACCTAAATAAGTAAAAGGAATAATTGCTAAAGAATCGAAAAAGAAAATCAATATCCCTGAATGTAAAAATAAATCAAAATGCTAGCAGTTAAAATACTTATTTTGGCCCACAAATTTCGACATATAAAATTGTGATATAACCATTAACAAAAGATGAGTTTGTAGATAAAAATAAAACCACGCCGGCAGTACAACCCTAAAACAAAAGAAAATTAAATCTCAGAAATAACCAAGAAGCCTAGAAAGACCCGAAAAGGAATCCAAAGTTAACTCACATATCCTTTAAGTCAGATGTGATAATAACCTTGAATAAAAACTATTTCGATAATTTTTGCTGACAATCCAGCAATCAGTTGTATGCTGTATATATATATATATATATATATATATATATATATATATATATAATATATATATATATATATAATATATATATATATATATATATATATATATATATATATATATATATATATATATATATATATATATATATATATATATATATATATATATATATATATATATATATATATAGATATATATATATATATATATATATATATATATATATATATAATATATATATATATATATATATATATATATGTATATATATATATATATATAGATATATATATATATATATATATATATATATATATATATATATATATATATATATATATATATATATATATATATATATTGATATTTCTTAGTTTTCTGTATCATCTGGTAATGGTTGCGTTTTGGGCGTTCCTTGTGGTGAAGAGACCTCTGAAGAGTCTTGGCCAGTTGTATTATTTACTTGGGCGTTTGGGTATTGGGTTCTCGTTGGGGTTTTTGGGGTACTTGATCTCTAGACATATTTCCATTTATCTGGTTTTTTAATTACTCTGCCAGATTTTGTGGTAACTTCCTGTTCGCTTTCTGGCGTTTTATTCTTTTTCAAATTTCCCATAGAGATTAGGTCACATTTCTTGTACTGTTTCAATAAGAATTTTTGACCTTTTAATTTAGCCTGTTTTGCATGTGCGGTAGCCGAAGTTGGTTTTCGTTCTTGTGTGTCTTGGGGTTCATCTGGAGCTGATTCATCGTCGGATTCAGTACTACTAGCTCCTGAGGATTCATCATTAGGGCTTTTTGGGGTAGTGCTCTACAATTTAGGAGTATCACCTGCCCTTGCTTTCATATATCTCGTCTCCTCTCGAGGTAGAGGGTTTGTTTTTCCTTTCCTCAAGCTGAAGTCCTGTTTCGGGGGAGTTAAAAGATTCTTGGGAACTCTGGGAGGAGTTGAATGTTTGTGGAGAGTGCCTCCATTGTTTGAATGCCATATCCTCTGGGGGGTGGGGTTTTTTTTTGTAACAAGGTCTGTTGCCAGGAGGCTGATTCCTTGGGCTTGACTTTGGATACCGTTATGTGATGGTATTGTCCTAGATTTTCATCTTCAGAGTGTTCCTGGGTCCAAGGCAAGGTACTTTGCCTTGTTTTTATTGGGTAATTGATGATGTCCATAGCTTCTCTCAAATTTTTTATATTTCTTTTATTTGTATCCCTGGGTGGAGTTTTTTTTATTTTTGCACCCGGGGTTTCCATAGCTTTATTTAATTAATCCTGTAACGATAGGGGTCTCTCTTTCGGGGTTGCAGGTGATACCTTATCGTCCGGAAGTCTTTTGGGGGGACATGGGGTTGAAATTTTATCGGGGAAAAATTGGGTTTTTGGGGACAAGGTATAATCTAATTCTTCCGAGCTTTCTGATGATGAACTTTTTGGACCTTTTGAGGTTCTTATTGGTATGGGTATTGAGGGTTTTCTTTTAGGGATGACTAAATTTTTCATGGCTAAAATTCTTCAAAGTTTTCCTCGTCGCTATGATTCTCAAAATAGTCTTGTTTGAAGTTGAAAGGTTTTAACTCGGCTAGTCTGGACTTGGGGAATTCATTCTCCGCGTTTGAAGAGTCAGTAGATGAGGGTTGGTTGCCCACCTGGCTGGGTACTTGGCCCTTTTTATACGGCTAACATGTGCCTTATATGTTCTTCCGTTGTCAGGGTTTATCATTTTAAAAGTAAAATCATTGTCGTATTTCTTGATTATTCTATAAGGTCCCGAATATTTATTGGAAAGTTTTTTGCCTTCCACCTTTGCCTCATTCTTTAGGTATACACAATCTCCTAATTTAAAATTTATGTTCCCTTGACTTTGGATTCGTTTCTCAACTCTTGGTTTATCTTACATTTTTCTAATTCTTGTCTAACTACCTTATAGGTTTTCCTCATCCTATTTATAAAATCTTGCTTGTAGTCCTCTGTATTATTGTAACGTTGTCTGGATTCTATAATTTCCTGATAAGGTATTTTAAATCGCACCCAAATAAAAGAAAAAATGGACTTTCTTTAGTTGTTTCTGAATAGGCAGTATTAATTACATTGGTTAAGTAAGGTAGATATTGATCCCAATCGTTTCGGTTGTCTTTTGTATAAATACTCAAGACATTGGAAAATATTTTGCGCCTGTTTTCAATTTTCCCATTAGCTTGGGGATGGTAGGGGGATGTCACCAATTTCTCTATGTTAAGAAAACTCATTAAATCTTTTGTTACATTAGAAACAAAATTACTTCCATTATCACTGAGAACAATGTAAGGGACGCCAAATTTTAAAAATATTTTTGCTAACGCTTTACTCGTAGCGTATGCACCTTGATTTTTCAATGCTTTGGCAAAAGTGAAACCGGTAAAGTGATCTATAACTGAAAGAACGCAGGTATGGCCTCTGTTGGAAATAGGTAATCCTCCACTGGTTCCAAATAAATCGAATGAAACGATGTCGAAAGGAAACCTTGCTACTGGCACTCCTCCCATCGGGGGATGGGGGTAAGTTTGGGGATTCTTTCTTAAATTACATGATTCGCAATTGTTTATGAAGTCTTTGAGTTTGGTTAATGCTGAAGGAACAAAGAAATATCGTTTTAATCTATGATAGGTTTTCGTGATTCCCAGGTGTCTGCCTATATCTGAATGAAAATATTCAAAGTCAGGTATTGTTAGGTTTTGGGGTAGGTTTGGTAACTCACATAATTTTTCTCTTAATTCCGTATCTTGGATATGGTCTAATTGAAATTTTTCCAAAAATTGGGGTCTTTTTAGTGGGTACCTATTCTTGGGACTACTAACACCAATGATATTAACTAAGCTTTTCTTGGAGTTTTTCCATTCGTTTAGCTCGTGCTCAGAAATCACGTGTATTTCAACGAGGCATGTTCCCTTTTTAATGTAATAGTATCATTTTCATGTGTATTTGTTAACCAAATAAAACCTTCACCTTTTTCAAATAGAATAATCTGTTTTTCACAAAATAGATTTCTCCACATGGGGATGCCAACCAAATATCGGCATTGTCATTTACGGGGCATTTGTGAGATTTGAACTCTTTGCATTGTTTTTTTTGGGGGGGGGTTTGTTTTACACACCGCGAATCCATAATATTTTTCTTCCGAGTCATTTTCTCTAAAGTTAAAATTGACACTTGGTTGCGTCAAATCTTCCGCTTGTGGGGTTGGCTGTAAGGGGATAGTACTGAGAGTTATTATCTCGTTCCATAATTCTGCTATTTTCTTTATTTCTGTTTGCCTATACTCCTGCATTTTCCCTATTTTTGTTTTTATTGACTCGAGCCATTTGCTGCTAAGGTTTCTCCTACAAGACGAGAAATGGGGTACAAAAGACTTTATTCTATTCACTGTTGCTTCCCTTTTTTCCACGCGTCGGAGAATAGGATCGGATGGATACACGAGTCTGTGATTCGCTATATCTGGGAAATTCTTGCATATTATGAAGTTGGCTTGACTATGCCCTGTGACGCTAGTTAAACTGGGAATTATAAAAATTTTCCGTCGTTTAATAAATACTTGCAATCTATTAAATACATTCGAGTTTATTATGTTAACTGATGCACCGGAATCTATTAGCGCTTTGAAATTAACAAATGCAACACCAAACTTATTTAATATAGGTAATATGTCATTAATATCGCTTAAAGAAGGTACAACTACTGGAAGGGACCTATAAAAAATACTGGCCTCCAGGGTCCCGGTTAATTTTCTTGGGGGCCTGATTCGTTTCCCTGTGCATTTATTTGATAGGTTGGTGTTTGACATTGGGGCTGGGTGGGAATTTCCCTAGCAAGTTGATTGACATTTGATTGTCTTGGTTGCCAGGTATTATTGCGTGGGTTGGAATTTCTTGTGCCGACGGCTCGCGGCATTTGTTCATTTTGCATTGACGAAAAATTTCTTCCTGTCGGGAAAAATATCTTCTGTCATCGCTCGTATTCCTGTTAAATCCAGTCGGATACACTGTCCGTGAATTAAATTGCTACATGTTTTGTTGCGTATTTGGGTTTGGGAACCGATAATTATTCTGTCGGTTGGGGGAAGGGTTTGCGTATTCCAATCCTTGTTGTTAGGGGTTGCGGAATGATGGGAGGCGTTGGGGGTTACTTCTATAACTTCATGACCCATTGGCATTTAAGTTTGTTCTCCCGAACAAACGGTTATTAAAACTGGGGGTTGCTGGTGTATAGTTGTTTCTAGTACGGCATTTCCTGGCAATATGTCCTTGTTTATTACATGCATAGCATATAATTGGGGAGTTATTTACGTAGTTTGCCGTATTAGTTGGTACGAGACGTACCATTCTTTGTGGTAGGGGTTGAGGATCTATTTTGGTTCGGTTTTGGTGAATTATCTCTCGAGAAAAATGCGGGTGAAATTCCTCGTGATCTTCCCAAGTTGATTCTCCTACATTATTTATTCTTGACTTATTGTGATTTGCCACAATCGTGTCAATTTCAACCATTCTCTCTACTTACTGAACTGCCAGCTCTAATGTTTGAATATTTTTTTATATTAGCATTCGGTCAAGTTTGGGGCTTAATCCTTGCAAGAAAGCATTTCGTACAATTTTATCATATACAGGACCAGATTCTTTCCCATATTTAGCCTCTATTGATACCATTACTTTATGTAGGTATTCCCTAACATTTTGGGTTTCATCGAAACATACAGTTCCGTGCTTTAATTTGTGTGTTGAACTGTTTTCAACAAATCTTTCTTGGAACGCTTTTAGCAGTTTTTCTATTGAGTTTATTGGAAGGTTGTTATCTTCCCCTATGGTGTTCTCTATTTGTTTTAAAAATTTTAATGCTTGCCTTTTAAGTATCATTAACAACATGCCTACTAATGATTTTAAGTCCGTTTTAGTTACATCTACGAATTGCTTTAATTAGATACTAAATTCATCTACGTCTGAGTCTCCGTTATATGTGGGAAGGGATTTTGAAATTTCCACTGTTTTGGCAATAAGTTTTTGCTTTAGCAATTGTTCGTTTGGATCTAACGACATATTGGTTAGTTTTTTTTCAAAATTAATTAAAATTCGGCACTGGTTTTATTTTTTTTATATAACTCAAATTTGACACTTCCAAATTATACTTTTTTTGTTACTATTTTAAGGGACTTAGGCCTTAAAAAAATATTGCACTTCAAATACTGCACAAAATATTGCACTTTCTCTATGCGTAATATTTCTCAATAATTTTTTTTTAGAAAATTTTGTCCTTGTGTTTTGCTCCTTTAAACAGCACCGTGCCAATTCTAATGGGGAGGTTTTCATTTATTGATTTTATACGTTTATTCCTCTAATCTAATGGGGGATTTCGTTTATTAATTTAATTGGGGGGGGGGGGGTCAATTAACTCTGTATAGGGGGGTTTCAATTATTTCTTTTTATGGGGGTGTTTTCATTTATTAATTTTCATATATTTTAATGAGGGGGTTTTCAATTAACTCTTTATGGGGGAGTTTTTCAATTAAATCTTTAGTTGGTGATTCGCGAATAGCATACCATAGTATAGGGGGAACTACGTGTGATGGGGGATTAAAACAACGGTTCAAATGGAGAAGTTAGGTTAGGTTAGGTTAGGTATACAACTATATCCTCCGTTTTCGCCGGAGGTTACATTCAGGCGTTGCTAAAAAGTATATTACACTAGTCGTATTGGTTCAGACTGTATGTCCTATATTTTTATTGGACAGGGATGCACCAATTGGCTTCTTGAATTTTGATACGATTTATGACTTTAAGATATCACTTTGGAATTTTGCATCTCGAGTAACTATTTTTTTGCATAATAAATTCTACCATCTCTTGATTGTTTGGAAATTCAAGCTCTTAAGATTTAAATTACATTGTTGGTCAACCGTCATGTTCATTTGATCACACTGATATTTATTGCATACTTTGGCGACACAGAGGCGGATTTATTTATTGCTGTTAAATTTTCTGTGGGAAAGATTTTTTCATAGATTTTGT
The DNA here is from genome assembly GCA_027921565.1 of Artemia sinica. Taxonomy (NCBI): domain Eukaryota; kingdom Metazoa; phylum Arthropoda; class Branchiopoda; order Anostraca; family Artemiidae; genus Artemia; species Artemia sinica. The sequence goes on along the minus strand of CM051272.1, from coordinate 3,908,768 downwards.
CCAATTAAGATACAATTGTTTCGCTACTTTTTAAATTCGACGATTAAGTCTTACTCGATCTGTAGGTTACTTGAATTTTTAGGTTCATATTTCGGGCGATTTTATTTTACGTGGGTAACTTTAATTGGAAAACTTTGAGGTTTTGAAAATTGATCCCATTACATATCATCCTTCCCATTCTTAACGAGGTCCTCATCGTTGTGTTACTACTACTCTTCCTACTTTTTGAATTTTGATCTCGCTTAAAACAAACTTAACTTGGTACTTCTTACTTGAGTTTACTCAGCTTTGGTAAGATGTATAATTTTTTTTTTCACATTCCAGATTGCTTTATGAGACTACATATATGAAGACATTACTTTAAAGTCCATCACCTATTCACTCTATTTGGCGAAAGGGCCAAAGAGTTTCTATTGACTAACACATTTGGTTATATGATTACGTATATAATTATTATTTCCTCCACCTAATACTAAAATTATCTTCACCTGATAAGCTAATAATTCCACATTGTTTTAACTAATTAAGTTCTGCCTTTGCAATTATTCTACAACCTGACATGGTACACGTTCGCTACTACTGATACTAGGTTATAGTTCCACCTGACGCTATATTGACACGATAAATAACTGACTTCAAGAGCACTGATATGTATGGATTAAAATAAGTTGCAAATAAAAAGTTTTACACATTTATAGGTATAAGCTTAATGTCTGATTGCAACACTGGGATAATGTAGCTTGCACTTGTTTACATCTGTTTTATGAAAAGTTTCTCAATATTCACTAAAGTTACAAGTTAGATACATAAGACTTTACACTTACTTCATCATTCTACGTGTCTATAATGCTCACATACGCTGTCACTCTAACTTTGCGCTTCCGTTCAATTAATTCCTGGGTTGGCTAATTGTTTATGGTTTGTCTTCGTGGAGTTTCACTTTTTGGCACTTGTTCCTTGGGATAAGCGTTTATGTTGTTCATAAGTATGACTACTTGCACAAAATTGTCCGTGCGTGGTTTGTTACGTCATATACGAGAGGTTGATGTTATAGATTTGTTGAAATGTTTCCTGGGTACAAAACCCTTGGGGAATTGATTACATGAAATGGGTATCTTGATCGCTGGGCTGGGTAACTCTTCTTGGGCACTTCTATCCTCGGGAAAATTTTATACTCGTACAGTTTAAATTTCCCGTAGATTGTTCACGTTTTAGTCCTTCTTTTATTTGAATGAAGGGCTGTGTTACGATATGTAAGGGTCATTATGGTTAGATCAAAACTTGATCTCAGGTTCTATGTTCGACGCATTGTCTTTGATTCTTGTTTTAATGATACACCATCATTGAGGGCTTAATCATGGGGATTATGGCTAAGATAACTTGGTTTGGTTTCTTCTCTGACACTTTATTTTGGGAAAGTTTTGCACGGACAGTTTATATTTCCCGCAAAATTGTTCATGTTTGGTTCTTCTTCTCATGGAGGATGGTTTGTTTTTTGCGACATCTAATAATGATTTGGATAGGGTTAAGATTTAAACTTGGAATCTTGTTTCAACACATTGTCTCTGATTTGGGGCTTAAGATATATAATCTTTGAGGGATTGACTCCAGGGTTATTCTTGGTCCTTAGGATTTCATGTTTGGGACCATACCGTCAAAGGATAGTTATCGACAGATTTTATGCAGTTTTACCACATGCTGGTCGGGGTGGTTCTCTAGGTAATCATTAATTCAGATATATACATATATATAGGGTTCTCGGTTTGCCGATATTGTTTGAGGTAGTGTTACCTGGTACTAGGCTTGGGTGACTTGGATTGTCATCAGGGTATTGTCTTCAGGGGTTTCCTTCGTGAGTACTTATCGGTGGTTGACGAATGATGAGAGTAGATGCTACTAGGTTGTATCCGTGTTGCGTGCTGGTACACCAAGAATGAATTTGCACTGATTACTCTACTTCCTGGAATATAAATATCTAGGCAGAATCATATGCTCTTTATGATTACGTAAGTTAAAACACATACGGCAATAATACATAATTTATACAATTTTATACGGGGACTATTATTTGAAATAATAGTCGTGACTAGTCGTACTAATAATATCAACTTAATATGGGTAAGGTTAAACTTAAAGATAAAACGAATAAGAGCAATTTTCATGCTTTTACATGCATATTGCGGCAACACTAGATTACTATGAGATAAGCTCAGTAATCATAAGAAAAATGATTGAGTTCACGAAAAATAACACAATATGAGAATTTCAAGATCTAATGATTATACATATATATATATATATATATATATATATATATATATATATATATTATATATATATATATATAATATATATATATATATATATATATATATATATATATATATATATATATATATATATGTATATATATATATATATATATATATATATATATAATATATATATATATATATATATATATATATATATAATATATATATATATATATATGCATTTGGCAAATGTTCAGTATTCAATATATTTTAAATGTTATTCAACACTCAACTACTTTAGCATTTACTTTTCTATTATATAACTACATGCGAGGTAGGTTACAAGGTTTTATGAGAGGTCTCGATTTACTATAAATTTTCAAGCCTTTACTGTTTACGTGCGTCCATACTGCTTAATAAATACGTATTTCATCTTTGCAGCTGCATGGGTTTACGCAAACAATAAGTAGAGATTTGGGACTTGACATAGCACGAATGAGGACCTCTACTCCCATTCGCTCGATTATATCCTCCCGTATTTTATGGCTTAAAGGTTTTCAGGGAGTTCTGGGTTTAGGTTTTGCATCTCACTTGGCTCAATACAATCATCCTTTGGGTTTTGTCTCCGTGGTCTCATAATTTTTCCATAACTTAAATCAACAATATCCTCATGGCTAGAGGAATAAATGAGCTCCAGTATCGCAAACGACTAAATATTCCACTTGAAATGAGCTGAAGACGCTCCAGATTGGTTTCACGTATGCGATAATCTTCGGTCTCTTTGTGAATAAGGGAATTCATATTTCTCATGCATTATGACTATTTTGGGGGTAGTTTCAATGCTTAGTTATGATTCCCTGCTTTATGACGTCTTGGGCCACTGCGTGAACAATGAAAATTATGATAGCATTCGTTAGTCGCACCTTCCATTCTAATTCTAAAATTAATATGTGTCAATTTATATTGCAGTGTAATCTATTCTTATATTTTTTTAATTTATTCTCTTGGGTTTTGAATATAGATTGTATTATTACACGAACAGCAGACATCGCTAACCACATGGCTTCTACTTATATTGAAGGTACTAATCCTTTCTCAAATTGTAATTTATTCCCAATTTTCCTGTTACGGATCGATATTTGGGACTATTTGCCAATCTTAGTTCAACACCATACGACTCTGTGTTATACTCCCTTAAATCATATTTGACATTCCATTTTTTTGCGAAAACATCTTCCCCAGATTTATTCACAATGAGGATTGCTGCAGAATATATCACATTTTCTTTCGCGTGCTTTATAGTTATGAACTCTGTGTCGATAATTGCCTTGGCCATTGTTCTGAAATGAAAGGTAGTTTCTATTGACTTTTGTCTAGTTAATTTTTTCAAGATTAGTTACAATCATGGTATACTCTAGGTTTAGGTCAAACTACCTTTTCGCCGGTATTTCCTCATACATCGGGTACTTATTCGTTCGACATAATTCGATGCTTCTAAAGCTCCATATTGACTAATAAAGAATATATACTTTGAATGGAAAGTAAGGTAACTTCAGGTCGAGGTTGAACTACTTTTTTCACCGGTTCCACCTTGCACCAGGCTATTTGTGTATTCGAACGTAATTCGATTCTCTAAAGTTCCATACAGGCTTAAAAGTATTGAGACTTTCGAGAAACTACCTCTTTTTTGTCAATATATTAACAATGTATTTAAATCCCGTGACATTCACTCTAATTCAAAGTTTTTTAAATATTAATACAGTACTAGTTTATTCATATAATGTGCTTTTTAAATAATAATGATAATCGATTTACATAGACATAACACTTCAGATAATATTGGAGGGTTCTTTTATTATTCGTTTCAACGAGATTATTTATATATATACAGTTTCTTCCACTGATATCGGCTTTTAATTTCAATATGGGTGCATCATCCGGCAGTGCCGCCTTTGAACTTGGAGATGTTAGCATATTGGCAAGTCGATAATTTTCCCATGACGATACATTTGAACTGACAAACCTGAGTTCAAACACTATATTATCTTTACCGCTTTCAGGTGTATTTAAGTACATTAAATACACTAATAATTGGTTTGGGAGGTGCAGGCCCTCCAATTTGGCAGTTATTTCATTCCTTCGCATATTTTGTCGAATGACTTTCCGGCACAACTGAGATAATGACAACGGGTCATTTATTATTTTTACTACGGAGAAACTTAAATTTACGTGTGACTGGCAACAGCATAGTTGCTCTTGCACGATTACATCTAAGCCGGGGAATATTTTGATTCCAAAATTTTCGTCTTGTTGGAAGAAGTTCAGGGTTATTTTCTTTATATCTTTATAATTCCTTGGCGTAATTTGAAAAATAGCGGATCCCGTTGAAGGGTTTATTGGATTTAGATACGTGTTATTTACACAATTGACGTATAAGGCCTTAAGGAAGCTTTCACCTTTTAACATATGTCCTCGGTCTATTAGTATGGAGAGAAATTTAATTGGCCAAATTGTAGTTATGTTGTTATCTTCTTGATTTACGTTTCAGACCGTAGTTCGTTTCATCAGATCTTTTCATTTGGTATGATCAAGACGATTGTTTAGCTATAGACTCTTGGTTTAATGACAACTATCTTAAATTATAGTATTTTTAGGAATAGAAGTATTTACGTAATAACTGTATACCTTTCATTTAACAAGGTTTGCGTTAGGTTACTGTAGTCAAAGATAGTAAATGATTACTTAATAGTAATATATTTTCAATTTAATTATGTTAAGTTATATTAGTTCAAGGTATAACAATGATTACGTAATAGCTATGCCCTTTTAATCTAATAATGTTTATCATAAGTTATAGTTATTTACTTGGCCTTTTTAGTTTTATGGTATTTAATTTTTATTAGTATTCTGACGTTTCTCTTCCTGCACAAATTGCTCTTAGTAAGGAAATACCTTGGCACGGCGCTTGCCTACGAAATTAATCAAACCGTGTACCCGCTCCCTGCCAAAGTATTCCCCACGTATCGGACTTTTTGTACATCTCCGCTCCATATTCTCGTATGGTCAGTTTTGTTAAAGTGATTCTTCTAATGGTAGGGGTGAGGTAGGGTAATTCTTGCGGATCACTTTCTATAGAGAGATTAGTTGATTTTCTCATGAAAGCTCGCCGAACAAACGGTTGTGATGAATGGGATAATGCATCACAGGTCACAACAGCTGACCAGCAAGTACCCATGTTGTAGGGTTGTTTCTCTTAACTGTAGTTTATAATTCTTTATTATTCATCGTTCACATTTATAACTGGGTAGTAGTTTCTCATAGAGAGCTTGGGATCAATCAGGAGGAAGAGGGATAGTAGACACCACCTCCACCTGACTTCCCAAAGCTTCCCACGACTGAGGGTCCATCCATTTGTCAGTTATTTCTTTGTTACGTAATCAAAACTCGTATCTGTATAGTTGTTTTTCATAGAGAGCCAGGGCCAAATGAGAACGGGAACTGGATGACAATGACACCACTCCCATCCCCCTGTGGCCACAGTCTCTCATGATTGAGGGTCCATTTGTTTACGAATTTTGAAGAAATAGGCAGTTATAGTACTTGCCAAGCGATTTCTTGTTGTGTAATAAAGTCTCGTAATAAGTCACTAGAACGATGCATTCTCCACTCATCCGATAATCGAACATAAGGAAAACGGAAAACACATCACTCCAGTTTCGATCAGCCATTGAACAAAATTTCACGAAAATCCCCACCAAAAGGAGTCGAGCCAAGTCAGCAACAGGTTTTACAACGTCCGGTGTCTCCCTCATTGGGAAAATTCAGTAATTTGTGTAATCCTTTCTCAAGGGAAGGTGAGAGTCAAGTGCTTGCGTGGTGGGATAATATATACCACGCCTATTCTTGGCTCTGACCTCCTATGATCGGGGTCTATCCATTTTCACTATCTCGTATCCAATGGCAATTTGAACTATTCCTCCTACATCATTTTCCAAGGATTTCATGGGGTTGTGAATGAGAATTGCCGTGTATATTGAGCTTTTATTACTTATCGAAAGTAAAAAAAATTTATTCTTTTTACCTCCTGGAATGGGTAAGGTATCCCTACTGATTTTTGACTAAAAGTGTGTTTTTACTTAGTTTTGAGTGAGTTTTTGGGCTTAAACTGTTAAAGGAAAAGTTGTAGCATATTTTTCGCTAGCATATTTTAATTAATGGGAGAACTGGTTATCAGTTTGAAAGAGTTCTTAAATTTTCACTTAGAATTTAATGTGGGCATTCGATCCCTATACTTGGTAAATCCTCATATCCAACAATCTATTAAGTATCTGTAGTTAACAATTTTTTTTAAACAATCTTTTTAAGCGTCCGTAGTTATTGTGTATGCTACCAACGTAAACAAATTCCATTGCGACCAAAGTTTGAAAATATGAACTTATCTTCTAAGGCTATTGAAAACTAAGGCCTTAAAACTTCTTACAGGGCAATAGTAAGCTATTAAACTGTAATGCATTTTCATTTATTGTTTCACTTCATTCAGCTTTGATTACCTTCTATTAAAATACCTATTGATTTATTTTCTTCAGTCTTGCACTCGATAAATTTATAGGGAGTTAATTTATTTTATATTGAGGGCGGTTCTTCCTTAATTGCTTATTTTGGATAGCTATTCTTTAAGTTGAACCGAATGAAGAGTTGTGTATTGATTTTTACTCAAATAATATCTTTAAAATATCTAGGAATAAACTCCTTATTTCAGGGTATTTCAGAATTGTGCTAAATTGGTGGAATACAAAGGCTTGTTAGTCGAGATTAAATCTTCCCGTTCGAATGAGTTAAAAAAACATATCCACATTTAATGTGTCGACTTATTCTTCTTCCGTGGCAGAGTTATTGCTATGTGGCAGAGGTGCTTATATTCATGCACGATATTATCTAAAAATTTGTTAAGGCATAATTTTTTTTTTATTTCCTAAACGAAATTAAGATATATTTACGTATTGTAATGAACCATTGGTAAATTAGAGTTAGTTTAGTCCCAATTTAGACGTAATAAGTTAAAATAAGCTGTAATCTTTTTGTTATGAAGTCATTGGAGATGCGACCGAAAGATATGGGAATTAAACTGCGCAAAATGCGGTATATAAAATTTAATTGTTTTATATTATTGTGAAGTTAAAATCATTGCGTACGAGAAACTTATCTGGGTAACGGTTTCACAATATTGTAAAAGGAAGGTATTAAGATGTTGTAAACATATAATATTTTAATCATATCTCTACTGGGCTATTTATGGCAAATCGTGTTCCTATATTGGGGATAAACAGACAGGACTCGGGGTGTTGGCCCGGTTATTGCCTTCAGATATGAAAAAAGCTGCATTTAGTCTGGGACTTATCCCTTTGTATAGTCAATATCTATTACATCCCGCCATTCTGCTTCTGTGGCAGAGATAGTGCCACATGGCAGTGGTATGTCATTACCTAAAATTTTGCAGGGATATGTGTATGCGTTTGAATGGGCACCTTGCATGAGGTATAAAAATGTATTTACTTTATATTAATTTAATCGTAAGATTAGCCCGCGTGACTATTTCTTATTTAGTTTAGCGTGGACTAGTTTTGTTTCCGCAAGACTCAGAATTGTCCTTTTTTCTTACTATTCATTTTCTTCCTATTTATAATTCATTCACGTGGTATTATTCTTTGACTCATTACTTTTCTGAAAGGAATCTGTTCAATTTGCCTACCCTGATTTCGTGGTGTCACACGTCGGTGCCACGAAAGTGCCACGCGACAAGGGGGGGGGGGTTCATACATTTTATTATAATATTACCTATATTCTCTGTTACTTTTTTGAGTTCTATCGCGATATTTTTTTTACTAGGTTAGCCTTTTACAGGTATTTGATTTGAAGAGAAAGTTTCAGGAATTAAGCTTTGTTACACCTTCCAATTCAGGGTTATTTAAACGTGTTTCTGAACAAAAACAATTTTTAACTTTGGGCCATTGTTAGTACGTTACAGGTGCTAGGATTCTATTCATCTATTCATAAAATTTTGGCGATTTATGGCTTCCACTTTCGTTTGATTACATTAGAAATTATCCTTGAATCATTCATACCCCGTATAAATGTTCGTTTATATTTTATTAATTTTAGTTCAAACTCATATGTGCCTTAGTGAATACATATTTTTGAACTCTTAAATAGTTTGCATTTCGTAAAGCTGGATTTTTATGAATAAATACCGTTTACTATGTTACACTTCTTCTTTGGGGGATAAAGTTTAGCAAGGATCTAAGGCCATGACTAGTTTATAAGGTTAGTAAAAACTATTAAATACTGTGTTTCTTATTATATGAGTGTTTATGAATTACGATAATTTTTTGGAAAAATCTTCTTATTTGTGCATAAATTGGTTAGTTTGTGAATAATCTTGGTTGCTAGTCCGTACATTGGCATGCCTGGACGACATATTGCGGGACTTACGTCTTTTGCGAGAACCCATAGAAATTGGATTACGCTATTTCTTTATGCTATTTCTCGAGAATTAGGCTAAAACTGCAGGCTTATTCTTATAGGTAACTATAGCACAGATTAGTTTCAAAAGTTCCCGTTAACGAAAGGGTCATTAATTTTTAGCGGACGCTCTTCATTAAGTCCTATTATTTATTGTCTGTTTTCTGAAGCATAATAATATCTGCTATTGTCAAAGAGACATTAGCCTAGTTATACACCTTGCCCATTCATTTTTTTTCTTTTTTTTTGCCGCGACGAATTTCTGATTGATTGTCGCAAGGGTCATTTTCGCGGCACGTGCTATTTGGTTGCACCCTAAATATTTTGTTTACTTCCTTTATCTAGGATTTACGATATTTTAGGATTTAAATAATTGGTTTTATGCTTTTACCCTTTTGGAAGGCTATTTTAGTAAAACTGCCTGTTTTACATATATATATATAATATATATATATATATATATATATATATATATAATATATATATATATATATATATATATATATATATATATATATATATATATATATATATAGATATATATATATATATATATAATATATATATATATATATATATATATATATATATATATATATATATATATATATATATATATATATATATATATATATATATAGTATATATATATATATATATATATATATATATATATATATATATATAGATATATATATATATATATATATATATATATATATGTATATATATATATATATATATATATATATATATATATATATATATATATATATATATATATATATAATATATATATATATATATATATATATATATATATATATATATATATATATATATATATATATATATATATATAATATATATATAATATATATATATATATATATATATATATATATAATATATATATATATATATATATATATATACAGCATACAACTGATTGCTGGATTGTCAGCAAAAATTATCGAAATAGTTTTATTCAAGGTTATTATCACATCTGAATTAAAGGATATGTGAGTTAACTTTGGATTTCTTTTCGGATCTTTCTAGGCTTCTTGGCTATTTCTGAGATTTAATTTTCTTTTGTTTTAGGGTTGTACTGCCGGCGTGGTTTTATTTTTATCTACAAACTTATCTTTTGTTAATGGTTATATCACAATTTTCTATGCCGAAATTTGTGGGCCAAAATCAGTATTTTAACTGCTACCATTTTGATTTATTTTTACATTCGGGGCTATTGATTTTCTTTTCCGATTCTTTAGCAATTATTCCTTTTACTTATTTAGGTTTCGAAACTGACAAGCACACTATTTCATGTATTTTTGATTATACCACGCCAGCCTATAATCAAAATATGATCAAATATCAATATATAAATAAAGATATATCGAAGATATCAATATTTGAGACCACACGATATTTTCCAATCTTCTCATTTTCACCTGGTTAAATTTTTTTTTCTTGCCGCTAGGGTTGGCGTTTTTATTTCTTGGTATTTAGGGAAAATTTTAGTATGGTAAGTTATTTATTCCTATGATTTTAGTTTTGAGGCAAAAGGACTAAATATTATAGGTATTCAAGTGGCTCAGAGTACACAACGGTGAACGGGTCAATTATTCTTATTGTTAATAAAAAGATGAAAAGAGAAAGTAGTTTAATTCGAAGACATTATGCTTAGGTGATCCGACTAAACTGTCATAAATCTTTATGGTTTCAACTGCGTCTGGAAGTTACGGGCATTGATTTAATTTCATATCAACGCTTTACATGGGGTCAATTGAACTGTGTACGCGATTAATGACATTTGAGGTACATAGTATGATTTTCTTTGAAAAGCCACGGCGTTATTTTTTCCATTTAATTTATGAGAGATGCTTAATGCTATTTGTAGGGCCTCTTATTTTTGCTGACTTTTATTTGAAAGAATACTTTTGGTTACTATTTGCACCAAAGCCCTTTTTGAATTTTACTGTTAGAAGTGGTTCCCAAGAATTAGCGTAGGGTCGTAGAATTTACGCAGGGTCACTTGAACTGTATAAACGATTTATAACGTTAAGAGAAGTGGTATTAATTTAGTAAAAAATTGCGAAGAGATTTTTTCGTCTCGTTTAGTGATTTGCAGGGGTCTTTAAATAATTAAATTTATTTTAAACGTCAGAAAAATGCTTTCAGTTCCCATTGGCCACTTTTAATTTTATTTTTATTTTACTGATAAAGATGATTTTTTTTGATGATTTAATCTTTTCGTCATCACATATCTTACATACGGATTAATGATCCATCCACTTCACCAAGGAAAAGACATATAATTTTACTTAAAATTAATTTCAATTAGGGAATTTTTTCGCCAAATTTTTGAGTTCATGTGTCGATTCGAATAATTGGTGACATATTTTTTTTTGTAGGCCTATATGAACAAATTTAAAGGATTAGTCAAGCCTGATTCTGTTATTAAGATTGATGGAAACTCTATATTTATGGCTTGGTTAACAATTTTGTTTCTATATGCTAATGAATCATTCCTCACATCATTACTACCCTCACATATATACATATATATACTCGATTATTGTATTATCTCTTATTACCAAACTGAAAAAACGTTGGTTATAATTAATGCGATATAAACTTGTACATATTTCTTTTGCCAAATAAGTACTTTAGGTTGTCGAGTATTTTATAAATTTTACAGCAAGTTAGGGTGGCTACTTCCGGTCATCTTTTCTTGTGATTAAATTCGGACTACTTTATTATTTTTTGAAAGAATATTATTTTTGTTGATACTTGGGTTAAAGTTTTTTTTAGTTTTAATGTGAGAAGCGGTTATTAATTATTTAGGTAACTAATACTGTGTTTTATGTGTTTGGCTGTCGTGCTAATAATAATAATAATGATATATTTCTAGAATAGGGTTTTACTTTGTGCTATCGTCTAAACGGGTAATCGAGATTTCCAATGCCGTAATATCAAAGATACCAAATATGTCTTATGATGAAGGTAAACCTTCACATAAACCTACAGTTAGGACATTCTGGAATTCAGTGTTTTATTATGTTGTCGGCATGCAGTTTTTTGAATTTGGATAAGATATCCCATAAGATTAATTTCAGAAGAGGTAGGATCGATCCTAAAGGAACCCTCAGTTTATCAAACATCGAAATACAAATAATATCAAGCCTTTCGAGGCTCGATACACCGAAAGTCTCCTCAGATCGGCATTTGAATACTCATCCTTATAAACGAAATACAATTATATGCCAAGTGAGTGGTCCTCGTGTTTACCTATCCTGGGGGCTACCCGGGACAGGCAAAGCTAGGACGGTTGTCAACTACACTTTCTCTTCTATGCCTGAATATATAATATATTTTTTTTCCCCAAATTTAGGAAACACTATATTCTGCTCAGCAGAAATATAGGTCCTCTAGTTTAACGTGGATTGCGCACGTGATATTAGGCTATCACTATATCCTATCTCTATACGCTATATCATATAAAGTGCACCCACTTTACTATATTAAACTTATAAAAAAAAATTTTTCATTTAAAAAAGAAAAGAATATTTTCCTCCTTTTTTGAGTTAAATTAATAGCCATGATTGATATTTCTTAGTTTTCTGTATCATCTGGTAATGGTTACGTTTTGGGCTTCCTTGTGGTGAAGAGACCTCTGAGGAGTCTTGGCCAGTTGTATCATTTACTTGGGCGTTGGGTTATTGGGTCCTCATAATTATGTTATTGTCCGTTGGAGGGGTTTGTTGAATAGACTCCATTTTGGGTTTTTATGATGATGCCGGGCTTGATTTGGGATTGTGAAATACAAGGGTTGTGATGACCCTTCGTCGTAATTGTTAGCAAGAATGTTTTCCAAATGGGGATTGAGGGTAGATCAACTTCAACTGTGAAATAGGTTTCCACCATTTTAACTAATTTTGAGCAGAATTCTCTTTGTTTTTGTAATTCTCTGTTGATTTCGTTTTTGTTTTCCTTCAGTTGTTTTTCTAAGCTCTACTGTTGTAGTTTGATTATTTCTTTCTGTGCTTTTAAGTGGTCGTATTGATGCCGTAGTTTTAGGAGCTTTACTCGTTCAGGTGCCAGTGCTTCTTGTACTACTATTGTTGCAGATAGAACTGTACTGTTTCTATAATCTTGGACTTTTTTACCAATTTCTTGCATTTTATTATATAATGCTTGTAATTTTAGCGGTTGGCCAGGGTAATTATATCCCTTAACTAGGGTGGCGTCACGTATTGATTCCATTTCATTCTGGATTTTGACGGTCTAATCCTTAACTTCCATAAATTTATCCGTTTGTTTAGTCACTAGGAACTCATTAATTTTTTGTTCATTTTTTCTTTGGAAGCCTTAACTTCACTAAAAGATTTAAGTGTGGCTTCTATCATATTCTCGATTTTCAGTCTTTCTCTTATCAATTGTGCCGAAGCGTCTAGGAGTTTTGATCGCATCTGCAATAGCTGGTCCATAGTCGTTCCGTCTGTAACGAGGTGGCACTAGGTATTTTTTTGGAGGAGGGGTTGAACAATTCTCGTTCTGCTTCTATCTTCAGGGTTTTTATCAAGCCGGGATTCAGTTTATCTGGAAAAGTTAACTATTAATTTCCTTCGACCTTTTGCGGATAGCTATCGTTGAAGTGTCGTATCCATACATATTCGTTTAAATTTTTTTGCGTATTAACTTTCTCAATTCGCCTTAGCATTATTACTTGATCTCTAGACATATTTCCATTTATCTGGTTTTTTAATTACTCCGCCAGATTTCGTGGTAACTTTTGTTCGCTTTCTGGCGTTTTATTCTTTTTGACTTTCCCATAGAGATTAGGTCACATTTCTTGTACTGTTTCAATAAGAATTTTTGACCTTTTAATTTAGCCTGTTTTGCATGTGCGGTAGCCGAAGTTGGTTTTCGTTCTTGTGTGTCTTGGGGTTCATCTGGAGCTGATTCATCCTCGGATTCAGTAGAACTAGTTCCTGCGGATTCATCATTAGGGCTTTCTGGGGTAGTTCTTTGCAATTTGGGAGTATCACCTGCCCTTGCTTCATATATCTCGTCTCCTCTCGAGGTAGAGGGTTTATTTTCCATTTCCTCAAGCTGAAGTCCCGTTTCGGGGGAATTAAAAGATTCTTGGGAACTCTGGGAGGAGTTGAATGTTTGTGGAGAGTGTCTCCATTGTTTGAATGCCATATCCTCTGGGGGGTGGGGTATTTTTGTAACAAGGTCTGTTGCCAGGAGGACGGATTCCTTGGGCTTGACTTTGGATACCGTTCTGTGATGGTATTGTCCTAGATTTTCATCTTCAGGGTATTCCTGGGTCCAAGGCAAGGTACTTTGCCTTGTTTTTATTGGGTAATTGATGATGTCGATAGCTTCTCTCAAATTTTTATATTTCTTTTATTTGTATCCCTGGGTGGAGTTTTCTTTTTTTGCACCCGGGGTTTCCATAGCTCTATTTAATTAATCCTGTAACGATAGGGGTCTCTCTATCGGGTTGCAGGTGATACCATATCATCTGAAAATCTTTTGGGGGGACATGGGGTTGAAATTCTATCGGGGAAAAATTGGGTTTTTGGGGACAGCGTATAATCTAATTCTTCCGAGCTTTCTGATGATGAACTTTTTGGACCTTTTGAGGTTCTTATTGGTGTGTGTATTAAGGATTTTCTTTTGGGATGACAAAATTTTTCATGGCTAAAAATTCTTCAAAGTTTTCCTCGTCGCTATGATTCTCGAAATAGTCTTGTTTGAAGTTGAAAGGTTTTAACGCTAGTGTTGTCGGCTAGTGTTGACTTGGGGAATTCATTCTCCGCGTTTGAATAATCAGTAGATGAGGGTTTGGGTGCCCACCTGGCTGGGTACTTGGCCCTTTTTATACGGCTAACATGTGCCTTATATGTTCTTCCGTTGTCAGGGTTTATGATTTTAAAAGTAAAATCATTGTCGTATTTCTTGATTATTCTGTAAGGTCCCGAATATTTATTGGAAAGTTTTTTGCCTTCCACCTTTGCCTCATTCTTTAGGTATACCCAATCTCCTAATTTAAAATTTATGTTCCCTTGACTTTGGATTCGTTTCTCAACTCTTGGTTTATCTTACATTTTTCTAATTCTTGTCTAACTACCTTATAGGTTTTCCTCATCCTATTTATAAAATCTTGCTTGTAGTCCTCTGTATTATTGTAATATTGTCTGGATTCTATAATTTCCTGATAAGGTATTTTAAAATCACGCCCGAATAAAAGAAAAAATGGACTTTCTTTAGTTGTTTCTGAATAGGCAGTATTAATTACATTGGTTAAGTAAGGTAGATATTGATCCCAATCGTTTCGGTTGTCTTTTGTATAAATACTCAAGACATTGGAAAATATTTTGCGCCTGTTTTCAATTTTCCCAATAGCTTGGGGATGGTAGGGGGATGTCACCAATTTCTCTATGTTAAGAAAACTCATTAAATCTTTCGTTACTTTAGAAACAAAATTACTTCCATTATCACTGAGAACTTTGTTAGGGACGCCAAATTTTAAAAATATTTTTGCTAACGCTTTACTCGTAGCGTATGCACCTTGATTTTTCAATGCTTTGGCAAAAGTGAAACCGGTAAAGTGATCTATAACTGAAAGAACGCAGGTATGGCCTCTGTTGCAAACAGGTAATCCTCCACTGGTTCCATATAAATCGAATGAAACGATGTTGAAAGGAAACCTTGATACTGGCACTCTTCCCATCGGGGGATGGGGGGGTAAGTTTGGGGATTCTTTCTTAAATTACATGATTCGCAATTGTTTATGAAGTCTTTGAGTTTTGTTAATGCTGAAGGAACAAAGAAATATTGTTTTAATCTATGATAGGTTTTCGTGATTCCCAGGTGTCCGCCTGTATCTGAATGAAAATATTCAAAGGCAGGTATTGTTAGGTTTTGGGGTAACACAGGCATTACCGAGGTTTGGTTTCTATTTGTATCGCATGTTACTATCCTGCAAAGGATTTCTTCGTCTAAATCATAATAAAAATTGTCTATTTCCCTTCTCAGGGCTTTGAACTTATGCAGGGAGGTTATCAGAATTCACAAAATAATTAATGAGAATCGAACACATTTCATCTTTAATTTGGTTTCTTTTAATGTTAGCCAGCGATAAAGGGCGATGATTGACTTCGTTTTCTTCTATTTGGATTTTAGGTTTATTGTTCTTATGTTTTCGTTAACTGGAATTAATGGCATTTATTTCTTTATTTTTGTTATCTGAGGAGTTATTTTCGGGGTATCTACTCAAGTAATCACAGGGGGTATTTTCTTTACCGGTCAAATGTTCAAATTCGTAATCCAGATCTTAGATTTTCATTATCCATCCAGCTAAGATTCCAGTTGTATTTTTTAATATGCTTAGGTACTGCAAGCTCTTACGGTCCGAACGAAGCTTAAATTTTCGCCCCACTAAATAATGTCTAAATTTGCTTAAATGGTAAATTATTGATAGTAGCTCCAATTGCGTTGCAGAATAACTGCTTTCGCCTTTCGATAGAGTTCTGCTTGAATAGCATATGACTTTCTCTATATACTGAGGGGGTTTCTGTAAAGGATTGGGGTAGTTTTCTATTGGGACTAATTGGGAAAGGATTGCACCGATGCCCAAAGTTGAGGCGTCAGTGGTGACTGCGAATTGTCCTTTTCAAAATCTGGTAGCGACAATATTGGTTCGGATTTAAGCGCTTTCTTGAGTGTCTAAGGAAGTTTGAGCTTCCTGCAACCAGTTAATATTTGGGGGGGGGGGGTTCCTTTAGTTAGGTCCGTTAAGGGTTTTGCAATTTGGGCGTAGTTACGTAGGAATTTTCTAAAACAACTTGTTAAACCAAGAATGGCTCTCAATTGTTTTATAGTTTTTGGAGGTTTGAGATTCTCTACACATTTTATCTTCTCAGGATCCAGTGATATATGACCTTGGGTCACTATCATTCCTAAGAATTTTATTTCAGATTGAAGTAAATTTACTTTTCCAGGTCTACATTTTAGATTACCCTTTGAATTTTTCAAAAACTTTGGCTAATGTGTTTAAATGATCCTCTGGGGTTTCTCCTACACAGATCACATCATCCACAAAATGAATAATATTCTCTACACCTCGTAATAAGTGTAACAGAGGTCTACATAGTGCACTTGAACTAGTTTTGAGTCCGAAGGGTACTCTTAAATACTCATAAGAGCCACATTCAGTCGTAGAAAAGGCCGTTTTATAAACGTCAATGTCTGCTATCTTAACTTGATGATAACCTTGTGTGGGGTCTATAGATGTAAAATTTATATTATCTTTGAATCTATTAGTGCTTTGAAATTAATATATGCAACACCAAACTTATTTAATATAGGTAATATATCATTATTATCACTTAAAGAAGGTACAACTACTGGAAGGGACCTATAAAAAATACTGGCCTCCAGGGTCCCGGTTAATTTTCTTGGGGGCCTGATTCGTTTCCCTGTGCATTTATTTGATAGGTTGGTGTTTGACATTGGGACTCGGTGGGAGTTTCCCTAGCAAGTTGATTGACATTTGATTGTCTTGGTTGCCACGTATTATTGCGTGGGTTGGAATTTCTTGTGCCGACGGCTCGCGGCATTTGGTCATTTGCATTGACGAAAAATTTCTTCCCGTCGGGAAAAAATATCTTCTGTAATCGTTCGTATTCCTGTTAAATCTAGTCGGATACACTGTCCGTGAATTAAATTGCTACATGTTTTGTTGCGTATTTGGGTTTGGGAACCGATAATTATTCTGTCAGTTGGGGGAAGGGTTTTGTATTCGAATCCTTGTTTTTAGGGGCTGCGGAACGATGGGAGGCAGGGGGGTTACTTCTATAACTTCCTGACCCATTGGCATTTAAGTTTATTCTCCCGAACAAACGGTTATTAAAACTGGGGGTTGCTGGTGTATAGTTGTTTCTAGTAAGGCATTCCCTGGCAATATGTCCTTGTTTATTACATGCATAGCATATAATTGGGGGGTTATTTACATAGTTTGCCGTATTCGTGGGTACGAGACGTACCATTCTTTGTGGTAGGGGTTGAGGATCTATTTTGGTTCGGTTTTGGTGAATTATCTCTCGAGAAAAATGCGGGTGAAATTCCTCGTGATCGTCCCGGAGTTGATTCTCCTACATCATTTATTCTTGACTTATTGCGATTTGCCACAATCGTGTCAATTTCAACCATTCTCTCTACTTCCTGAACTGCCAGCTCTAATGTTTGAATATTTTTTATATTAACATTCGGTCAAGTTTGGGGCTTAATCCTTGCAAGAAAGCCTTTAGTACAATTTTATCATATAAAGGACCAGATTCTTTCCCATATTTAGCCTCTATTGATACTATTACCTTATGTAGGTATTCCCTAACATTTTGGTTTCATCGAAACATACAGTTCCGTGCTTTAATTTGTGTGTTGAACTGTTTTCAACAAATCTTTCTCGGAACGCTTTTAGCAATTTTTCTATTGAGTTTATTGGAAGGTTGTTATCTTCCCCCATGGTGCTCTCTATTTGTTTTAAAAATGTTAATGCTTGCCCTTTAAAAGTCATTAACAAAATGCCTACTAATGATTTTAAGTCCGTTTTAGTTACATCTACGAATTGCTTTAATTAGATACTAAATTCATCTACGTCTGAGTCTCCGTTATATGTGGGAAGGGATTTTGAAATTTCCACTGTTTTGGCAATAAGTTTTTGCTTTAGCTATTGTTTGTTTGGATCTAACGGCATATTGGTTAGTTTTTTTTTCAAAATTAATTAAAATTCGGCACTGGTTTTATTTTTTTTATATAACTCAAATTTGACACTTCCAAATTATACTTTTTTTTGTTACTATTTTAAGGGACTTAGGCCTAAAAAAATATTGCACTTCAAATACTGCACAAAATATAGCACTTTCTCTATGTGTAATATTTCTCAATAATTTTTTTTGTAGAAAATTTTGTCCTTGTGTTTTGCTCCTTTAAACAGCGCCGCGCCAATTCTAATGGGGAGGTTTTCATTTATTGATTTTATACGTTTATTCTTCTATTCTAATGGGGTTCGTTTATTAATTTAATTGGGGGGGTTTTCAATTAATTCTGTATAGGAGAGGGGGTTTCAATTATTTCTTTTTATGGGGATGCTTTCAATTATTAATTTTCATATATTTTAATGAGGGGGTTTTCAATTAACTCTTTATGGGGGAGTTTTTCAATTAAATCTTTAGTTGGTGATTCGCGAGTAGCATACCATAGTAGAGGGGGAACTTCGTGTAATGGGAGATTAAAACAACGGTTCAAATGTGGAGCATATATTAATGGCCATACTGAGTCGAAATCAGATTGATAAGATTCAGGTTCCCTTGAGAGCGGTTGGAGCCACAAGGACTAACTATCTTGAGGAATATTAACATAAAAAGAAATAATTAAGAAATTAATGTATTTATTTTTATTCACATGAGCGGTGCAAAGCTTGTCAGGAATATCAAAAACACTTCACAGTCATAAACACTAAGATAATATTGTAGACTGGGGCATATACAATGCAACAGTTAAATCACTCACATTAATTGTTTTCAAAGGTTCATTCTAAATTCATAATAGACTGCTAACGGACTGACTCTAGACTCCCTCTAGACTGCACATAAAACTGATAATAGACTCAAAATAGACTGATAATAGACTGATTCAAACTTGCTAAGTTCTAAGCAACTATACCCTCCGTTTTCGCCCGAGGTTACATTGAGGCGTTGCTAAAAAGTATATTACACTGGTCCTATTGGTTCAGACTGTATGTCCTATATTTCTATTGGACAGGGATACACCAATTGGCTACTTGAATTTTGATACGATTTATGACTTTAAGATATCACTTGGGAATTTTTTCTCAACAAAACAAAGTTTTACATTGTAATTTTTGCTAGCGACCTGTCACTTAGTTTCCAGAAGACTTATAATTTATCTCTGTGAAAGTTGTTAAAGAACAATACAATTTAGTTATATTGGAATACATAGTTCTAAACTTAGTTTTCAGAACAATGCTATTAGATTACACAAAAATAATTTGTATCTCGAGTGACTATTTTTTTGTATAATAAATTCTACCATCTCTTGATGGTTTGGAAATTCAATCTCTTAAGATTTAAATTACATTGTTGGTCGCCCGTCATGTACATTTGGTTACATTGATATTTATTGCATACTTTGGCGACGCAGAGGCGGATTTATTTATTGCTGTTACATATTCTGTGGGAAAGATTTTTTCACAGAGTTTGTCCAATTAAGATACAATTGTTTCGCTACTTTTTAAATTCGACGATTAAGTCTTGCTCGATCTGTAGGTTACTTGAATTTTTAGGTTCATATTTTGGGCAATTTTATTTTACTTGGGTAACTTTAATTGGAAAATTTTGAGGTTTTGAAAATTGATCCTATTACACACGGGCTAAGTCCAACTTTGCGATTTGAAAGGAAAACAATTTATTCATGTAAATCCCAAATACATAATATTTAATGGGGGGTTCGTAATATAAAATGACCCCCTGGAAGGGGTGCCTAAGCGTTCCGTTACTATTTTTACTCCGTGGAGCCAACATAACAAAACTAATTTTGTCTGTCAAATGTTTGGTTTCTCAGACACTGAAATACATCATTTTACAGCGGACATTTTATTTTTGACCATTTTAACGTACAAGACTTATTATTTAGCACATTGAAAAGTCAGTTCACCTGGTTGAAAAGTAAAAAACTTTTATGTAAAACAAGACATAATTTAGTCTAGTTTCGGTGGGGTTTTCTATACCGCTTGAGATATTGCGAAATGCGGGTTCGCTCTCATAAGAAAACTAATTAGAAAAAAAGCATTCCACAAAGGAATTTTTCAAAAAAAAAGTAAAGGGCTATATTCAACCAGAGGTGACCAGAAATAAATTCAAATAGTAACTCTAGAGTCAAACGAGCATAAGTCATGTGTGTAAATAAATGAAATAAGAAAAGTATTACAAGAAATATTCAAATCAAACTTGAAACGAACAGAATTACCACAAAAAAGAGTAGGGCTAACACCCGCTAAGTCTTAGGACCAAAACGTCATTGTACTTTACTGAAAACAATTTTTATTTCGAGCTGTGTTTTTTATCATAACATCATCAAAAACAAGAAAGAAAGTCAAAATGATAACAAAGATTATTGATAAGTACCAATAAATCGAAGACTAACAGTTTGAAATACATTGATTTAGTAACACTTATCAATATCTCATTGATTGTATACTGGGAAATTTTGTATTTGTTAGCGTTCTAAAGAAGAAGCTGTTTAAAATGCATTTTGTTTTCTGAGTTTCTGAGAATCAGGACGGACCTTCCGGCTAGGGACGGCTAACTTTTCTGCGGTTTTCAGGGCGTAGCGAATTTCCTCACAGTAGAAGTTTAATGCGACCGGGTCTCGTACACCGTGCAATAACAGCTGATACGGCGCTTTAATTTTACTCAAGATTGTGTCACAGGTGTATTGATAAAGTACGGTGTCTATCTTTTTCCACTCAGCTTTTGTAAAGTGTGTATTAGCTGCTCTGGTGGCGGCCGACTGAAATGGGATACAGAAGGATAGACCCAAATGATCACTGCAGGTATGGTCGGAATCAACATTGACCCTTTCCATTAGTGGGAAGTTTGTTACCACATGGTCAATGTTACTTGTAGTTCCACTATTGTGTATATAGGTAAACTGCTGATCTTTGTCACAAACAGATACCCCGTATGATAATGCTGCTAGAAGAATGTCTGTTAGTTTACCGGGTACAGATGGGTTGCACTTGAAATCTCCACAGACTAGAAAACGTCTGTTGCCGATTCCGCACAGGAGTCTGCTTAAACGACTACACGGTTTGGCATAGTGTTTCTCAGAACGATCGTTATTCAGGTTTGTTGGAAGATATACATTGATGAGGGAAAAGTTAAACGGCCCAACAAATTCCACAGAAGTGTAATAGTCACAGAACCTATACAGCCTACAGGGGATCTGGTCGTCCAAAAAAACAGCGGTGCCGCCGCTAGTTCTTCCTCGCGTAAATAGTCATCTAGCTTCATGCATGAAAACGGATTTGCGCGGGAAGGACTGGAACAGAGTAAAATTGTCCTTGGTAAGCAGATGCTCATGCACACAAATTACATTATAATTGGAGCAGATTCCACTTAGATAGTCTATTTTCCCAGCGTTATGACCGTAGATATTTCGGCAAAAGATCTTTAGCTTGTTCATTTTCGAGTCTGAGGCGCTTTGTTCATAGCTTTTCTTACAGCTGGGCAGAACAGGCTATAGCTTGGGTGCCTGTTCTTTCTGTTGGGGCAGAGGGCACACTTAACAACGTTCGATTGACACGGGGCTTCTCTTGTCGATTCATTGGGGCCTGCACAGCGGGGGCAGCAAGGTTGCTGCATTCTCGATTCAAGTGTTTGAATGACTGACACTTGAAGCACCTTTTCAGGATTGCTTAAAACGCCGTTACTTTGAGATGGGTATACTCAACATAGATACCTTGCCGTATAGCCCTGTCACGTGATGATGCTTCAGCAAACGCAAGTCGAACTGTCTTTGAAGTCCCATATCTTTTAGCTTCTGTGACATTGGGATTACCGGCAATTATCTCTTCTGGTGTAGTACCCGGTGGAACGAATTTTGCAAAAGCCATGAACTTTTCTTTCTGGTATTTCACTTTAATATCAGATATCTTAGATAACGAATCACTTAGGGCTTGAGCAGCAGAGTCCGTTTTCATATAAGCCACTAAGCCAGACTTCGTCTGCTGAATCTTCTGCACATGCTCAGGGGTTATAAACTCCTTGATAAACCGTTTCTGATTTGAACACGACTCAGTCTTTTCAGGGGCTAGACCACTAATGAATACCCGATTGAGCGGTTTTTTCAGGTGTTGGGAGTGGTGGCCAGTCAGAAGGCTCGGGTAGAGCAGCTTTGCATTGATCAATCATTGTTTCTAGCTTTTCGACACACTCGTTTACGTGGACCGTCATGAATGTGATCACATCCTATGGGATACGGGGTATTTCAGAAATTTTCCAAATCGTGAACCTGACATTAAACTCACTATTGTTCGGTAGAGTTTTCACCGTGTCTTACATGTCGCTGAACAGCACATCACGGCCAATTTGGGACCTTCTATGTTTCAACAGATTTTCATCGTACGCATCCACAATATTATTCAACTCGTCATGCACTTCAAGAATTTGTTCACGAGTATAGAACTTGACTCCAGTGCTGATTACTGAATCTTTCGTAATATCCTGATGCCTTAGGCATGTTTCAATAAATTTCAGTACAAGCGAATATATATACCGATGATTTGCCATCGCCATGACAAATCACGCAAGCATATCCGAAATCACAGTCCAAGGTCAGGCAGGTCGTTACTTACGAGAGAAGTAAGAGAAGCGTTGAAGGCTGTCTACCTTGTCCCCGCAATTTAAGGGGCAAGCCCAGCAGGTACCGCGGCTCTTTCAGACAACTCTCTCACCCCTCTTCTCCTTACTTCTCTCCTGTCACCTTTATCGCAGCGTAATTGCCTGTTCAGTTCCGGAAACTACTTTTGAATTTTGGCTTATTTTCAATAAGTAAAGAAGGTGGCAACACTGCACTGTAAAATTCGGGCGCCCTTTCCACCTCTAAGATAGTTAAATCTTACTGTCCGAGTCTCTGTACTAATTAGGTCCCAAGAGAATTTAAGTTCAGGCAGCAAAAATGACAATAACAAGTAAATAAAATAAGCCGATTATAAATGTCTATAGGGAATTGCACAGCTTTAAATCTTACTTTATTAAACACAACGAAGTCTCGTTCGTTGTGTCTCGTTCGTTGAATCTGGCCTTTTCTGGGACTACTTCTTGCTAGACCCTCTTGTCCTAGAGGACTCATCAAATTGAAAGGGCTTTTGGCATAAGCAGCCAGCATTCAAAAGGTTATAAGTCATTAGGACATCACCTCTTTGATGTCAGTACACAAGTGTTGGGAGCTGTAGCTTATTCAATCAAAATGGGCAGTTGGGATTCATGCATCCATCAACAGATTTTTTGTCTGTCTTTGGACAGATTCTATTTTCTGCTGATCACCCTTGTTCAGGGGCATTATAACACACATGCCAGGTTCTAGCAATGGCTGCAAAAGACCCTTGTACTGCTTGGTCATAAATTTGGATGATCTGCTGTGTACTGTATGCTCCATTATGCCAAGGGTCTAAGATGATTTGCAACTGCTGTTTATGCATGTTTGTTAAGTTTAGATTCCTCATCAACAACAACTCCTAAATCTCCCAGCTTCCAAAGAGTCAGTCAATTGTCTCAATTTGTCCCTTCAATCATATGGTACTGCCACCTTACATTCATTCTCCCAAAGTGCACTGACTTGCACTTTTGAATATTAAGTTCAAGCTTGCACTCACAGATTCAAAGTGAAAGAAAAACACAGGTCTTCCTGTATGGAAGTTCTTGTAACTCAAAACTCTGCTGAGCCAATAAGCCTTGAGTCATCAGAGTAAAGGTTCATCTTAGTTTTTACAGCTTCTGGAGCATCTTAAATAAAAAAAATATTCAACAATGTTGGACCCAAGATGGTTTCTTAAGGCATGCAACAGCCAACTTCTTAGAAAAATTCTTACCCATTTCACCAAATACCTTAACTCTCTGCTTTCTTTCTCTAAAGAACTGCATCGCCCGTTCTAAAACATTTAAATGAATTCCAATAAGTTTAAAACTCAGCTAGCAATGACAGACTTTATTAAATGCTTTGGCAAAATATAAAAAGATAATGTAGACAGAAGCATCATGGTCTTGCAACTCAGTGATATAGTCGTAAAAATCTATAAGATTTGTCTCAATTGAGTGCCCAGAACTAAAGTCTCGTTGGCTGTCTTTGAGCAATTTGTTGTCAAATGAATCTTTTATAGTTGTGGTATTCATATTTTCTTCAAGAATTCTGCTAACTATTGAGGTGATGCTAATCGGTTGGTAATTGGTGACATTATTCCTACTATTACCCTTGTGGACAGGCGTAATATTTGTATTTTGCCAATCTTGTCGAATTTGTTTGGTATCCAGAGACTTTTGGAACAGTTTTGTTAAGGGGAGGGTAAGCTTGAGCCTGTTTCAAGGTCCAAGGTTGAACTCCATTAGGGCCCACATGCTTATGTGGATTAAATCTTTTGAGCCATTGTTCTGCATCCAGAGGTTTGATGGTGATAATTTGAATAGGCTTCTCAGTATTGTACACCAATATTTCTGTCAAGGGAGCATGATCTGGAGGTTTGAAAACTGATTTGAACTGCTTATTCAAGATTTCAGCTACCCCCTGTCTACCGCCATTTGGATTGAGGCATATTTACCAAACTTCTTTGGATTGGTTTTTGATGCTGATGCTAACGACTCCTTATACTTGCTTGTAACTTCTCTTGTAAATTCTGGACTTAGTTTTGTATTAGTTTAAAATTGTCTTACTTTGTCTGTCTTGGAACATCTTAGTACCTTATCCCGAGCTTCTTTTTCTTTTGGATTACTGGTCTGTTTTCTTGTGTGATGTAAGGGAGCATTCTTGGTGTTTGTTTCAAGTGGTTGTTGTGTATTTTTTAACTGTCTGTATTAGCACCCTTTTCATTTGAAGCCACGGTTGTTTCTATATTTTTCTTTTCAACAAAGGGCCAATCTTGGTTAGTTAAATATTGCCTGGCCTTGTTGTTATTTGTATACACATTCTTTCCAAAAATTGTTAGTCTGTGGGTACATCTTTAGTCAACGAATATTGTTTATCTGGTCACCAACCAAAAGGTGATTTTGGGTCTACACTTTGTATTAGTTCCTCATCTTTGACAAATAGGAGATTCAAAAGAGTTGAGTTCTGGTCCCCTTGGTTCCTAGTTGGAAAATTCATATCTTGATATAATCTGTGCTCTTGTAGGCACTCAAGGGGTGGGTCAATCTGGTCATCATTATTACCTGTAGTAGCATAGCTATGAACCCATGGGATTTGGGGTAGGGTAAAGTCTCCAACATTTAGTAAAATAAGGAAAGGATAATTCATCACTGAATTTACAGAATCCACAATTGCAAGGTGTGAACTTTTTTGACAGGGGGAACTAAGGCTTATATAAATATATCCTATAACTAAAAGATGATCTTTTTGTTCAATATTCATCCACACCTGCTCTACCCAGGCTCATACTGAGAATCAAGATTAAGAGTTCCTACTTTCAGGGTTGGTGTGATGTTCAGGACAATTAAAATATACCTAATAATATTTATAAAAAAATAGTTTTCGAAAAATGGAACCCTCTCGGTTCTAAGTGTTACAATAAAACTGTGAATTACTTTTCGAATTAAGTTCTCTGTGTATTCATTAAACAATTTTAAATTGCTTCTTACTATTATTAATCGATTTTGGGAGAGATCTGTGCTAACCACTGTGAAGAATTATTGCTCTTCAACAATTGTAAGCCGACCTGCCCATAGAGGTCGCTTAACCCCCCCCCCAGTAGACTAAGAAGTACTATTTTGAGGACTCCTCCGTACCAAACAGGTTTTTCTGGTAGGTATTCTAGCGGTCATTACACCTTGCCAAGAGATTTACGCAATTTCTAGTTCAAGGTATATACATGTCTGTTTTAGTGATAAACCAAAACCAGCACGTCTTGTTTCGCTGTTATGCAATTATTTTTTGTATATATTCAGGTTTCAAATTAGCTTTTTCATCAGTTGGAATAGTTCATTCAACTTAACACTACTGACATTTTTTGTGAACATTTATATAGAAATGGATAAGTCTAAGCAACTTCTGGTGAGTAAAATTTTCTCATTATTATAATAAAAAGAAATTGTCTCGTCATTAAGTTGAGGAAGAAATTATTTCCTTACATTGTGTAGTTACCTCTTTTAAAAGCTTCCTTCATCATTAAATATTAAATTATTCATGTATTTCAATTTTAGTAAATATTCAAAAAAGAGAGGCATGTTCACTTTGATTTTGGTTCATTGTATATGAAAAATTAAAATAGAATTTGCATATTAGTTTCGGCAGATATGAAAGGTTGCCTCCCCTCCTCAATATCTTGCTCTTTACAATAAAGTTCGAATTTCGTTCAAATCCCAAAGGTTGGTCTTCCTTTTTTCTGTGATTTTAAGTATTTCGTAATTTAGGTATATAACTTTTAAAAGCTTTGCATATAATTGTCGACTTTTTGTGTTTTGATACTATGGAATTGAGAGTCCAATGCCCTCCGTTAATATTCTGAATAAGTAAGAATTGAGCTAGCTAATTAAATTTTGTCATTTTTTTTTATTTCAAATTTTGGGGGTTTAGTACCATGATATTCGTATGTACGCGAGGCTTTTATAAAAAATATATGACTGGGAAGAGAGCAATGAATCAATTCAACACAGTTTTTCTTTACTTGGTATCTGTTAAAAAACGAAATTTTTGTGTTAAATAAGTAATTCTTGTATCTTTTAAAAGAGCTTTACGGAGTTTGAGAGAGACTCTGTTCCTCGATTCCGTGTGGTTAGAGGGGGTTCTTTGTGCAGACTAATTTTTTTTCTGTAAAAAAGGGGGAAATTATTTTGATACTAATTTTTTTCTTCTTTTTAGGACAAATTATGAAGAATTTGCTGCCCCTCCAGCTGTAAAGAGAACTATGGGTACCGCAAATAGCGAAGAATGTACCCCTCCTCCATCAAAGAAAGTGCGGGAGGGGAGGGGGGCTCTAAAAAGGACCACCCAACTTTTTAATTGCACTTTAATTGTTGATATGGATGGAGAAAAAAAAGTTCTTCTCTCTTACAATCATTTATTTAGCCCGGGTCAACTACATCCACAACTTCAAACAAATCCGTTGGCAAAAGACATAGGAAAATTCGGATTATTGAGAGAGTTACATCACCAACCGCCGACATATGGGATTCTATCCATTAACCGAAGCTGAGGAGCAACTGTTCATACAGCATACCGCGTCAGTTGAACGATGGTCAAATTTCATTGAGAGTTATATTGAAGAGGGTCAAGCACTAGAATTGGACCCATATTTCGCATTTTTATTCTAAAAATTTTTGGAATAAAACCATTAGTTTTTTTTATCATTCTCTTGTTCTAACTTACCCTCTAAGAATAAGACTACATTTTCCTGACTAAAAAAATATATATTTTTTAACATGTTCAGTTGAAATTATGAAAGACATATGGCAATGTAACTTTTTTTCTTCTTCTTCTTTTAATTGTTCAGGTGGTGGTGGGACAATGACTATGAGAAATTGACAAAATTTATTAACTATATAAAAAATAATGGTTATTTTTTTTCTACAGATTAAAGATATAGCACGACCATCGACACCATTGGGTGATGAAGCAAGTGTATTTATAGAACCAATTCTGTCACCACCAGCAGAGTTCAGGGATGAACCTACACTAGTTCTAGAGGATTTGGAGTGGCATAGGGGGTTCCTTAATGATGTTTTTGGGGAAATGGCTAGCCTGGAGGACTTAACCTGCGATATTGACATGCTTGAGGACCCGGAGTGGGCAGATAGTTTTATGCGTGAACATTTAGGTGATGCTACTAGTGCATCTGAACCGGGTCCTCATAACGAAATTCCATCACAGGACAATACAGGCTGGCTCGATCAATTGTCCCCAAACACCTTGGAACATGTACTAGGGGACCTCATGCCACATCCCCCCAATATGATTGAACAGACTGGGAGTTGTGGTGGTGTTATTGACAATTCCCTGTCACCCTCCTCCACCATTCCACTTAATGATATAGATAGTAGTAGTAATACAACAGCAGCTCATTTTTCCGGGGACATTTTTAACAGCAACTTTACTATTAGTGAATTGAGTCCTGAACAAACAGGGTCAGGACATGAAAATAGTGCTATGTCCCCGGAATTGCCTGAATTTTATTTGTTATAATCTGCTCTAGGTCATTTGCAAACATACAGGGTAGATTTTAGCTCCCCCGAGGAAAACGCTGTCATTATTTTAAATGACCCCGTGAAAGTTCTCCATAGCTATATCGACAGAGTTCGAGCACTTATTGAGATTCAGATTCAGAATTGGGGAGGTCGAGGGGGAATTAAAGCATCGGTAAATCAAAAAGTTTACTTACAAAAGGGAACATCTGGGGATATTTTTTATTTTCATTTTTCGACAGGCAACCAGACTTTTCACCCAGGTCTAAATGAATTTGAAGACAACTTTTTAACTGGGTAAATAAACTAATTTCAACTTTGGATACGTTTCATAAGAGGGGTAGTGGGTCCACAATTTTATACATTGAACGCATGGATCTGAATCTCAGTAGATTTAAAAAAACTTTATTTTAAGGGGGCGGGTAATCTAAAAATAAAATGCCACCCAGATTTGTCGGCTACAGGAGGAGTTCAGGGTTTCAGATTTAACACTGGGCTGCAATGCTTTAAATATGTTTTTTTAGCAGCAGCCCATAAAACATTAAAAGATGATTCAACAATGAAAAATTTCGACAGACTTGCTCGCAACGGTGAAAAAATTTTCCTAAAGTAAATTTTGATTGTTTAGAGGGAAAGTATCCGGTGTCCTTTAAAGAACTAAGCATATTCGAGAAAGCAAATGAAAATCTTGGGGTGGGGGTGGTTGTTCTCCAGTATGACACTGAATTTGTAGATGGGGGAAAAAACCGAATAAAAAAGGAGTTTTGTATCCAGTGAGGACACCGTCGGTGGAAAATGTTAAAAATTTTGTATGGGTTATTTACGAAACTCCCAAAGATGTAAATTCTTATGGTCATTTTTCCCCGTTACGGCGATAAGTCGACTCCTATGTCAAGGCAAGAACAAAGGAGAACGTTTTTATTGCCCCATGTGCCTTTCCCATTTAGATCTGAGCGGACGCTTTCAGATCAAATGAAGCATTGCAAAATTCATGGAAATCAAAGAATAGAAATGCCGGCAGAAGGCAAAGACACTTTACAATTTAAAAATTTTCAAAATTCCCTTCTACAAGCTGATAAAGTGTCTTTGGATTGTGAAACAAGACTGGTTGAGGTATCGGACCCATCAAGGCCAAATATAGTCAAGGAACACAAACTAGTTGCGTGTTCCTATGCGCATGCTCGTCGCGACGTCAACAATAAAATGCATTGGAAGAGTTTTTTTACTATGGACGAGGAGGGCAGTATGGAAAAGCTATTGGTTTCTTTAATAAAAACGGCAAACAAGGCAATTTCACGATTACGTAATACCAATTATCCAATAACATTGTCGGATAAAGAACAACGGGCGCTGGAGAAGGGGACAATTTGCCGGGTGTGTAGG
Source organism: Artemia sinica (assembly GCA_027921565.1). Taxonomy (NCBI): domain Eukaryota; kingdom Metazoa; phylum Arthropoda; class Branchiopoda; order Anostraca; family Artemiidae; genus Artemia; species Artemia sinica. The sequence continues at coordinate 3,878,632 of CM051272.1, read as the reverse complement.
GGTGCCCTTGCCCCAAAAGACGCGGTCCAGGACCATAATCACCTTATTGACCCCAATTCAATGGGAAAAAGTAACTTTCGAGGGTGGGCTCACAATTCGTGTAATTTAAAAATTAAACAACGACTTTTTCTACCGGTTTTTATACATAATGCTAACTACGGTCTAAAGTATGTGCTACCTGCATTGGCGTATCTTCAAAGAAATGGAACAATAGATGATGCATAGGGGATAGACAGCTTTACGTACAAAATCATACCTAAATCATCGGAAAAGTTGCTTGTTTTGGAATTTATGTGGAAATTTGTTGAAGCCGGCGTTGGGTACACGAATAAAATTCGCTTTTTAGATTCATACAGTTTTTTTCCCAAATCATTGAGCGAATTAATTCAAGTGCAGAAAAACGATGACGGCAGCAATGCTTTCCCCCTTCTCAAGCAATAATTTCCAAATGATTTATATGATTTGTTAACGGTCAAGGGCATATATCCTTATGACCATTATTGTTCCATGTCGAGATTCGCCGAAGAAACTATTCCTCCAATTGAATCATTTTACGACAGTCTTACCGATCGTAGTTGCACCCCCGAGGAATACAGTTTTGCTAAAAAAAAGTTTGGGCAGAGGTAGGGTGTAAAAATGGCTTTGACTACTGCAAGCTGTATTTGTCGAGTGACGTGTTAACCCTGTTAGACATTATGTGTAAAAATACGGATAAAATCTATGAGGAATTTAATCTTGATTTGGGTTATTATTTTTCTTCGCCTCATCTAGTGATGGACCTTATCCTAAAAATTAGTGGGGAAAATATTGGGCTAATTACCGACATTGATCGGCACCTCTTCATAGAAAGATCAATGAGGGGGGGGTTTTGTTTTTCACGGGGACCACGGGGACCTTGGAAACTGATCCAACAGGAGAGAAGACGGGAACAAAATCGAATGCAGTTTTCCTCGATATGAATTCTCTCTACCCCTCGGCCATGTCCCATTATGCACTACCTTGCGGCGACTATAAATGGCTCAATGACCCTCAAGCTCCCCATTTCCCCAACATTAACAGTGTTGAGGAGAATGGCCCAGTTGGATGTTTTTTTGAAATTGATGGAGAGATACCAGTCGAGCTTCACGATTCAGTAAAGGATTTTGTTTTCCCGTGCATCAATAGACCTGTGACTAAGGACTCTTTGAGCCCTCGCAATAGGCGTTTAGTCGAGGTGGACGGATTGCATTGGGCACCTTCAAAACAAAAACTTATTGCTGACCTTCTGCCGAAAAAAAAACATAGTTGTACATCATGTAGCTTTAAAATGGATTTGTAACAATGGTTTCAACGTCACAAAGGTTCACCAAGCACTCGAGTTTAGTCAAAAACCCTATTTGAAAACATTTGTTGACACTTTTGTCAGCAAACGTTCTGAAGCACAGACGAAAGCTGAAAAAGAAATTTATAAACTCATTTTGAATTCGGCTTTCGGCAAAATGTGTGAGAGTGTTCACAATAGGAATCGTTGTGACGTTGTGACCGATCCTGAACAATTTGCTCGAATTATTGCCGATCCCAATTACACTTCCTTTACAATCATTGGCCCGGACATGGTACTTCTGAATAGGAAAAAAAGACGCATTGTCTTGAATAAAAATATTGCTGCAGGCAGTGCTATCTTGAAGATCTCAAAAAAGCTCATGTAGGAATTCTACTACAATGTGGCTAGGGTACAGTGGCCTGAAAAGGGGCAAGTAGAGGTCTGCTACGGTGACACGGATTCTCTACTGTTAAAAGTAAAAACATCAAATTTAATTGATGATTTGGCGCACGGTGAAATTATCAGTTCACGGATGGACTACACCAATTGGAGTGGTGGTCTTTACCCTGAGCTGGTAAAACGTCGGGCGCCCAATCAGCTTTTATTTTTTAAATCAGAAACAGGAAGCGACTTGATTTCCCGTGGTATGTTTGTAGGTCCGAAGGTGTACTTTATACAGACACACGACGAGGAAATCAAGAAACGTTGCAAAGGAGTACCCATGCGCTATGTGGACAAGAATTTCAACATGGACATTTATAGGAATTGTATTACTGAAAATGCAATTCCACGAGCCAAATTGTTGGCAATTCGTTCCCACAACTACAGGAACTTTACTGTAAATGTAGAAAAAATAGCCATGAGTACCATTTCCGGCAAGGTCTATGTTTGTCAAGATGGTGTGACTACCCTCCCCCTTGGACACTATTTAACTTCAGACCGGGCCGAATGTGTTGCCCATAGGGAAAGGCTCAGTTTAAATAAAGTCCTGTAAATTATCTCCTAAAAACCTTTGGGGGGGGGCTCGCGGCGGGGGGGGAGGGGGCCTCGCGGCCCGGGGGGGCGGCCTCCGCCAGCGTGGGGCGCGCACCGTCACCAAAGTTATCTTTTTTTTTGGACTTAGAGCAGATTTTTTTTTCAAGTGCTCTCTCTCTAATTTAATGTTGTATTTTTTCTCTGTAAATAAAAAAAAAGCGTGTGCACCCATGTAAATGTTGTATTTATTATAAATAAATTTTAAAGTGTATTTTTTTTCAATTTATTGTTACTTTTTTTATGTGTATATAATAAAAGAAAAATATGATTCGTCTTTGTCTTCTTCTTGAAGAACAGAGTAGTAGTAGTAGGGAAATTATTTAGTCATTAGACAATTAGGGTCTAAAGTTAGTTGTCCAGGTGAACTGTTGAAAGGAACGTGTATCAATTTAAAACACCATTCAGATCGTTTCTGTGTGGGCCCTCAATGTCGGGCAAAACAACACTCTTAACTAAAATAATTGAAAATTGTGATAAAATGTTTGCGGAAAAGCCGAAAAAAATCTACTATTGCTATAGTATTTGGCAGGAGTCATACAATAAAATAAAAGCAATTGCTGCCACCACCATGGGATCGGTGTCGATAAAGTTCATACAGGGACTTGATGTTTTCAACATTATTGAACCAAACTCTTGGCTGATCATTGACGATCTGGCCGAATCTATTGAACAATGGTCCCAGAAAATGCTGCAATTGTTCACTGTTCGCTCTCATCATGAACAGATTTCCGTTACTCTGGTTCTACACAATCTCTTTCATCAGAGCAAATGTATGCGAACACTTGCTTTGAACTGTACCTATTATATCATCTACAGAGTTTTTCGCGATTCTAGCTCGCTAATAACCCTCAATAAACAAATCTATCCAGGTACCCCTAAATTTCTGCTCTCAGCATACAATCAGGCAACTAATAAACCCCACGGTTATATCCTGTTGGATCTTTATCAAAATACACCCGAGGATCTGCGTGTAGTCACAGATATTTTCGACAATGAAATTACAGTATATCTCCCTGTGAACACTAAAAAGACCTATTAGTCGCTATCATGACACTGAAGAAACTACATGAAAATAGACACTTGTTTTCAGTTCTAAGCACTTCAAAACCTCAGCCTAGAAAAGCAATACTCAAATATGGTATTGACAATGATTTCATTAATCTAATATCTGAACTTTGTTTAAATTTGACCAAGGGTAATGTTCAACTACCAGAAGTAGTTAAGCAACGGGCAAAGCAACATCGTTCCATTGTACGTACATTGGCCTCTAAAAAGAAAGGAAAGAATTTTAAAAGGAAACGACTTCTTCAGGCAGGCGGTAGCTTTTTCACACTTTTACTGCCAATTATTGCAGGACTTGTAAACAGTTTTCTCTAGTGAGAATGGCAAAACCCTATAAATTGACTCCAATAGAACTCGCTCTCTCACCCGTGGAACACTTTGAGGACAATCTGCGTAAATTCCTCGACAATGAAACTATTGAGGATGATAAAAAACTGATTTTACTTCAAGATGCACTTCGCCGAGTGGACAAAAACTATTGATCAAAGCCCGCTGCTGCTGATCCCAAAAAGGAATCACCTCCTCAAGAATCTACTGCTGCTGCTGGAACACAATTAAAGAAGGAGGAATTTGATTCAATTGTATTGAAAATTGGAAATCTAATGCCCCTCTCATATCGTGAACAAAGTAAACGACTCTTAACCTATCTCTTGAAAAGTGGTCAAATTCAAGTTGAGAGCAATGGGGAAAGGATTATAATTCAGGGCAAGAGCTATAATCTACTTCAATTGTATTGAAATGTATGACATGGTTACAAATCGTAAAGGACTATTATCATTTGACACTCATCTCTACAACTTTCTAAATACATTAAACTTCCCCAAAAGTCTTATTGGCAATAGACAAATTCTAAAAAAATTAAATGAACGTGCATCAACATCGACACCATTAAAATATGAACTTGAAGAAGAAGAAGATTTTAAATCAATTTTGGAAAATACTAGCACACCACTGGTAGCTAGACAAAAGCGAAGACGTATCAAGTCAACGTCACCGCCACCAACAGCCAGTATACAAAAGGGTAGCGGGCATTACACAACGTGTTTACGTTCAAAATGGCTGAAGTTCTGAAAGGTGTTTATGAAAATATTGGCGAGGCAGGGAGTTTAAGTTCCCCCACTACTCTTTCCAAAGTCATTGGTGTTCACACTAAAAGTGTACAAGACTATCTACAAAATGAATCAAGTTACACTCTGCACAGAGATCATAGACTTCGTGCCAATCAATATCGAAAAACTAAAGCCTTTTACCCATTGCATATAATGCAAGCAGATCTCCTGACTCTAGATGAGCTTCAAAGACGTCACAATACACCGTACAAGTACATTCTGCTTGCAATCAGTGTTTTTAGTCGCTATGCATATGCAATTCCATTGCGATCAAAGAGAGGTGTTGAAGTTGATCAGGCCATTGAAAGTATTCTCGAAAAGGATTCATATAAAAAAATTCAAACGGATCGCGGTAGTGAATTTGTTAATCCTCGTGTTGCAAAAGTACTAGAGAAACATAGTACACTGCTCTATCATAGTCACCGTCCTATAAAGGCTGCATTGGCCGAACGATTGATAAGAACTATTCGACTTTTAATTTCAAGATATTGTACATTGAAAAATACGCCGGCTTTTATTCATGATCTAGATAAAATCATGTTGATTTATAATCAACGACCACATCGATCATTATCCAACTCTACGCCAACGGAAGTTCATCATTCGGATCGTGATACAATTGACACCTTTCTTAAACAATATTCCAATAAATCAAATGTCAAGAAGAAGAAAAATAAATTCAATGTTGGTGATACTGTTCGAATTAATAGAACAACTAACGTTTTTGAAAAGGGGAATTATTTGTGGTCCACTGAACTTTTTAAAGTGGCAAAAATCCTAGACACTAAACCCGTAACTTATCGCCTGCGTGATACCAAAGATGAAGAAATTCTCGGCGTTTTTTATGACTATGAATTGCAAAAAGTTAAAAATGCTAGTGAAATCTACCAAATTGAAAAGATATTAAAGACAAGTACTCGCAGGGGTAAGAAACAGTTACTTGTTCGGTGGCTAGGATACAACTCTGATTTTGATTCTTGGATCGGTGTTGAAGATATTGACAATGCCCAATGATTTCTATGTAACTTTCATGTCCAACGTTTCCGATCCTCTCTACAATGACTTGAATACGACAAGTGATTTTTGGACAAAACTCTCCCCTGCCATCAAATTTGACGGTGCGTATGAAGTGGCTCTTGTCGATTGTATTCTCAAAAATACCTATGACATCCTGAGAAAGGATCGTAAATATGAAATAAAAATTAGACCCTATGATTGGCCGCCACCGGCAGGTGATCAAAAACAAATTCAAAAAATCAATTGGATGGATTATCCATATATTGAATTACCCTAAAAGGAACTCACCTGTATGAATGATTTATGTCGTTCTATTAATAAAAGAATTTCCGCTCGTAAAAAAGGAGCTTTTCATTTCAACTATTCAAAGGAGGAGGGCAAGATCTACATTAGTTCACCTATTGCCAACGAAAGAGTTATTCTCAATGACAATTTGAGAGATGTTCTTGGCTTTAAGCTCAATATAATACACGGTAAAAGTGCTGGAAACACTAATTTCATTTTTGCTGACTACCCACCTGCCTTCTCCATGGACACTTGTATATTTCTATACGCTTCATTTGTGGAAACATCTCGGGCTGGTAATTCAAATGTTCCCCTCCTACGAGTCCTTGAACGAAAAACCAATCAAGAACATATTCATCACTACAATATAAAGCATCTTCAGTATATTCCTGTAAACACTTCCTATTTGGAACTCTGTCAGTTAACACTAAGAACTGAATTAGGTGATTCTCTAGCAATTTCAAAAGGCTTAGCAGTGATTACATTTCATTTTCGACCCATTGTCGGCGACAGCACAATCACCTAAAATGAACAATAGAAGAATTCCATTTGTCTGTCCCGATATTGATTGTTATCTTGGTGCTTTGAGTCCACGTCAAATAGGCAATGGATTGGACTACTACAAGGGGCGTACTACAATGTCTGGCTATGGTCTTGGTAGCTGGTTTGCTAGGCTATTTCGTTCTGCACTACCCTTGCCAGAAAATATCTTGTACCTGCTGCATCAAATTTTGCTGCCTCCACACTACAGGACTGGGGGTCGGGCAAGAATTTCAAGGAGAGTGTTAAGGAAAATATTAGATCTTCAGCAAGAGCCATTGGTGAACAATTAAAATCTCAACAAAATGGGGAGGGATTGAAAAGGATGCTTTCGCATCATTCACTCATCAGTCTCTACCCAGGCAGGAAGCAAAGGACATCAACAAGCACTTTGAGAAATAAAACAACGAAGACCAATAAGCAGAAGAAGAAAAAGAAAAAGATTGTTATATCAAAGAAGGATTTCTTCTCTTAAGATGACTTATCTCCCTCACAAGGAATCATATCCGTCAATCAGTTCCTCATTGAATCTATTCAATGCTGAAAATGTTGATGTCAGTGTCAAGTATGGCTACTATGAACAATTTCATCCCCAACAACCCCTCTCGGAAAATATACACTTTCAAATATTTTCCAATGAAGACTATTTCATTGATTTGTCGTCAACATTTATTGATTTAAATGTCGTGGTGAAGAAAAAGTCAGATAATACAACTCCAAAAGCCGGTGATGGTCTCTCCTATGAAAACTGTATTCTACACAACCTATTCAAACAAATTAATGTATTTATTAATGGAACATTGGTGACCACTAGCAATAATTTATCAAACTATGCAAGCTACATACAATTTATGATGATGACGCCAAAGGCGTACAAGGAGATGAGAGGACAATCATTGGGCTATGAATATCGAACAGGTGTCGATACTGACGGCGAGTTGACTACTGCAGTGACCCAAGAGTATCATCTGGTTGGAAAATTAAATCATGAGATATTCAATATATTCCAATGGCTACCCCCCAATGTCAAGATTGACATAAAGTTACAGATGGCACCATCGAATTTCATTTTAAGAAAAACACTTCCTGCAGCACCCGATGCAAATGTCATTATCACATCGGTATTTCTCCAAGTCCGAAAACAACAAGTTATGAGCTCTGTTGCATTGGCAGTGGAAAAGCTAAGAGCCAATGGCAACAACATTAAACTTCTTGTCCCTCATACAATCACCAATCAACGTCACATTGCCGCCGGTTCTCGTAGCTATAGCGATTCATCATTTATCAATGGAGAAATCCCATCAAAATTGGCTTTGGCCTTTGTGAAGAGTGGCAGTGCCGTTGGATCCTGGACTGAATCCCCCCATGATTTTAATTTTTTCGGTCTATCTAGCCTTGTGTGCAAAGTGAATGGTATTCCACTGTAAACTCTATCATTTGACAAAAAATCCTATAGAACTCTGTACGAGTTGACCATGCAATCCCTAGATCATGACTCTCAACTATTTGAAAATGGAATAACCGATTCAATGTTTTCAAAAAATCATGGGGTTATTGTTTTGGACTTGTCAGGCACACAGGATATGAGCATAGTACGAACAGGGAATGTACGTTTAGAGTGTACACATGCCAATGCTCTGGCCGAGAGTATCACGCTAATATCACTGAGTCAATTTGAAACCTATTGGGAAATCACACCCGACGGCAGTGTTCTACTAGACCTTGCACCATGAACACAAATCAAATAATCAATGTATTTAGTATGGACCCATACATGTCCCAGTTCAAGTCCTATTGCATACCTTAAAACTTCATTGAAAAAATTCCAAGTGTTAACAAAACCCTAATCATTGTTAATAGCTGTCCATCGACTTTGAAGACTGGTCACTGGCTATGCATCTTTCAAACAGCAAAGAATATTGAATTTTTTGATCCTCTTGGCCTATTGTATAAATTCTACACGCCATACATCAGCAACTTTATTGAAAGCAGTGGGAAAACCATTATTCAAAATCAACGAAGAGTACAGGATTTAACGACTAAGACATGTGGCTTTCATGCACTACTCTTTTTCATGTTCAGATGCCGTGGCTATACCTACAAGCAGTTTCTCAACATCTACGTTGACCTACCTCGATTGAACGACTTTCTAGTGGAGAATATACTTACAAGTGTATTTAATATTGATTTTAGTGCCCTAAGAATAAAATGTACTAAAGATGTATGTGAAATTGTTTATTAATAAAAAAAAATTATATACATGATTAAAACGACTTTTCTACTCTTTAGATTTCATCCACTACTAGGTATTTGTCGACAACAACTAGTACAGGTAGATTATCTGAATTCACAGTGTACTGATCCTGATGTACTGCAAAGTCAGGGTCACATTTTCTACAGTAGAGTGTGACTTCACTCTTTTCATATCTCTTTGTATAGTCAATGATACTATTCTCATTCATTCTATAGAATTCACATGTTTCAATTTGCGTATTTGAAGCAATTTCATAAACAGTGTCCTCAAGTGTCGAATCACATTCCGTCACTGCCAAATAAAAATCAGTGGGCTTATAATCAAAACACCCATTGTCTTCACAATAATGACGTAGAAACCATATTCTCTTGTTGTTCCAACAGTTAAATCGTTGACCTGGTTCCTCCTCCCAGAACAATCTAAAACCGCGACGATACCAATCTCGTAGCAATAAACTAAAATCACGGTTAGGATTCTTTTCAATCATACCGGGATATGTACTCTCCCACTGCTTACATTTATCATAATGACAATTGGAGCATAGGTAACCTCTAGGATGAGAGTCACACACCTCTTCAAGACAGGAATTACAACCTTTAATTTGTACAGCATATCCTCTATGCAATTTACACGGGTTGCATAATCTACACTTTTCATCATACTCATCAATCATTGTGCAATTCTCACATGACGACCAGCTGCCCAGTGAGTACATACATAGTGGACATGTATGGAACATTTTGTCATGTGTTGACGCTCTCACTGCCGCAATGAAACTGAGCTACCAACATCAAAAATTGTCTGAGATAGAGAGAGAGGAGTCAATCATCCTTGAGCACCATCTTTCTCATGAAAAAAAAGTCCTAAATTTCTCTAACTAAGTTTAAAAGCATATCCACAATATCATTTTGCCGTGTCGTGATCAATATATCAATAAATTGTGTAAATGCATTTGGACCACAATGTAGAAGTTTCATGCAATAGTCTAATAATGGAGAATCAGTTTTCATTATATCGACAAGCATTCCCCGAGAAAATATCTTCCTTTGAATAGACAACTCTAGAAAATCATCGTCTAGAATCAAATGTTTTTCCATGAGAACTAGATTCCTCATGATTCGATCTCTCTCAAATCTATCCGTTTTTTAGAGTCCTAACTCTCTCACAACCAACTTCAGACTAACCAAAATTTCTTTTTGTACTCTTAAAAAATATACGCTAGTCTACTATAGAAAGAAAAAAAACCATTGATTTAGAAACAATTTTATTGAACATAATTACAATAATAATATTCACTGATGCATTTTGTTCTCATCAATATATTTCGATAGGACGTCTAATGCTGATCGAAGTTTATTTATATGGAGAATATTTACTTTTCCAGCAAAACATAGCTGCTCCTCCTGCTTAAATTTGCTTAATGATATCACGTATCTAGCATACATAGTGTCCCATTCAAGACATAGTCTACAACCAGCAGTTATTTCCACAGCCACATTAGGTACTCGTGCATCACTGTTGTCAGCTCCATCATTAATCTCCAATAATGTAAATGCACCACTCATTTTTCCTCTACTAATATCCTTGCAAATAAACTATTCTCTTTGAATTCAATTCTCTTACTAATATGAATTGTAAAGAAAACTATCCCTTTTATTCAAATCCTAATCACCAATCAAGTTATACTCGTTCCTCTTGGCAAAGGTGTAATGACCGCTAGAATACCTACCAGAAAAACCTGTTTGGTACGGGGGAGTCCTCAAAATAGTACTTCTTAGTCTACTCCTCCCTTAATTCAGAATGAAATGACGTCACTGCCGAAGAAGTGATTAACTGTCTGGAGCCATCCTCTCCAATCATATCAGTCTTTCTCCCAAATTGCTCTATTTTACATTTCTGGATATTAAATTCAAGTTTTCGCTTCTGGGTTCAAGGTAAGAGTGCGTTTTGGTCTTCCTGACAGGAATCTCTTGTTTTTAACAACTCTGGAGACCCAATAAGTTTCAAATCATCAATATAAAGGCTCGTCTTATTTTTTACAATCTATAGAGCATCATTAATATAAATATTTAAAGATCTAAAGGCAAACTGGCTAGCCATGACGAAAACAAAGAGAGAGAAAAATCTCAAGATGAAGAAAACAGATGGGGCTATAGCCAGTAGAAGGAAAAGACAAACTAAGCCAACGTGGATATTTCGCCTGTATAAAAACAAGGTATCTTCAACGCTAAGAAACAAAGATAAAATCTAAAATAACCTAAAATCAAAGAAAATCTAAAACAAAGCAAAAAGCAATACTGAAGCAAAGCAATACTGAAGCAATGAGAACGCTAAAAAATCACGAGGGGACTAGGTTAAATACTAGACCTAGGATAATCGCTGCAGGGAAAGCAAGCAAGCAAGAGATTTATTTCAATACAAAATAATTAAATCATTTTCTTTTATTTATTTCCAATTAAGAAGATAATTTCTTAAACCACATTGGCCTGACATAACATAAAGAAAGAAAAACGATCAAAAATGGGGCTTTAAAGGCCAAATGAAAATACTGAAAAAACACCACAAAGCGAATATTTCGAGGGGACAAACTCCTCTGTTCTTCAGCGCGAAACGAAAAAATATGATCAATGCTAGTGCCGAAGAACAAACCAACAAATAAAACGCAGAAAGTCAATGTGAAAAAAAAACAATGAAAAAAAACCGAAAAAATTAAAAGATGAATAAAAATCAATAAAAGCCAAACAAATTTAAGAATTAAAACCGAATGCCTAACAACAATAAAAGTGAGTCATTCACCGATATCCGTGATTTGCAAAGAAATTCATTATTGAACCGCCATCGACTGATACTAGCGAAAAACTTGCTAGTATATTCACTTTTTTGTGTTTTTTTCAGTATTTCCATTTGGCCCTTAAAAACCCCATTTTTGATCGTTTTAGTTTCTTTATGTTTTTTTCAATTGTTTCAATGTTCTCATTGAAGCAACTCTATTTAGCTTCTGCGGTGCTCAATCAAAGTAGCAACAATTGTATAGCCTGTATAGATATTGTTTTTTTCTTGCTTTTAGATTCTATTTAATTTTATGTTGTTTTAAATTTTATCTTTGTTTCTTAGGATTAAAGACATCTTGTTTTGTACAGGCAAAATATCTGCATCGTTTTAGGTACAGTTGCGCTTAATAGTACACAGCGCTATAGACTGTCAAAGGAATGCAGTGATGGAGACCTGTAAAGAAGGTTATTGCTATCTAAATTGATCAAAGAGTGTGGTTTCTCATTGAATTTACAATATTTAAACTCTTGTTTTTTGTAGTTTAGGGGGGAGGGGAAGGTACCTAGGTTAGGTTAGGTTACGTATTTAATATATGCTATGCTTTACCCCCCACTCCCCTAATGTGCAAATATATAGCTCAAATTCGTTTCTAAACTATTATTAAATAAAAAAAACAAGTTTTTTAAACTGAAAGTAAGGAGCGACATTAAAACTTAAAACGAACAGAAATTATTCCGTATATGAAAGGGGCTGTCCCCTCCTCAACGTCTCGCTCTTTACGCTAAAGTTTTTTATTGTTTTAAAAAAAATGTTGTGAGACAGAGTCGAACTTTAGCGTAAAGAGCGAGGCGTTGAGGAGGGGACAGCCCCTTTCATATACGGAATAATTTCTGTTCGTTTTAAGTTTTAATGTCGCTCCTTACTTTCAGTTTAAAAAACTTATTTTTTTTTATTTAATTTATGATCGTTTTTTAGTTAATGCAGCTTTTATTTGCATAAAAATTTTACTTTCCTTTTGCTAAATGGATGTCTTTACAAATTAACTTACGTAACTAACTTCTATATTCGTATATTTTTCTTCTGGCAAAAAATACAAAGTTGCAGATTTTTGCTGATATGAGCTTGAAACCTATGTAATAGGGTTTTCTGATACGCTGAATCTGACGGTGTGATTTTCATTAAAATACTTTCACTTGTAGGGGATGTTCCCCCTCTTTAAACAATCGAGCAAATTTTCTCAGGCTCGTAGCCTTTGATGAGTAATACTAAACTTAATAAAATTTAAATATTTAGGATCAGCATTATAAACACATTCTCTTGATACATTTATTGACATCAAAATTTCGTTTTTAAAAGTTTCGATTACTATTGAGCCGTATCGCTTGTTTTTTTATTGTTTTTTTTATTACGTATATGTTATTACTTATATGAAGGGGTTCTCCCCTTAGTCAATACCACGCTCTTTACGTTAAAAGTTAAAAAAAAATTTGATTCACAAACCCCTGAATCACAAAGGCCGTTTAATTAGAATAGATAGCTCTTTTGAAAGCACTAAAAAAAACTGTAGCGTAAAGAGCGAGGTATTGACTTGGGGGAGAACCCCCTCACATACGTTATAATTTCAGTTCGTTTTAAGTTCTAATATTCCTTCTTACATTTCAGTTGAAAAAACTTGTTTTTTTTATTTAATTTCTGATCGTTTCTTAAATAATGCTTGGAAATCCGGCACCCCCTTCATAGAAATGTCCCTTACCCCAAAGAAACATCCTCCACAGAAATATTCACCAGAGTAACCCCCTCCTCTAGCCCCCCCCCCCTCCAGAAAAAATCCTTCCTGAAAATGGTTGTATACTTCCCAATAACCAATAAATAATGCTGGCAAGTCCGGCGCCCCCTTCATGGCAATTTCCCTTCCCCCATGAAAACTTCCTTCATGAACAGATCCTCCAACATAACCACCGACCCACCCTTCCCTCCCACTACCAGAAAAAAACCTCCTGAAAACTTCTGTATACTTCCCAATAACCAATACTATATGTTAACATTGGGTTAAGTTCATAACTTTTAGCCCTCCCTCTGGGAACTTCGGGGGATCAACTCATCCTAAAAGACATATTTATCATATTTTTGACCATGCTGAACAAAATGGCTATCTCAAAATTTTGATCGGGTGACTTTGGGAAAAAAATAAGCGTGGGAGGGGGCCTAGTTGCCCTCCATTTTTTTTGGTTACTTAAAAAGGGCACTAGAACTTTTAATTACCGTTCCAATGAGCCCTCTCACGATATTCTAGGACCACTGGGTCGATACGATCACCCCTGGGGAAAAAAAACAAACAAACAAACAAACAAACAAATAAACACGCATCCGTGATCTTTCTTCTGGCAAAAAATGTAAAATTCCACATTTTTGTAGATAGGAGCTTGAAACCTCTACAGTAGGGTTCTCTGATACGCTGAATATAATGGTGTGATTTTCATTAAGGTTCTATAACTTTTAGGGGGTCTTTCCCCCTTTTTGTGAAAATCAACCAAATTTTCTCAGGCGCGATACTTTTGATTGGTAGCCCTAAACTTGATGAAAGTTATATATTTGAAATCAGCATTGAAATCTGATTCTTTTGATATATCTATTGGTATCAAAACCCGTTTTCTAGAGTTTCGGTTACCATTGAGCCGGGTCGCTCCTTACTTACAGTTCGTTACCACGAACTGTTTGATATATTCACCCTATTTTATTTTTTTTTTATTAGCATTCACCAAACTTGACTTCTTTTGTGTGTACCATTAATCGCAACAATACCGTCTTTTTCTTCTATTGGCTGTAATCCCGTTTGTTTTCTTCATCTTGAGATTTTCCCCCAAGGATTCCACTGACAACTTCAGCCATTTCTGGGAAAGTATTTTTGCCAGTTGTCCCCAACACCTTAACTCTGCATTCTTTCTGTGAAGAATTTCATCACCCAGTCCATAATAATCTTGTGAATGGCAGTGGCTATTAGTTTTGCCTTCAATCAGCAATGGCAGACTCTGTCAAATTCTTGAGAAAATTGCAAGAGGATTGTGTTGACATGGATGCTGCAATTGAGCAACTTGGTAGCATAATAATATAGATCTGTAAAATTTTCCTCGACAGGGCACCCAAATTTGAATGCATGTTGGCTGTCTTGAGTTGTAAATGCTTCACAGTTGTGGCATTCATGATTTTTTCAAGGATCTGACTGACTGTTGAGGTGATGCTTGGCTCAATTCTCTATTGTATCACTGTTACACTTGTGATGATGGCTTACATTTAGAGGTTAAGCTTCTTTACAGGCTTCACTTAACAACCAATGGGGGTTGAATAACTGATGCTCTGAAAATGTTTATGAAATGCATGTCTTTTCTTGGTATGGGTATTGGTGTATTGCTGACCTCTTCATTGACACAGCAAACATTGTTGACGTGGTGAACACGGACAAAGGTGATCGCTAACCTTATATGAAACTAACAATGAACAAGCACAAAAAAAAATAAAGTAAAATTGACACTGGTGCATAAGCAAATACAATCCCAGAAGAAATTTCAGCACCCTCAAGCTAAAGACTGTTGTAGCTAAGGCTTCATAACTCCTCACTAGCTATAGCAGCCAAGACATGTACTTGTAAAAATGGTAGCGTTGAAACTCAACTTTTCATCATTGTTAAGATCCCCCAATAGCATCTGGAAAATCAACATGAGTTTAAATGGGAACAGTACATGATTCAATGTTGCCCTACATAAAGGAATCAATTGCAACTCACTGCCATTTATGATCCAGCATCAGAAAACAAAGAGTTACAGGTTAGCATGTCAAAGTTTAGAGCTATCATTTTCCAGAATGAAAAAAAAATGTTTCCTTTCCATTAAGATCACTTAGTAGTACTGAATGAAACTATTCTCTGATAGAGAAAGAACTATACAAGATTCTCTTTGGTTGTTTGCAATATCATTGACACATTTATGGCCATAAATTCACCATTTTATCCAGCCTAAAACTCTTTAAGTTAGACTGAACCATCCAATATCCAGGTCATCACCAAGCCTCAAGCAGATTCTACTGAAACTTGGAGCATGCAATTTCACAATTATATTTTCACACCTGGAAAGTAAATTCCATTTCCAACCCATTCAGAAACAAGTTGCAGTTACTCAAATGGAGCTAGAGTCATATATACACTCTGTAATAGTATTTCTTCCAATGACTCCTGAGAGATTGAATAAACTAAAAAAGGATCTAGCATCAAAAACACAGAGCTCCAGGTCAACATGTCAAGGGTTGAATAAAGAGGAACCATTCTCCAGAATGATAAAAATATATCCCTTGCATTGAGGTTGCTCAGTAGTAATAAACAAAACAATTCTCAAATAGAGAAAGAACTATGCACCATCCTCTTTGGTTGCTTGTATTACCATCTGTACTAATGTGGCCATACAGTCAGTATCTTATCTGAGCACAATATTTTGTAGGTTGTGTTTAACCAACCAATGTCTAAATCCTAAAAAAACATCCAGCAGATGCTATTGAAAATCCATCTCTGCAACTTCAGAGCAATATTTCATCCTGGAAAGGAAATTCCTTTCCCCAACCCGGAATCCAAGTTATCAGAGGCAACGCTATAGCGTTGCCTATAGCAAAGGCCATACGGCTCCAATATTTTTATTTTTTTTTCCGAGAGGCACTTCATATGGAAGGGGTCGGCGTAAAAACTTCAAAGGGGGCTCATTCGATTGGGAATATGGAGTTCTAGTGCCCTTTTTGAGGTTCAAAAGTGGTTGGAAGGCAACGAACACCCCTTCCACGCCCACCATTTCCCCAAACACATCCAATCAAAATTTTGAGATAGCTATTTTGTTCTACGTAGTTGATTTCCAAGTAGAATTTATTTTTTTGAGGCGGACACTCCCCCACAGCCCCCAGGGCAAGGGCTGTAAGTTATGCCCTGGGGGCATATAAGCTTTTTATAGAAAGTTTTGTCGTAGAAACTTCAAACAGAGCTCATTCGATTGGAAATTCAAAGCGCTAGTGCTCTTTTTAATAGTCAAAAGTGATTGGAGGGCAACTAACCCCCCTCTCACGCCCACCTTTCCCCCAAACACATCCAATCAAAATTTTGAGATAGCCAATTTGTTCGACGTGATTGAAAATTCTGGAAATTAGGTCTTTGATGATGACATCCCCCCCACAGCCCTCAGGGCAAGGGTTGTAAGTTATGCCCTGGGGGCATATAAGGTTTTTATAGAAAGCGTTGTCGTAGAAACTTAAAAAAGGGTTCATTCGATATGAAAATTAAATAGCTAATGCCCTTTTTAATAGTTGAAAGTGATTGGAAGGCAACTAACACCCCTTCCACGCCCACCATTTCCCCAAACACATCGAATCAAAATTTTGAGATAACCATTTTGTTCAACGTATTTGAACGTTCTGGAAATTATATCTTTGAGCATGATACCCCCCTCGCCTCAAGGTGTTCAGGGCAAGGGTTATAAGTTATGCCCTCGGGGCATATATGGTTCTTATGGAAGGGATGCTCGTATAAGCTTCAGAGAGGGCTCATTTGATTGGAAATTGAAAGTTCTAGTTTACTTGTTAAGCGTCAAAAGATATTGGAAGGTAACCAGCCCCCCCCCCCCCCCTGCCCTTTTTTCCCAAATGCAACCGATAAAAATTTTGAGATAGCTATTTTGTTAAAAATAGTTCATAGATCATATAACAAAAACTCCGGTGTCGACACAATCTCCCAGGGCCCGGGGGCAGGCGTTGTAAGGTATGGGGCATATGGGGCTCTTGTGGAATGGATGCTCGCATAAACTTCAGAGAGGGCTCATTTGATTGGAAATTGAAAGTTCTAGTTTACTTGTTAAGTCAAAAGAGATTGGAGGGCACCTAGCCCCCCCCCCCTCCCCATCCACGCCCTTTTTTCAAACACTTCTGATAAGAACTTTGAGATAGCCATTTTTTAAAAATAGTTCAAAGACCATATAACAGAAACTCCGGGTCGACACAGCCCCCCAGAGCCCGAATGCAGGTGTTTTAAGTTATGCCCTGGGGGAATATATGGTTCTTATGGAAGGGATGCTCGTAAAAACTTCAGAGAGGGCTAATTTAATTGTAAATTAACAGTTCTTGTTCAGTTTTTGAGAGTCAAAAAAGATTTTATGGTAACAAGCCCCCCCCCCCACCGTCCCTTTTTTCCCAAATACATCCGTCAAAAATTTTGAGATAGCCATTAAGTTAAAAAATTTTCAAAAGTCAGATAAGAAAAAATCAGGTATCGACACAACCCCCCAGGGCCCAGGGACAGGCGTTGTAAATTATGCCCTCTGGCATATATGGTTCTTATGAAAGGGAACTCGTATACACTTCAAAGAGGGCTCATTTGATTGGATATTGAAAGTTCGAGTTCACTTTTTAATAGTCAAAAGAGATCCGAGGGCCACTAGCCCCCCCCACGCTTTCTTTTTCCAAACACGTTGTAAATTTTGAGATAGACATTTTATTGAAAAAAATAGTTCAAAGGTCGGATAAGAAAAAGTCTGGTGCGCTCCCCCCCCCTCCAGGGCCCGGGAGAAGGCGTTCTAAGATATACCCTAAGGACATGTATGGTTCTTATGAAAGGGATGCTCGTATAAACTTCATACAGGGCTCATTCGATTGGAAATGGAAAGTTCTAGTTCACTTTTTAATAGTCAAAAGAGATCCGAGGGCAACTAGCCCCCCCCCCACGCTTTCTTTTTCCAAACCCGTGTCAGATAAATTTTGAGATAGACATTTTCTTTGAAAAAAATAGTTCAAAGGTCGGATAAGAAACTCCGGTGTCAATACACCCCCCGCCCCAGGGCCCGGGAGAAGCCGTTCTAAGTTATGCCCTAAGGACATGTATGGTTCTTATGAAAGGGATGCTCGTATGAACTTCATACAGGGCTCATTTGATTGGAAATTGAAAGTTCTAGTTCGCTTTTAAGAGTCAAGAGATTCAAGGGCAACTAGCCCCCCCCATGCCCTTTTTCCCCAAACCCATCCACTACAAATTTTGAGATAGCCAGTAATAAAAAAAATTGTTCAAAATTAGATAAGAAAAAATCTTATGTCAACACAACCTTGCAGGGCCCAGAGGGTAGGCATTGTAAGTGTTGTCCTAGGGGCGTATATGTTCTTATGAAAGGGATGCTCGTATAAAATTCAGGGAGGACTCATTTGATTGGAAATTGAATGTTCTAGTTCACTTTTTAAGAGTCAAAAGATATCTGAGGGCAACTAGCCCTGCCCTCTTTCCCCACACACCCTTTTTTCCCCAAGCCTATCCGATAAAATTTTTAAAATAGCCATTTCATTAAAAATAATTCAAAGGTCAGATAAGAAAAACTCCTTTGTCGACGCAACCCCCCATGGGCCGAAGGCAGACGTTGTAAGTAATGCTCTGGGGGCATATGTCGTTTTTATGGAAGGGATACTTGTATAAATTTCGGAGAGGGTTCATTTGATTGTAAATTGAAAATTCTTGTTCACTTTTTAAGAGTCAAAAGAGATTGGAGGGAAACTACCCCCCCCCCCCCCCGACCCCTTCACGCCCTAAATGCATCAGATATAAATTTGGAGATATACATTTTGTGAAAAATAGCTCAAGTTCAGATAACAAAACTTTGGAGTCGACACAGCCCCCCCAGGGCCCGAGGGTAGGTGTTGTAAGTTATGCCCTGGGGGCATATATGGTTGTTATGGAAGGGATGCACGTATAAACTTCATAGAGGGCTCATTTGATTGGAAATTGAAAGTTGTAATTCACTTTTTAAGAGTAGAAAGTGATCGGAGGGCAGCTAGCCTCCCCCCACACTGCATTTATTTTTTTACCAGATGCACCTCATATAGAAGGGGTTGTCGTACAAACTTCAAAGGGGGCTCATTACAAATGGGGCAAACTTTTTCACATTGATATTGTTACTTTGATGCTAGTTTTGATATAGTTTTGATACTAGTTTTCGTATAAACTTCAAAGGGGGCTCATTACAAATGGGGCAAACTTTTTCACATTGATATTGTCACTTTGATACTAGTTTTGATACTTTGATGAAGATTTGATTTTTCTTAAAGTTTGATTTTGAAATAAGGAATTTTTAAAAATTTGAAACTTTTTGCAATAAAAAACGAACAAAAATTAATTTAAAAAAAACTTTACGAAAAATTAGTTTTTCAAAGAAAAGTAAAGGCCATTTTAAACTAAACCTTAGCAGATACAAATACCTGTTGCTCTATTTTTCATCTGACCAGGTATTATGAATGATTTAGAAGGTTATATCAGACATTGCTATGCTCTGACAAAAAAAAGAAGCTAAAATCCAAAAACAGTTCTTGTTATTCCATGGAGTTTCCAACTTACCTTGGGAAAAGACTGGCTGTGACGTGTTGTACAAAGATGGAAAATATTATCCTCTCATCGTCACAATTTCAACTTACTTTCAAGGTTTATAGAGTTGGGTGCAATCTCCCTCCCCGTCCTCGCATATAGGGGGTGCTTCTCCCCCTCTCCTGCCTTATAAGTAATGCTATGGTTATTTTTTGTATTAAGCTGTTAATATTTTTATTGATTTTGATAAATTAAAGAGTTAGTTCAGAGTGCTAATTTTCAGATAGTATGAGGTAACAAACTGTTAGTAAGGAATAACTGGTACCAATAGCAACCCAAAGTCAAAAAATGGAATTTTGATAATAATTGATACATCAAGAAAATTGGTGTTTTGTGCTGATTGCAAATATATAAAATTCAATAAATTAAACATTACCCATCATTAGCTACAATTGTAAGAACATGGGCCTCATTTTCATAAAATTGGGAAACAACCCCAAAAAGTCAAGCAATCTTATTGAAAATAACACCAACAATTTCAACATAATCAACGAACCCTAATGTAGAGGTTACAAGCTTTTATCTAAAAAAATATGGAATTATGTACTCTTGTTTGAACATGGGTTTCTGTTTTTTTTTTTTTTTTTTTTTTTTTTTTTTTTTTTTTTTTTTTTTTTTTTTTTTTTTTTTCCTGAGCTGATTGTATAAAACCAATAGTTCTTGAAGATCTAGAGAGAACCCTAATGTAGAGACGTATCAAAGAACCCTAACGTAGAGGTTAAAAGCTCTTATCTAAAAAAATATGGAATTGTGTACTTTTGTTTGAACATGGGTTTCTTTTTTTTGTTTCTTTTTTCGAGGGCTGATTGTATAAAACTAATAGTTTTAGAAGATCTAGAGAGGACTAATATGGATGGAAATCAGAACTTTTGTGCCCCTTTTGAGCAATGGATAAGATTGGAGGGCAAATAGCCCCTTCCCATGCCCCTCTTCCCCCAAACCATCTAGTTAGAATTTTGGAATAGATATTGGATTCAGCAGAGTTGAAAGGTCCAATAACTATGCCTTTAGAGATGAAAATACCCTCATAGCCTCCAGGGAAAGGAAGAGTTCCTATAATGGTTTGAAAAACAATTTAATGAAAATAATAAAAACATTAATCAAATGCAAATAGTAAAAAAAAGGTCTTTCAACTTCAAGTATGGAGGAGCACTAAAACTTAAAACGAACAGAATTTACAACCACGCCTCATCAACATTTCCCATCTGAAAATATATACAGAGCATTGTTCTGAAGATCACAATCCTGTATAATCACAATAACTGTATGTTTTTTTTTAATTTTTGATTTTTATTTAGTCTTGCCAACACTGTGTTGGTTTGATTTTCTTTTGCATGACTTAAAAATATTCCCTTAAAAAGTTCAATAAGTAATGAATCTCGAAATGCAATGCAGATAAAAAGTGAAATAAAAATGACAAGAAATTTAAAATAACAGAAACTTAAATATGTTGTGTGTAAAAAAGAAACAACAACAAAAATCGCTGTGAAATCAAATTATGATCTGGAAGAATTCTAGTGATTAGTGTTTTAATTTTAAAATAACTTTATTTGTCTGATACTAATTAGTCATACCATCACTGAAACAATAATAAATAAAAAAAGAAAGAACAAGATTTTACCTTAATTGTATATTTGTAGGCTAAACTAGACTGCATGCCACCACTAACAGTATGCTAGCCTACCTACTTGCAACTCTTGACGGTAGGAAGTAGCTTGAGGCCGTTCTTAGTAATTTGCTTAGTTCTTCTATTTGTCTCTAACTTGGTATTATTATTGTGATATCAAAATCAGTAATTAATATTACTGAGTAGATACAGTATTTCTCATAGAAAGATTAGATAGTATTTTTGCAAATAGAGAAATATATTTTATAAGCATATATTTACTGTAAAGTTTATAGTTGATGATAAAATACCAACAGGCTTTATCGTTAGTTTTCCAATATCCTCTATTTAACTTATTTGAGAAAGTCATCATTTTTGTGGTAAAGCTTTCTTATTTAGTTAATTATTAATTTAGTAAAAATATATATGACGCAAATATGAAGTTTTAAAATACCACTTTTTATTAAGATAAGGAACATATCCTGCTAAATTCTGTTTAACGGGAAATTGAGAAATTACCACTTCCTAGCAAATACGTGGGAAGGTGTGGTTGATAAAAATGTGTAAAAGATACATTTTATCGGAAGGGAAGATCTTATACTAACTTTTATGCCGGACTGACCTCTGGTCCGTTGTTTTAGAAATACTTTGGGACTTTGTCTTATCATTGTAAGTGTCTAAGTATCTATTTATATATTATTGTTGTTTTTTGAGACTTGTGGTCTACTTGGGACAGCCAGTCCCAGTAGACAGAATATATCCGATTATATTATATGGTAAATGAATAAAAGTATTGTATTTTAGACAACCTCTCTACGATCTAATTTTAGCCTCTCGAATGTACTCAGTCGGTACGCCTCATTAGTTCGGTCATAGCCTAAGGCACGCTACCAAAGTTTAATTACCTTAGGGCCAGAGTTTATCTCCCCTATAGAGGGAGAACAAAGGCATCTACGACTACAACCCCCAAATACAATAAATAACGCTTCACAACAACTGGTGGTCGCTAGAAAAACTGGGTCGAGAAGGCTAGATAAAAATAGTAGATTGAAATAAAATGGTTTTACCAGAGGAAAAAATGACTTCCCTATCAACAGTACTTGAAATTGCAAAAATTATACCAGAATACGCGGGAAATTCAGATGTAGATGAGTTTATCGAAAAATTCAAAATTTTCGACGAACTAACTGAATCGTTTGAAGATAAGGTCAAAGAGCAAAGCGTTGCAGCCAGATTAAAGGGAAGCGCCCTTAAACATTTGGAGGCAATTAAGGAAAAAGAGCCCAAGGACATCAGTACTCTAATTGAATCTTTTAAAACAAGATTCATTGAGACAAGCATCTCCAAGAGGCTTAGAACAGAGGTAGTCACATTCGATACCTCAACTAGTATCACAGAATATGCGGACAAAATTTGTAGATCCGTGTGTTTACAATTAGAGAAAGGCGGAAATGACGAGACAGTACAGAAAGTACAACTACATACTTTTACCCAAGGGTTACCAAAAAAGCTATTAAGACTAATATTATCGAGGAAACCTGAAAATTTAGAGCAGGCTATAATAATAATCGAAACAGAGGTAAAAATTGACGAGGCTATGAAAAAGTTTGACCAGATGTCAATAAATAACACAGGAGCCCAAGAAAGTAAAAAATATGAAAGGGGACAGAAGAGGATGAACTTTGAGGAGCCGAATCGTGAACCAAAAAGGCACGAGGAAGGCCAATCCTTCCCACCATGGACTGACCCCTCCCCATTTGACGACCAATCCCATGGTATTAGATCCTTAATGACTTGGAATACCAAGTATTATGGACACCCACCTCCTCCTCCTGAGGAAAATTATAGAGCAAACTGTTGCAGGTCAAGAATATATAGAAATAGATATAGACCCCACGAGGAAGGGCAAATTACCAAGCAATATAGGAAAAGATTCAATTGCTATAATTGTGGCAAACCAAATCACCAAGCGGCAGATTGCTGGCATAAAATACCCAAAGAAGGCCAGACGTACAAAACAAAACACCAGTTCATAACGCAGGGGGACAGAAATTTAGATAGGCAGGGAACAAATAATACTTGGCAAACACCTAATAATATTCCTGAATTTAGGCCTAGAAGGCAAATGGTAAACAATACCCAAGGTCAAAGTAGCAGGGCTGAAGAAAACTTAGATAATCCCAGAAACTTTTGGCCAAACAGTGGGCATTTAAACGGAGAAACCAGCCTGTAAGGGTCGACAGAGCTGTTTCCTTACAAAGACCCCTATATAGTTTAGAATGTTGTGATACAAATGCAAATAATAATAATCTACCGATTCTGCGTTGTTTTAAAATTGAGTGTTTTCAAAATTTAACATGTTTACTAGATACAGGCGCAGCTAAGTCATTAATTTGAGAGGAAGTCTTTAATAGATTTCCTCCTAGTGTCAAAAATCGAGTAAGCAGATGCCAAAATACCCTAACGTCAGTGACAGGGCACAAGCTGACAATTTTGGGAGAATGCCCACTAGAATTTAGTGCAGGGGATAAAGAAATAACAGTAACAGTAATAATATGCAAGCAGCTACCATTTCCTTGTATTCTAGGAGTAGATGCCATCAGAAAATATGGGATTGTATGGGAACCCATATCCAATACAATAACAATAAACCAGGCAAATGAAATTAATAGCCAAATTTGCGTAACAACAAATAAAGAAAGTGAAGATTCGAATTATAACCTAAAAATAAGCGGAAAAATCACAATAGAAGGGAGAACGACAGTTCAAGTTCTAGCTACATTAAATAAAAAAGATGGAAAGGTTAAAACGATGAATGCTGTGATAGGGGGGTACACCATAAAAGGGTACCCAATGATTTTCGTGGAAAATCAAGTTATAAAAATTGAAAATGGTATAATATACTTAAAACTATCAAATTTAAGTAATGATAAAATAAAACTGAACCAGGTAGAACTTGGATCAGTAGAAAAGATTTCAAATTCAGAAATAAAATCTCTAAGCAGTCCAGAATTAAGCGTAAACTTCACTTCTAGCCAGGAACATGTATCCTCATTAAAACCGCAACCACAAGAAGAGTATGCAATGGCGAAAACGGATTTTTTGCAACAATTTGATTTAAAACATTTACCGGAAAACGTAAAAACAAGGGTGGAAAATATTCTTTGGGATTTTAAATGGACTTTTGCAAGACACAAAGCAGATTACGGATTAACTCACTTAATCACGCACAAGATATCAACAGAGGGCCCTCCAATCAAAAAGTCACCGTAAAAAACGCCTTATCATTTAAAGCCATGGCTAGAAAGCCAAATAAAAGAAATGGAAGATCAGGGTATAATTAAAGCAAGCATTAGTTATTGGTGCTTTCCATTAGTAATAGTCAGAAAAAAGATAATACCTGGAGACTATGTATAGACTTTAGATCACTAAACGCCGTCACGATTAAAGACGTGATGAAGTTACCAAGAATTGATTCGATTTTAGATTCCTTAGGGGGTTCAAAATATTACACTAGTTTTTATTTAATAACAGGATATTGGCAAATCGCTTTAGATGCAGAAACTAAGCATAAGGCTACAGTAATCTTAGATGATGGGAGAACGTTCACGTTTGAACGTATGCCATTTGGCTTATCATGTAGTCCAAATTATTTTAGTCGCCTAATGAATTTGGTGCTAAAAGATAACGAACCAGGAAGAAAAAAAGATACCTTGGCTTATTTAGATGATGTAATTCTGCTTAATGAAAACTTGGAAGACCACTTGGTCGGACTTAGAAAAATACTGGAAAAGTTTGAAAAAGCAGGCTTAAAATTAAAACCAGAAAAGTTAAAAATAGTGGTACCAAAATTAGTATTTCTTGGACACCTGATAAACCAAGGTACTATTTCACCAAATCCAGAAAATTTACAGTCATAGAAAATTTACAGCCTCCTAAAGATAAAAAAAGCTGCAGATCAGTTTGTGGGCTATTAAGCTATATCAGACGATATTTTAAAATTTATGCCACAATAGCACAACCTTTGAGGAACCTTTTACAGAAATCAGGTAAATTCGAATGTCCAGAAGACGCAAAACAAGCGCTAAATGAAATAAAAAGGCAATTATTACTGGCACCAATACTGAAACTACCAAATTTGTCACAAGACTTCTGTTTGCAGACAGATGCTTCGGGGTACGGTATAGGGGCCATATTATTAAACATTAATTCTGAAGGAGTAGAATCCATAGTTCAATACGCCAGTAGGTCACTGACGGAAGCAGAAAAAAAATACTCGACAGTTAAAAGAGAGTGTTTAGCAGTTTTAGTATTTACAGAATATTTTCGACAATTTTTACTTGGAAAAAAATTTATTTTAATAGTAAACCAAAAATCATTAGTTTGACTACATACGATGCAAAATACTTCAGCCCGGCTGACACGGTGGATACTGCGTCTGCAAGCATAGTCATATACTCCAATATATTTAAAGGGCCTTACAAATATTTTACCAGACTATTTATCACGAAATCCAGATAAGAAAGAAAATGTGATAGCAACCATCCAGAACGAACTGTAAGGGGTAGAAAGACTGTCTAATGAAAATATTTCAAAGCATCAAAATAAAGATGATTTTTCTTTAGCAATGAAATCCTTTTTATCCAAAGGAACGGAACTGCCAGAGCACTTTACACATTTTTTAAAGGACTTAGATAATTTTGATCTGGACGAAAGTAAAAATCTTCTAGTAAGATACCACAGACCATCGCAAGAATATAGAAAAAATTAC
Source organism: Artemia sinica (assembly GCA_027921565.1). NCBI lineage: Eukaryota > Metazoa > Arthropoda > Branchiopoda > Anostraca > Artemiidae > Artemia > Artemia sinica. Next base: position 3,852,456 of record CM051272.1, on the reverse strand, counting down.
TTAAAAATTATTCCAGTAATTCGAAAATCTCTGGAAGGAGAAGTTTTACAGATGGCACATGCAACGATTGGCTGTCACATGGGAAAAGCAAAAACTATGGGGAGACTGAAGGGAAATTTTTATTTTCCAAAAATGTACTCCAAAGTAAAAGCTTTTATACAAAGCTGCCAAGAGTGCGCCAAACAAAAGTCGCCACCAAAGACCCCTAGGGCTGAATTAGGGCAATACCCCACCCCTTCAGGGGTAGGAGAAATAATGTCAATAGACATTTGGGGATTCGGGGGAAGTTTACCAGTTTCCAGGAAAGGAAACAGGTGTGTGCTAACCATAGTAGACCATTTTATTCCTATTTATACGCTTTTCCAATTAAAGATGAAAAGACAAAAACCATTGCGAAAGTTTTGGTAAATCGCCTATTTGGGAACACGTGGTTTTCCCTAGAGTTTTACTTAGCGACAATGGGCCATGTTTTAGAGCCAAATTATTAGACGAAGTTACAGAATATCTGGGGGTTAGACGATGGTTTACCTCGTCTTACTTAGCCGCAGCTAATGGAAAGGTTGAACATAAGCATCGGGAATTATCTTACATGTTGGGAATACATGCAAGAGAGGAGAATGAAAATTGGGATGAAAATTTACCATTTGTAGTCTTTGCAATAAATACGGCTTTTTCACGTACCTTAAAAGAAACGCCATTTTTTTGCAACACATAAGAGATCCCAGAATTTGTTTAGATGAAATACAAAATGACAGAATATATTACAACTTAGACCAATATAAGCAAGAGATGGTGATGCGAATGAAAAAAGCTATGGAACAAGTTAAAGACAATCTGGAAGATGCGAAAACAGAAAAAAAAGAAAAATATGACAGAACAAGCAAAAATAAAACGAGTTACTGTTTAGGAGATTTGGTTTATGTTTACAAAACGAATCTGGAAGGAACAAAAAAGTTAAAACCAAAATGGGATGGACCGTATAGAATTACAAAAATTCTACCAAATAACTTAACATATGTTCTAAAACATCAGCATAAGGAAAAGGAAGAAGTAATACACCATAAATAGAATGAAAAAGGAATATTTTTCAAAACCGTGGAAAACAGAGCCTATACTTTCAGAAGAAGAAATAGAAGACACAATCTCACCAGTATATATCAGAAGACCATATGAACTTTATGACCTTTTTAACGACCACAACAGTTGGGAGAAGTGGAAGGAATATTTAGCCCAGTCTAGGCTGCAAACTTTCCACAACAAACAAGAAAAAAAAAGAAAAGTTCAATATTCATCGGATACAAGCGATGAAAGCGACATAGAAGAGCCTCAAACTCAACCTACTGGTTTAAGACATAATAAACCAGAGGTTAGATCCAAAGAGGAAGAAAAATTGGAAGAAACCAAAGAATTATCAGATTTTCATACGCTAGACTCACCTACAGTCGTAGCGCAAAAATGGCTTTTGGAAGCTAACAGAATGTGACACCGAAAATTCTTCGACAGAAATCGATATAGCTAAACCTGGGCCGTCGTCAAGAAAACCTTCTTTGAGAGAAAAATTATGGAGAACAGTAAAGAAACCAAAGGGGCAACAAGGAGTTCCTTTGTCAGCCGCACAAGTTGCTAAAACACTTATGAAAAAGGCCAAACATCAAGAGAAACAAAGATTGAAGATATTTGACGAGGCAAAAAAACAGCACTCTGACTCAGAGCCTTGTAAGCCACACTAATGAATCCACGGAAAAACTTGCCAATATTAAAAAGAAGAAAAGCAAAAATTTGGGGTTCAAAACTCGGACCAGGAAACGGAGAAAGGCAGAACAAGCGCAGCCCCCAGCAGATTAATATTTGAATAAAACAATTATAACGAAAAAAAAATTAAATAAAAATCAAACGAGTATAAAAGCCACTAAAGAAATATCTATATTTTCTTTTTTAATCGGTACATAGATAACATCAAGTTTTCCTTCAAATATAAATTTGAAGGGGGGGATAGTAAAAAAAACAACAAAAAAACGAAGAAGGTTGGTTTACTGAAATAGGGTCATTGGAAGCTAGCAAATTTGGAGTTGAGCTCAATCACTGCTGGTCTCTCGTTGTTAAGTACATGCAATGCATCTACTGACCTTTGACTCTTTGAGGTGACACTTTCAGTCGAATTTGAAATAAAATTGTTTTGAAGAAATTAAAAAAAAATTATAATAGGAAAATACAGCGAGAGTTTACATGAATCCGGACATGTACAGGCTAGCTGTAATCTTATTATAATTAGTTATAGTCTAAGAGAATATTTTTTTTTATTAGTTACAAATGGTAAAAAGAAAAAAAAAGAAATTTTAAAGAAGCGCTATAAAGGTTCAAGCAAAACTTTGAATAAGCTTAGAAAGTAAAAAGAGTGCTAGGTAAAGGAAACGAAAAGCGAAAAAAAAAATTATAACCTAAAAAAAAATTACCAGGAGGTAAAAGCCAACGACCAAATCCATTAAAAATCAGCCAAAAATTAACCCCATCGTCACAAGAAAACCACAGTAGTTCAAGATAATAATTTTGGCTCTAGCGATGTATTGGATCTGAGAAAACGAATTGGCACAGGAGATCCCTAGTTTAAACAATTGGTTTTCACCTGTGCCAACCCAAACACCCAAATCCCAAGCCGTCGAACACTAACAGAAACTAAACGTATCCACTTTTATTTGAAAATAAAATATATCCTTTCACAACAAAAAAACTCGCAGTAATGAACATAAATGCATTCTTGTAATTCTCCCAGACTCAAGCTTATCAATAAACCGCAGATACGGAGCACCGGATTCAAAGTTATTTAGCCTTGCAAGGGAATTATTGCCTCTCTTCTTTGGCAAATAAAATAGTATTTAAAGCTAGGATAAAATTGGCAACCAATATATCGTAAAAATTGCATTTTAAGGAAGAAATGAAAACTAGCAAATGCAAGGTAAAACTTAATTAAGTGTTCAAAAAAAAATTAGCTGAAAAACTTCAGTACTTTTCTAACACAAAAACTTTAGAACAAAAAATTTGAATAATTTCAAAAAAATAAAGGTTGCAAAATTAGACAACCCCCCACCTCTTAGAAATAGGGAGATAATGAATTTGATCATAAAGGGCAATCGGCATAAAAACTTGTTAAGGTTATTGAAAAAGAACATGGAATATATAAATATGGGCTTTAAAAAATATATATATATTTTACTGAAAAAGCAGAAAAGACTTGAAAAAACCCTTAGGCTCCATTGCAATATCGAAAAAAAAGAAAAGGGTTCAAGTTAAAAAAATATAGCCAGACGGAAGTGAAGTAAAAGAAATTGGGTCACAAAAGGACACTAGTAGAAATCGAAATTTAAGGCAAGACAACTTAAAGTTGGGAAGTTAAAGCGAAAACAGTTATGTTCGCTTATATGCCTTAAAAAAAACTACCGTACGTAAATAAAAAGAAATATGGAGATAAAGATATATTCCTTGGAAAAGAACCACCTTTTTACTAAAGGGAAGAGTCTATGAAAAGATTGTAGCTACAAATAAAAAAAGTGTAGATATACATAATATATTATTGTGTCTCGTGTACTTAATAAACCTATTAGATTGAACAGAATCACAAGAAAAACTGCTGTTGAACCTACCAGACGCTTTTTATGGTGATCAAGCACCAAATAGATATTACTGAGGTGAGGGCACCACAAGAAGGTAAAAAGTCAGAAAATTCCATCTCAAGCTTTTTCAAACTGATTCTCAAGCTACAAATTTAGCTATTGCTGAATATAATTTTGAAAAAAAAGATATATATTCTTTTAGAAAAGGATAAACCTTGAATATGTGAATTACTACAGTTAAACCTAGTATTATGCAAAAAAAACTTGTCTCAGGTTTTTGACAACCCTTGAGCACACGTAGCGCGTAGCGCAAAGACGTAGTGTAATTTTTTTGCGCATCATAGAGCATAGAACTGTATTATATTTGAGAACTAGTGTTACTAAGAAATGAACAATAAATCGCTCCCCGGAAAAAAGACTTACCTAGACGAAAGTGGAAAGAACCACTTATTATAAAGGCTTATTAGCCTGAACTTGGGGATATTTCATAGCTGCTTTAATGATTATGGGATTGATTATATATGTTTTTAAATATTTGTATTATAGGAAACATCAAACCCCAGAGGGAAGGATGTAAGAACCCCTGTCTGCACGAAACCATAATCTCTCGTAAAGAAATTAATTAATTTGAAAAAAAGAACTTTTATCTGCAACCGCAGACAACGGTTGGCACTACGAGTGCATAAACATGAAAGTAAAAGAGTACGATAAATAATGAAGCGAATTCTTTGCTATGACAGTAGTAATACTTTTGATTGTAATTAAATTGGTATGTTGAGCGTTTTGCTAATGGAAAAAAAGAGTTATAACACATTTTAGTGTTGCTTTTTGAAAAATTTACTTTGAAAAAAAATGCTTTGTGCATATTTAAATTACTATATAGTGTTTTAAAATAAGTTTTAAAACTTTAACCAAAGGTATTTTTTGATAAATGTTGCATCTAAGTTTTGTTACTTAACATAATTGTGTAAGTTACTACACAATGCTTATTTATATATACGCTGTTTGAATTTACTTTAAATTTTAACTAGGATGTAATGTTATATGTAAATATAATGTTTGACCTCGAGTCAAAGTATTAATAATTTTTTTTGTAAAATAATCAGTTAAGTATTGAGTTTGAAAAGAAGTATCCAGCAAGAAACATAACGATTCGATTTAAGCGAGATATTATTTTTGGAGTAATTAAAAGAGAGAAAAGAAAGGAAAAGAATTAAACTTTACAAAATTGAGTTTTTCTTTCTACTATATATGTAAAAATATATGCTTTATATGTATACTAATGTGAATATTTATTTTAGATACACTCTTAGCTATATTTTTTTGGAAATCAAATTTCTCATAACATCCTTTTGGATCCATTTCTCAATCATTTCTTTGACGCATTTTTGGAAAGTAGCAAATTTCAAAGCCAGTTCAATTATATCCTAATACCATCAGAAACCAAACCATACTTGATCAACTGACATTTGGAAACTACAGACTACTACAAAATCATCGAAAGTGAGATAAAAACAGAACTTAATTTAGGCCTAGAAAATGTGCTACATAGCCAAATGGCTTATGTTATTGAAATATGTGAAAATGCTTTGTGCTGAAAAAAATATATAAAATTTTAAAATCAATAATGTTATATGTGATTTACCCAAGGCATTTCTAAAACAAAAAAATATATACGGTATATCAACCACATCACACAGATAAATTCAATTATTAATGGGAATTAAATTTAAACTCAAAAAAATTCATAAGACTTTTCTAATATAAATCTAATTTAAGCAAAACCACTAATGTTATGTATAAGCCACTTGGGGTCAAGTAAAGCAGAAGATGCATATAAATAGGGTAAAAGAGTAATTGTCAGTCCTAGAGACAGAGAAAAAGAGAAACAAGGATGAATTTCAAATTGAAATCCTTCGACAAAAAAAAAAGAACATGGCCAAAAATGGACCAGAAACATAACCCTAAGGAAACCCATTGAGGATAGATGCACATAATGACCTAAAGATGGCAGCAAAATAACTGCAAACGAAATTAAGTTGTTTTAAAAGTAAAATATTGAGAATTGGGACAATTCTTTAAATGGGGAGTATTGTGGTAAAGCTTTCTAATTTAGTTAATTATTAATTTAGTAAAAGTATATATGACGCAAATATGACGTTTTGAAATACCACTTTTTATTAAGATAAGGAACATATCCTGCTAAATTCTGTTTAACGGGAAATTGAGAAATTACCACTTCCTAGCGAATACGTTGGAAGGTGTGGTTGATAAAAATGTATAAAAGATACATTTTATCGGAAGGGAGGATCTTATACTAACTTTTATGCCGGACTGACCTCTGGTCCGTTGTTTTAGAAATACTTTGGGACTCTGTCTTATCATTGTAAGTGTCTAAGTATCTATTTCTATATTATTGTTGTTTTTTTAGACTTGTGGTCTACTTGGGACAGCCAGTCCCAGTAGACAGAATATATCCGATTATATTATATGGTAAATGAATAAAAGTGTTGTATTTTAGACAACCTCTCTACGATCTACTTTTAGCCTCTCGAACATAATCAGTCGGTACACCTCATTAGTTCGGTCATAGCCTAAGGCACGCTACCAAAGTTTAATTACCTTAAAGCCAGAGTTTATCTCCCCTATAAAGGGAGAATAAAGGCATCTACGACTGCAACCCCCAAATACCACAAATAACACTTCACAACATTTTTGCTTAGTGTAAAAATTTTATTTGTAATAATCTAATAATTTTCTATAATTTTATAATTTTGTAATAATTTTTGCGATTGCAGCTTATACTTTTGCATTCTCTTATTTCTTGTAGCCAAAGTAGAAAGCAATTAAAAGTGACATTGAAAAGTTCCCCCCATTTTCTTATCATTAACACTCCAAAGAGCCTTTCAAAAATTAAACACAAGACAGAAAAAAAGCATACAAATATTTAAGTCTGAAAAATCATAAAAATCAGCTATCAACTTTGAAGGAGATATATACTTGCTGTCTCCAAACACTTCTAAAGCTATGTACTTAGAAAAGGAGAGTTTTGTACAAAAGGCATAAAAACGAAGAAAAAAACACACGATACACACAAAAAAACATCACTGTTTTGTGATGACTAGAAAAAAACGGCATGTGTCCTTCCCCCAAAACTCCTGGTGCATTTAGCAAAGATGATATTCAGTCAGCCAATCAGATTGCTTGAATTTTTGACTCTTCCCTTGTAATTTTTTTTGTAAATTGCTTTTCAAAGTACCAAGGACAGTGGAAATAAATAGTGATTTTTTGAATTGGTTAAGTGCAAACTTACACCACCATATATGCAATTTTTAATGAAGAAGACCTCTATTTACAGCAATGACGTTTTGGTAGTAGCACCTGCGCAAAAAAAGGAGGTTGAACAATCAGCAAAAAATAAGCTAAAAAATGTGTCACTAAATAACTTTAAAAATGTAGCTTTCCTTTGTAGGTTTAATTTCTGTGAAAGTCAAGAGATTATTGATGTTTGAAATCTTTCAAACACAAATTTAACAATTTTTTTTAGCATTACACTTCAACCTTTACGCTTTTGCCGTTTGTGATTACTTTATGGTAATTACAAAAGGCATAAAAAACCCTCCTTTTATTACTGTTACTAGCCAAAGAGCCTTTCAAATAGCTTGCACAAGGAAGAAAAAATTCAGAAATATTCAAGCATAAAAAATCACTTTGATCAACTATCAACTACAAAAAGCCTAAAGCGTATTAACCAAAAAGCGTCACCAAATTAAACTTATTTGTTTTGCCTGTTTTCCCATTATACTTAACTTGGCGACACTGAGGAAAATATTGTAGGCTACTATTCTAAAAACTTCATAATTTTAAAACAAAACCTTAGAAAATCGTGGTTTTGTGTAGAAATGGTTCCAGGGGGGTAGAAAATGTTTATTTAGACGTCATTGGTACTTCAGCAACCATCTCCTGTCATTTTTGCTCTAGTAAAAATCCATTCTTATAACCATACAAAATGACTAAACGGACTAAGTGCTGAGCAACTTCGGTAAACCTTTGGTAAAACTTTGGTAAACCTTTTCCAGTGTATGAGTGTGACTGTGTGTTATAAAAGTACAAAAAGTGGGTACTGAAAAAGAGAAAAAGTTACGTCATGTGACTGTTATAGAACCAATTATTGGAAAGGAAGGATGTGACAAGAAAGTCTGTGGCATTCTTGCCGCATGCATTTTGCCTGCCAAAAATCAGTGAAGCCAGCTTTTTAGCTTGAAGTTTTTACATCGACCATTAAAACTTGAAAATACATCAGAAATAGAAATGATTTTCTTCCCCTTAAATTTGCTATGTTTAAAACATATACGAGAAGGTAACATTTCCACATGGCATTTTCAAAAACAAAATCTTTAAAATCCTTACTATGAAAAATTTCTGTTGATTTTTACCCCTAGTTTGGTTCGTTGCCTTTATAGAACAAACTGAATTCCTTTTGTAAGTTCTGAAAGCTCAAGATTTTCAGTTTCGTACCTAATACCATTAATTTCAAACAAATAGGCTATAAGCTTAATGACAAAACTTTGATTGATTCATCCCAAAAATCTCAGCTGAAATTAAAGAAGGAAATATTAAAGATTGTTTATTGACCCTTACTACTACGAAACACTCACTACAAAACCAAGCCCCCTTTGGCCAACACAGCTATGCATGCTTCTCCTCCATCCCAATCTATTCAAAGCCTCCCTTTTTACGCCATTGCAAGAAGTTCGCATTTCTCTTAAATCTTTCCTTACGACATCCTCTCACCCTCCTAACCGAGCATGACCCGCTTTTCATTTAGCCCTAGACGGTTGGCCGAAAAGGACATTGATGATGGAATATTAAAGTATTTTATGTTTTTCTATGTGTGAGTGTCTAATGGGGTGGGTTCTTTATTGGGATTTCTAATGGGGTGGATTCTACAAAAAATGGGGGTTTATTTTTTTTCTTCCTTGAGCTATTTCTTTACATATGAGTTCCTTATTTAATTATTTCTATGGGTAATTTTTAGTTAAACTCTTGGTGGACAGTTAACGAATAGCATGCCTGAGTGTAGGCGGAACTTCATGTGGGGGAAGCTTAAATTAGCGGCTCAAAACGGGGAGCATACGTTAATGGCCATGCTGAGTCGAAATCAGATTGAAAAGCTCCAGGTTCCCTCGAGAGCGAGTGGATACTAGCATAAAGAGAATAAAAATAAGCATAAATACTAGAAAAATACTAATACTAGCATAAAAAATACTAGCTAAAGAGAACTAGCTAAATAGAAAAAAATACTAGCATAAAGAGAATAAAAATAAGAAAGTGATGTATTTATTTACTCACATATTGGAACAGAGCTTCAGGTATATCAAACACTTGCAGTAAATGACACTAGGTTAAAACTGCTCACAGGTAATACAAGTTACGTTCAGTACTACTGTCTATTAAATTTCACTCCAAAAACTCATAAAAGACTCACAAATAAATTCTCAAAATGACTGATAAGAGACTCCTAATCGACTGCAATAGACTCACATAAGACTCATCATAGACTAACTCAAACTTGCTAAGTTCGAAGGAACTATACCCTGCAATTTCGCCGAGGGTTACATTCGGGCGTTGCTGAAAAGCATAGTATACTGATTCTATTGGTTCTGATTCTTTGTTCTCTATTACTATTGGACAGTGACGTACCAACCAGCTAGTCGATTTTAATTAACTTTTGATCCGACTTATGATTCTTTAAAACTTCACTTTGGAATTCTTCTTAGAGTGATAAAATTTTTTACTTGATACACAGTTTTACATTGTATCTCACGAAAATAATTTTTAAAGCTTTACTGTGTAATTACAGCGGAATATTTGGTTTTACTTTAGTATCACACGAAAATTATTTTATGCATAGTTTTATTTCGTATCTCAAGTGACCACCTGTTGAGATTTAGATTACATTGTTGGTTGCGTGTCATGTGAAATTGATCATTCTGAATATTTATTGTTATTACCTTTTTGTGGGAACGAATTTTCATAGTTATAATTGTAATACGATGTTTCACTACTTTTTAAATTTGACAGTTAAGTAATACTTGAATTTTGTGGGTTTATATTCTGGGCGATTATATTTTACTTGGAAAGTTTTCGGGGTCTTGAAAATCGATTCCATTACAAATCATCCTTCCCATTCTTAACGATGTCCTCATCGTTGTGTTACCCTGCTCTTTCTATTCTTTTAAACTTTGATCTCGCTTCCCCTCTTTTTTGATTTGGTACTTGTTACTTGAATTAAATTTAGCTTTGGTAAGATGTGACACTACGTGTATTAAAACATCACTTTAAAGTCCACCACCTATACACTCTATTTGACGAAAGAGTCAAAAAGTTTCTATTGACTAACACATTTGATTATATGATTATGTAATAATTATTATTCCCTCCACCTGATACTAAAATTCCTTCACCTGATACGCTAATAATTCTACATGGCTCTAATTAATTGAGTTCTGTCTTTGCGACTATTTTATAACTTAAAATGGTACATATTTGTTTTTTTTCTCTAAACTTTACTATACTTCCACCTGATGCTATGACAATACGATACGTAACTGGTTTTCTACATGGTTCTAACTAATTGAGTTCTGCCTTCGTGACTATTTTATCACTTAAAATGGTACATATTTGCTTTTTCTCTAAACTTGACTGTACTTCCACCTGACGCTATAACGATACGATACGTAACTGACTTCAAGAGCACTGATATATATATATATATATATATATATATATATATATATATATATATATATATATATATATATATATATATATATATATATATATATATATATATATATATATATATATATATATATATATATATATATATATATATATATATATTATATATATATATATATATATATATATATATATATATATATATATATATATATATATATAATATATATATATATATATATATATATATATATATATATATATATATATATATTATATATATATATATATATATATATATATATATATATATATTATATATATATATATATATATATATATATATATATATATATATATATATATATATATATATATATATATATATATAATATATATATATATATATATATAATATATATATATATATATATATATATATATATATATATATATATATATATATATATTATATATATATATATATATATATATATATATATATATATATATATATATATATATATATATATATATATATATATATATATATATATATAAATTAAACGATTTGCAAACAAAAGGTTTCACAAAATAATTTTTTTTAAACTTAATGTCTGATTGCAACTTTGGGGTAATGTAATCTACACTTATTTTCATCTGATTATGAAAAGTTTCTCAATATTCACTAAAGTTATAATTAAATACATAAGATTCACTCTTACTTCATCATTCTACGTGTCTATAATACTCACATACGTTGTCACTTTACTTGGCGCTTCCGTTTAATTAATTACTGGGTTGGCTAATTGTTTATGGTTTGTCTTCGTGACCATCTCAAGTGACCACCTGTTGAGATTTAGATTACATGGTTGGTTGCGTGTCATGTGAAATTGATCATTCTGAATATTTATTGCTATTACCTTTTTTGTGGGAACGATTTTTCATAGTTATAATTGTAATACAATGTTTCACTACTTTTTAAATTTGACAGTTAAGTGTTACTTGAATTTTGTGGGTTTATATTCTGGGCGATTATATTTTACTTGGAAAGTTTTCGGGGTCTTTAAAATCGATTCCATTACAAGTGTTTGTTTTTGCGTCCACATATTCGGATGGCCTCCCACGTCCCTACTGCTCAACATTTCTTTATTTCTTTGTTTTGTGTGTGGTTTTTGGTCGACCAAGTTAATTTTTGCTATTATTATAATTATGACGAGGTTATTATTATTATTTGTTTTTATGTCCTGATATTTATATACCCTTCTTCACGAGCTCTGCTTTACTTTGGGGGTTAATTTTTTTGTATTTTTAAGTGAGTTAAATAAAATTATAGCTAGTTTTGTATATTAAAAAGGTCTATTTTTGTTTCAGAATGGACTTGGAAACAAGTGTTCGACACAAGCATTCCTTTAAAGAAACTTACATTCCTTGCCTTGTGGGCCTAATCGTAATCGTTGCAGTTCCCTTTTTTCATATTACAATATTTGTTCAGCTCTGAAATAAGTCAGAATTTCGAGTAGATAAAGATTTGTGCACTTGCTCCTGTTGGGATACTGTTTTTAAAGGTGAGCTATTTTCTTTTAATTTAGTGTTGATTGTGAGCCTGTGTGCTGACAACTACTCTAGGCTAGCTTGCTCTAGGTAGTTCCTACATTTGGAGCCAAATACAATAGGCATTGAAGGGGTTTAACTTGAAAGTCAAACATTGGTTATTTGCTAATTTAAGCAAAAGCTGGATGAAGATAAATTTCATATTTCTTTGTGAGAATTAAACCTACAAAATAGGTTTTTTTCCATCCCCTTCAAAGGTTGGAATGAAAATTGTGTTGTTGTGTGCAATATAATTGAGAGGCTCAAACGCTGATCCATCGCAGAGACTCAATACACACTGATATCTTGCAATATAGTCAAAATCCTTGCATAGCTTATTCTAGAACCAAATCATCTATTGGTTGGAAAAGCGGGTCGTCCCCAAATGGGATGTAGGATGTCGTATGGAAAGATTTAAGGGAAATAGATACTTCTTGGGAGGGTGTAAAGAGGGAGGCTTTGAATAGTTTGGGATTGAGGAGTAGCGTGCGTAGCTATGTTGGAATCAGGCGGCTCGGTGCTGCAGTGAGTTGTTAGTAGTAGTAGTAATATAATATAATCCCTGTTTTATGCTCATCAAAACAAAAGCATAGCCGTTTTTAATAATTAATTTTAAAAAAAAACTTTCCGAAAAAGAGGTTTTCTAGAGAAAAGTAAAGGACATATTAAACTTAGGATCAGAAGAAATAGAAACCCACAATAACTCAAAGTTAAGACGTCCAGAAATTACTATTGAAGTATAATGAAACCCAAAACGAACAGAAATTAAATAAACAATCATAGCAAACAAACATACAACAGGTACCAATATAAATTAGTAAATAAATCTTAAAACGAGTGAAACTTAAATTGAATTTGCAAATCATGCTTGAAACAATCAAAATCTCTACAAAAAATAGTTTGGGCTTTGCCTCCTTCTTTCACTGTAGAAGTCTAAAACCTACTGCTTCATTAGCGCTTTACTGAAAACTATATTGTTTTGAACAGTCTTGGAAAGTACAAAGGAAATCAAACTGAATATTTGATATATAATGCTATTAATTGTTGAAAGATAATCAGTTCAGTATTTTATTTTGCTTTAATTTTCATTTTCAATGCTGCAAAAAACTGGAAAAGAAAGTATTTGTAATACAATTCTTTTTCAGTGAAGCACTAATGAGGTAGTAGGCTTTAGACTTTTGCAGTTAGGGAAGGGGTCTTGAACAGTCTTGGAAAAAACTAAAAAAAGAAATATATCTGTAACCCAATTCGTTTTCAGTAAAGCACCAATGACGCAGTAGGTTTTAGACTTTTACTGTGAGAGAAGGAGGCAAAACCCAAACTCTTGTTTGCAGAGATTTTTGATCGTTTCAAGCCGGATTTGCATATTTAATTTAAATTTCACTAGTTTTAAGATTTATTTATTCTTTTATATATATATATATATATATATATATATATATATATATATATATATATATATATATATATATATATATATATATATTTATTTATGCCCGCTTACAATGGAGAAATGGAGAAAAAAAAGCGGAGTGCAAAATGAAACAAAAAAAGAAGAAAAACATGTTCAACACTAAAAATTAAATACAGGTACTTCATTCACAGAAACAGTTGAGTCAGCGGTGAGTCGTAGAGTTTACTGAGGGATCGTCTTGAGGCTCTCCGTTCTAGATCAATACCTTGGTTGATGGATCAAGGATTCCATATATGGATGAGATCTCCGTGTTAGAAAATCTCAGTGGAAGTCCCAGCAAAAATTTTGCAAATCTGTAGTACGTGGTTCATATTTTTCGACGCTCGGTGAGGGACAACATTTCCCACAAGGGTGATATATACCAGATGGCAGGAGTGACGACGGCGTTGAATAGTTTTGACTTAATAAATCGATTAAATGACCACTTGCATTTGACAGCTTTTCCATATGCTGAGCGGATAGATTTACAGACTGATTCAGCCAACAAGCCTCTAGTTGACCTAGGCGTCTGGCCATTCGTGATACCAAGGTAATTTAGGGACTGGGACTGCTGGATTCTGATACCGTCAAGGACAAGATTGGAATTGGTCGAGTTGGTGCCGCTAAAAACGATTAATTCGGTTTTCTCTATGTTGACTCGTAGTCCTATTCTTCTATAGGGTCACTAAAAGACGAAGATTCTCTTGTAGACCACTCAGCGTGCTGCTTAGGAGCAACAAGTCATCTGCATAAGAAATGAAACTTAGATCCAAGCCCTCCAAAAAGAAGGTCCCACGGACGAATCTAGTTACAGAGTAAATCGCAGAATTAAAGATGATAGGGCTTAGAGCAGATCCTTGCCGAACTCCTTTGAAGAGCCGAATGGGTTCAGAAAGCTTTTGCTTGCGGTGACCGGCGACTGTTTCCCATCCCAAAGCTAGACGAATATGCGTGTGGGAGTACCAGTCATGGAGAACAAGGACAATGTGGGGGTCGACTCCTGAATCTAAAAGGCACCACAGTGCCTGCGATTGGACGACAGAATCGATTTTTTTTTTTTTTTTTTTTTTTTTTTTTTTTTTTTTTTTTTTTTTTTTTTTTTTTTTTTTAGTACATATTTTATGTTTTTTTTTTTTTATTGTTTTTTTTTTAATTTCTGTCTGTTTTAGGTTTATTTATACTTCAATAGCAATTTCCGGACGTCTTAAGTTGTATTTACTGTCGGTTTCTATTTCTTCTGATCTTAAGTGTAATATAACCTTTACTTTTCGTAAGAAAACTTCTTTCTGGAAACATTCTTTTTTAATTAATTTCTGTTCGTTTTTGATCGCCAAAGTTACAAGTTTTTCAAAATTCCCTATTTCAAATAATTTTTATTTTAAAATAATTTAACAGTTTTGGTAAGAACTAATAAAATTAAACTGAATGTTCGATATATAATGATATTAATTGCTGAAAGCTCACAAGCTCATGATTTTGTTTCACCCAGGGTCGGATTTAAGGCTTTAACGCTTCTAGGCTCAAGCGTTTTTGCAAGATTTTCGGGGAAATCCTCAAAATTTCGGGAATAGTGAAAGACGCAGGGCCTTGTTATTTTCGATATTTTACTTTATTTTCAATGTTGTAATAAATACAAAAGAAAACATTTGCAATATGATTCGTTTTAGTAAAGCGCCAAATACGCAGTACGCCTTATACTTTTACCGTTAGGGAAACGGGCAGTACTCTTGTTTGTAGTGAAGAATACAGGTGTCTTGAACAGTTTTGGAAAGAGCTAGTAAAATTAAACTGAATTCCAATGATTTTGGAATAGAATATCGTTAATACGATGTTAACGAGGTTTTGGTTGGTTGGGGGGGGGGCATGAAAGGAGGGTCAGGGGTCAGGTTCAATAATTTTTGGAATAAAATATCGTTAATATGTTGTTTTTTTTTTTGGGGGGGGGGTCTGTCCATGGAGGGAGGACCAGGGGTCAGTTCCCACAATTTATCATGGTTAATTTTTTGGAGGGGATGGAGGTTTATTGGGCCATGGAGGACCAGGGGTCAGCTCCCATAAGTTTTGGAATAAAATATTGTTAATAAATTGTTTTTTTTGGGGGGGGGGCATGCAGAGAAGGCCAGGAGAGTAGAATGGCCTTATTGAGTCGTGACAGTACAAAATTCGGTTATCAAAAGAATGTATCTCGTGTCAGTACACCTAATATGGGCATAGAGTCCCTAGGGAGAATGATTGCGTAATCGGTCAATGACCTCTTTTTCCAAGGTCGATTTATTTGATGTTTCTATGTGTAATAACCTAACCGGGACGAAGGTTGCACATGCGCATTGAATTCTAACGGGAACAATGTTATTGATCTAGGACTCGAGGGGGAAGTGAATTTCCGAGAACTTGATTGCGTAATCAAAGTGTGTCAATGACCTCTTTTTCCAAGGTCGATTTATTTGATGTTTCTATGTGTAATAACCTAACCGGGACGAAGGTTGCACATGCGCATTGAATTCTAACGGGAACAATGTTATTGATCTAGGACTCGAGGGGGAAGTGAATTTCCAAGAACTTGATTGCGTAATCGTTCGTGAATGTCATGGTGTCCAGAAATAGTATTTGTGAGAAAGATTACGTAATCGCTCAATGACCTCTTTTTCCAAGATCGATTTATTTGTTGTTTCTATGTGTAATAACTCCGGGGCGAAGGTTGCACATGTGCATTGAATTCTAACGGGAACAATGTTATTGATCTAGGACTCGAGGGGGAAGTGAATTTCCGAGAACTTGATTGCGTAATCGTTCGTGAATGTCATGGTGTCCAGAAATAGTATTTGTTGTTGTTGCTCTAGGCAATGTTATGACATTCCCGGAAACAGTTAGATCACGTGTTTCCTTCTCAGTCAATCAGAGGGCTTGGTTACATATTAGCGGCGGAGGGAAATATGATGAAAGGATTTTTACTATAGTTTTATTAGTCTGTGAATAGAATTCAAAGGAGTGAGAACAGTTTGACTTTACTCATTTGGATATATATTTGTAATAATGAGTGGAATGTTTACACTATTAGAAGTTGATAGTGGAGTTGATGGTAATAATACAAGAGCACCAAACATTGCGGTGGAAATTACGAAAGGATCACGGCTTTGTCTGGAATGGGATGCAGTATATGCAAGATATGTGATATCCTTGAGCAAATTTAAAATGGAGGATCAATTATGTTTCGCCGCTAAAGTTGATATAGCACATGTGAATAGACTTCAATGTGCTTTAAGTGCATTGGTGAAACATATTGAAGACAATAAACAGTATCGTTAATTGTACATGCTCTGTATTATTGTTGTTGTTGTAATTATTCAATAAAATTGTTTCGAAATCGAAAATGTTCCCTTTCTTTTCTGGTTAGGGCTAACGAATCAGGGTCAGTCTAGAGTCAGCAGTCAGAGTGAAAGGATTGAAAAATGAATAAATTTGAGAAAGAGAGAATTAGATCAAATCTAGTGTTTATGGAAAAACATTTGATTTTGGATGATGATTTTCTCGAGTTATCTCTTAAACGCAGAATATTCTCTTGTCAGGGAACACTTGACAATATAATGAGGAGTGATTCTCCCCCATTGGACTATTGTATGAAACTTTTAAAATGTGATTCAAATGCTTATAGTCAATTTATTGATATATTAATTGAAACAAGGCAGAATCATATTGTGGATATACTTTTGAAAACATTGCCAATGGATTCAATGTAGATGGCTCCCCCATCATTCGAAAGAGGTAACGTTACAGAGTTACTCCTCTCTCCCCCTTTCCCTCTCGTTGAATTTATCGAACGAAGAGGATCAGTTTCGTTTTAGCTGTGAGTGAGTTGACATCGGAAACTGAAAAATGTTCTATATATGCCCATTGTGCATGTACACTCTTGGCAGTTGGAATCAATGTGAGAATTGTACAATTATTGATGACTATAGTGAAAAGTGTAAATTATGTAATCCTTGTAAATTACATAGAGGCTATGCAGTACAAATTAAAGGATGTAATTCATGTCTTGAGGAGGTGTGTGACTCTCACCCTAGAGGGCACCTGTGCTCCAATTGTCACTATGATAAATGTGATCAGTGGGAGAATACTTACCCCGCTATGATTGGAAAGAATCCTAAACGTGATTTTAGTTTATTTCTACGAGATTGGTATCGTCACGGATTTAAATTATTCTGGGAAGAGGAATCTGGTCTACGATTCAACTGTTGGGGTAACAAGACAATCTGGTTTCTACGTCATCGTTGTGATGACACCACCTACTATGACTATAAACCAAGTGATTTTTATTTGGCAGTTACCGAATGTGATTCACCACTTGAAAACACTGTATGTGATATTGCTTCAAATAGACAGATTGAAACTCTTGAATTTCATAATATGAATACAAATAGTATCATTGACTATACAAAGAGATATGACAAGAGTGAAGTTACATTGTACTGTAGAAAATGTGACCCTGACTTTGCAGTCAATCAAGATCAATATACAGTGAATCCAAATGATTTACCAGCATTAGTGGTTCACAATAGTTGCCTATACATCGAAGATGAAGAAATCTAAAAGTGGAGATTTAAAGACATTGTTGTATATATATATGCATTTTATTAATAAACAAATTCACAAACATTTTTTAAGCACTTTACTCTTAGGGCACTGAAATCAATACTATATAGGTCTGAGAGGATATTTTCCACTAGAAAGTCGTTCAGACGGGGATTGTCACTATAAATGTGGAGAAACTGCTTGTAAGTATAGCCACGACATCAGAACACAAAATATAGTAGTGCATGGAAGCCACAGCTTTTAGTCGTTAGATCCTGCACCCTCTTCCGATTTTGAATAATAGTTTTCCCACTGCTCTCAATTTAGTTGCTGATGTGGGGTGTGTAGAATGTATAGGGTAGACCAAGAGGATCAAAAAATTCAATCGTCTTCATTGTTTGAAAGATGCACAACCAATGACCCGTCAGCACAGTCGACGGACTGCTATTAACAATAATCAAGGTATTGTTGACACTTTGAATTTTTCCAAGAAAGTCCGAGGGCAGACAATAGGATTTGTACTGGGACATGTAGGGGTCCATATTAAATACATTGATTATTTGACTGGTGTTCATGGCGCCAAGTCTAGTAGAACACTGCCTTCGGGAGTGATTTCCCAATAGGTTTCATATTGGTTTAGTGAGATTAGTGCAATGCTCTCAGCCAATGGGTCGGCAAATGTACACTCTAAACGCACACTCCCCGTACGTACTATACTCATATCCTGTGTACCCGACAAATCCAGTACAATGATACCATGTGTTTTAGCAAACATATCTTCGGTTATACCATTTTCAAATAGTTGCGAATCATGATCTAGGGTTTGCATGGTCAACTCGTACAATGTTCTATAGGATCTATCAAAAGATAGATTGTAGAGTGGGATACCGTTTACTTTGCACACAAGAGATGAAAGTCCAAACATTTCGAATTTATGTGGACATTCAGTCCATGATCCTATTGCACTGACGTTTTTTACAAAGGCCAAAGCCAATTTCGAGGGGATTTCGCCATTGATAAAGGATGAATCGGTGAAGGTGCGTGAGCCCATTGCAATATGACGTTGATTGGTGATTGTATGAGGAACAAGTAGTTTAATATTGTTGCCATTGGCTCTCAGTTTTTCCACTGCCAAAGCAACAGAACTCATAACCTGCTGTTTGCGTACATGTAGTATTGCTGAGGTGAGGGAGAGACTTACATCGGGATTACCAGCAAGTTCTTTTCTCAATATGAAATTGGAGGGTGCAAGCGTTAGTTTTATATCCACTTTAACATTGGGCGGCAGCCATTGGGGTATATTAAATATTTCATGATATATTTTTCCAACTAGATGTAATTCACTAGTTGTAGCATTTTTAAGTGCATCTGTACTATCAGTATTAGTAATATATTCATATCCATTGGAGGCGCCTCTCAATTCCTTGTATGACTTGGGTGTCATCAGCATGAATTGCATATAGCTTGCATAGTTGGAGAGATTGTTGCTTGTGCTCACCAGCGTGCCATTGATGTAGACACTAATTTGACGAAATAAATTATGTAGTATACAATTTTCATAGGATATTCCATCGGCCCGAATTGGCATTGTATTATCGGATTTCCGGACTTTCATTTGCAAATCTATAAATGTGGATGATAAATCTATGAAGTAGTCTTCATTGGAATAAATTTGAAAGTGGATATTATCGGAGAGGGGTTGTTGTGGATAAAATTGTTCATAGTATCCATGCTTGACACTCACATCAACATTTTCGGCATTGAATAGATTCAATGAGGCGGTGATTGAAGGTTGGGAATCCTTATGCGGTAGGTAGGACATTTTAGGAGAAGAAATCTAGTTTCGATCTGACAATTTTCTTCCTGGGACTTCTGGTTACAGCACGTGTCGGCTTTTTCCTTCTTTTCTTTGACAAAAGGGATGTCTTACGTTTCCGACCTGAGTAGAGACTGATGAGTGATGCGTTGTTTCTTGACCTTTTTAAACCTTTACCATTCTGTTTTAATTTCTCGCCAAGGGTTCGCGCACTGGACCTAAGATTTTCCGAAGCACTTTTTTAAAATCCTTGCCAGAGCCCCAATCGTATAGTGTAGAGGATGCAAAATCTGTCGCAGCCGGTACAAGATATTTTCTAGCCAGTGGTAGTGAAGAGCGAAACAGCTTAGCAAACCAACTGCCAAAACCGTAGCCAGACATTGACGAGCGACCCTTGTAATAGTCCATTCCATTGCCCTGTTGTCTTGGGCCAAGAGTATTAACATAGCAGTCAATATCAGGACAAGTGAATACCACTTTTTTATTAGACATCTTGCTGTTGAACGATGGGTCGAAAATGGCATGTAATCACAGCCAAACCTTTTGAAATTGCTATTGGATCACCCAATTGGGTTCTTAGTGTTAACTGACAGAGTTCCAAATAGGAAGTGTTTACGGGAATATACTGAAGATGCTTTATATTGTAGTGATGAATATGTTCTTGATTGGTTTTTCGTTCAAGAACTCGTAGGAGGGGAACATTTGAATTACCAACCCGAGATGTTTCCACAAATGAAGCATAGAGAAATATACAAGTGTCTGTGGAGAAGGCAGGTGGGTAGTCAGCGAAAATGAAATTAGTGTTTCCAGCACTTTTACCATTGATTATATTGAGCTTAAAGCCAAGAACATCCTTTAGATTATCATTGAGAATAACCTTTTCACTGGCAATAGGTGAACTAATGTAGATCTTGCCCTCCTCCTTTGAATAGTTGAAATGAAAAGCTTCTTTTTTACGAGCGGAAATTCTTTTATTGATAGTACGACATAAATCATTCATACAGGTGAGTTCCTCGTAGGGTAATTCAATATATGGATAATCCAACCAATTGATTTTTTGAATTTGTTCTTGATCACCTGTTGGTGGCGGCGGCCAATCATAGGGTCTAATTTTTATTTCATATTTACGATCCTTTCTCAGGATGTCATAGGTATTTTTGAGAATACAGTCGACAAGAGCTACTTCATACTTTCCGTCGAATTTGATGGTGGGGGAGAGTTTCGTCCAAAAATCACTTGTTCTATTCAGATCATTGTAGAGAGGATCAGAAACATTGGACATGAAAGTCACATAGAAATCATTGGGCATTGTTAATATCTTCAGCACTGACCCAAGAATCAAAATCTGAGTTGTATCCTAGCCAGCGAACAAGCAACTGTTTCTTACCATGGCGTGTACGACTCTTTAATATCTTTTCAATTTGATAAATTTCACTAGTGTTTCTAACTTTTTGCAGTTCATATTCATAAAAACCGCCGAGAATCTCATCATCTTTGGTGTCTCGCAGTCGATAAGTTATGGGTATGGTGTCTAGGATTTTGGACACTTTAAAAAGTTCAGTGCTCCATAAATAATTCCCCTTTTCAAAAATATTGGTGGTTCTATTAATTCGAACAGTATCACCAACATTGAATTTCTTCTTTTTTTTCTCTTTTTCACCCTTGGAGTATTGCTTTAGAAAAGCATCAAATGTATTTTCACTATAATGAACATCCGTTGGTGTAGAGTTGGACAGAGATCGATGGGTCGATGGTTGTATATCTGCATGATTTTATTTAAATCATGAATAAAAGCCGGTGTATTTTTCAATGTGCAATATCTTGAAATTAATAGACGAATCGTTCTTATTAATCGTTCAGCCAATGCAGCCTTTATCGGACTGTGACTATGATAAAGTGTTGTATTATATTTCAAAAGAACCTTTTGCACATGGGGATTAACAAATTCACTGCCACGATCCGATTGAATTTTTCTATACGAATCCTGTTCAAGAATACTTTCAATGGCCCGAGCAACTTCAACACCTCTCTTTGATCGTAGTGGAATGGCATAGGCATAGCGACTAAAGATACTGATTGCCACTAGAATATATTTGTAGGGCGCATTGTGACGCCGTTGAACTGCGTCTAAAGTTAAAAGATCCATTTGCATTATATGCAGAGGGAAAAAGGCTTTAGTTTGTCGATATTGTTTACTGCGAAGCCTGTGATTTCGATGCAGTGTGTAACTCGATTCATTTTCTAGATACTCTTTTGCATTTTTCAATGTGAGTGCCGGAGAGCTTTGGAAAGCGTTTTGGGAGAACTTAAACTCCCCGCTTCGCCAATATTTTCATAGACACCTTTCAAAACTTCATCCATTTTGAGCGTAAACACGTAGTGTAATGTCCACTCCCCTTTTGCACACTGGCGGGTGAATCAATTCGTCTTCGCTTTTGACTAGCAGCCACAGGTGTTGTAAAATCAGTGGTGCTGCTAGTATCTTCAAATATTGAATCTTCTTCTTTTTTAAATGGTGTTGTTGGAGGACTATATTCTCTTAGTTTCTTTAGAATTTGCTTATTGCCAATAAGACTTTTGGGAAAGTTTGATACATACAGAAAGGTGTATAGATTATCGTCAAAGGATAAGAGTCCTTTACGATTCGTCACCATATCACAAATTAAATCAACTAGATTATAACTTTTTCCCTGAATTATAGTTCGTTTCCCTGTGCTCTCGACTTGAACTTGATCACCAGCAGTTTCCAACATGAGATAAGATAATACTCTTTTACTCTGTTCTCGATAGGTGCAATGGCAATAGGTTTCCAATTTTCAATACAATCGAATTCAATTCCTTCTCCTTTGATGCTGCTGCAGAATCTTGAGGAGATGTTTCCTGTTTAGAGGGATCGGCGACGGTGGGTCTCTCACGATATGGTTTATGTTTGTCCACACGTCGCAATGCATCTTGAAGTAAAAGCAGTTTTTTGTCATCGGCAATATTCTCATCGTTAATGAATTTGCTTAGATTGTCTTCAAAATGTTCGATGGGCGAGAGGACAAGTTCAAATGGTGTCAATTTATAGGTTTTTGCCATTCTCACTAGAGAAAACTGTTTACAAGTCCTGCAATTATCGGTAGTAAAAGTGTGAAGAAGCTACCGCCTGCTTGAAGGAGCCGTTTTCTTTTAAATTTTTTTCCCTTGTTTTTACAAGCCAAGGCGCGTACAGTGGAACGATGTTGCTTTGTCTGTTGTCTAACACCTTCTGGCAGTTGAACATTGCCCTCAGTTAAATTTAAACAAAGTTCAGATATTAGATTAATGAAATCATTGTCAACCCCATGTTTGAGTATAGCCTTCCTAAGCAATGGTTTTGAAGTGCTTAAAACGGAAAACAGATGCCGTTGTTCGTGTAGTTTCTTCAGTGTCATAATGGCGACTAATAGTCTTTTCTACTGTTCACCGGAAGATATACTGTAATTTCATTGTTGAAAATGTCGGTGACTACACGTAGATCCTCGGGCGTGCTCTGATTAAGATCCAGCAAAATGTAACCGTAGGGCTTGCTAGTCGCCTGAGTGTACGCCGACAACAGAAATTTAGGGGCGCCGGGGTATATCTGCTTATTGAGAGTTATGAGCGAGCTAGAATCACGAACGACTCGATAGATAATATAGACAGTGCAATTCAAAGCAAGGGTTCGCATACATTTGCTCTGATGAAACAGATTGTGTAGAACTAGGGTAACGGAAATGTGTTCATGATGGGAGCGAACGGTGAACAGTTGTAGCATTTCCTGTGAGAACTGTTCAATGGATTCAGCCAAATCATCAATAATCAACCACGAGTTCGATTCAATACTATTGAAAACATCAAGCCCTCGTATGAATTGTATTGGTATGGTTGTGGCAATAGCTTTTATTTTATCATAGGACTCTTGCCAAATACTATAGCAATAGTAGATTTTTTTCGGCTTTTCCAAAAACATTTTATCGCAATTTTGAATTATTCTAGCTAAAAGTGTTGTTTTCCCCGACATTGAGGGACCACACAGAAACGATCTGAAGGGTGTTTGAAATTGATACATGCTGCTGCTGTTGGGGACAACAGTCGGACTGCAACTAACTGTAAATCATATGTGCTCAATGAATAAGTAGTAATTTCCCCCATGGATCTATCTATTCAAGAACAACAAAAACAATATTTCATGGCAGCATTTATTTCGACACTGCATGAAAACAAATATTTGCAGTCAACATGAACAACGATAAAAATAACACAAGAACAATTGACAAAATTTCATGGTCAACATGAAAACTCTATTTGTTCAACATGAACAACGATAACACTTTATAAAAAAAAAAACTTTTGTCCATCAGCAGCACTTTTTGTCTTTAAACACTTTTCTGTACAACATCTTTTAAAGCACTTATTGTCAACTTAAACACATTTCTGTACAAAAAAAAACACTTTTCTATACAACACTTTTTGTACAACAGAAAATACACACACGGGAACTAGTAGCACAGTTGAACTTGATTACAGTGAATTTAAAGGTGTGGGCCCCCCCCTCCCCCCGGGGGCCGCGGGGCCGAAGGCCGGCCGGCCGCGGGCGGGACCCACCCCCCCCACCCCCTGGGCGGCCGCGGGAAGGGACCCCCCCCCCCCGGGGGCCGCGGGGCGAAAAAGAATAGTTGCCGTCACTGCTATGGGTTAGGTTAGTGGTTGGGTTAGTGGTGGTGGCGGTTAGTGCTTGGGTTAGTTGAGGTTGGGTTAGTGGTGATGGTTAGTGCTGGGCTAGATGAGGTTGAGTGGTGGTTAGTCAGATTAGGTTAATTTATCCAGACCAAGTTGATTGCGATAGTCAATGCATTCAACTCGATCTGAAATACGGTAGTGGCCGTGGGGTAGGACACTCACACCATTCTCGAGCACATAGACCTTGTCGGATATACACGACATTGCATTCTTTTCCACTCTCACAGTATAATTTCTATACTGTAGAGAGCGAATTGCAAGCACTTGTGCTCTTGGCACTAGGCTACTTTCTACACAGTCTCTGTACACGCTCATGTTAAAATTGCTCTTTACAAAATGTGTAGGCACCCCTTTACACGCCTTCTTTTCTTCCCCACTATGAGTTTCCACGCAATAAACTTTGGGGCCCGGGAACACCCCCCTGGATATCAAATCACTCCCCGTCTCTGATTTTAATTTTAATAGTTGGTTGGGGGCTTGACGTTTCACCAGCTCGGGGTAGAGAGATGGATTCCAGTTGGTGAAATCCATCCGCGAGCTGATGTGCACCCCATTTTGCAAATCACCCAATAAATCTTCAGTCCCATTTACCTTTAACAGCAGAGAATCTGTATCACCATAGTAAACTTGAACCTCCCCCTCCCGTGGCCATTGCACCTTGCACACATTGTAAAAGAACGACAACATGAGCTTTTTTGAAATTTCTAGTACTGAACTGCCGCCTGCTATATTCTTGTTCAGTACTACATTTCGCTTTCGCCTGTGTAGAAGAACCATGCCGGCCTCTATGCTCGTGAACGATGTAAAATTGGGGTCGGCAATAATTCGTGCACACTCTAGAGGGTCAGTCACGACGTCGCAGCGAGATCTATTACGAACGCTTTCACACATTTTGCCAAACGCTGAATTTAGAATGAGCTTATACATTTCCTTCTCCACCTTTGAATTTGCCTTAGAGCGTTTATCGACAAAGGTGTCGATAAACGTTTTCAAATAGGGTCGCTGATTGAACTGCAGGACCCTGTGTATTTTGGTGATCTTGAAGCCGTTGCTCACCATCCAGTGCAAAAGCACATGGTGAACAACGATATTCTCTTTAGGGTCCAAATCAGCAATCAGTTTCTGTTTAGAGGGAGTCCAATGCATCCCCATATCCTCAACCAATGAACGATTGTAGGGGCTCAGAGAGTCCCTGCTCACCGGCCGATTGATACAGGGAAAGACAAAATCTTTGACTGAGTCGTGAAGCGCCAGCGGAATGTGACCATCAACTTCAAAGAACCATCCTTGTGGCCCATTGTCCTCGACGGTGGTAATGTCGGGGAACTCACAAGGATTCTCAAGCCATTGATAGTTCCCACACGGCAAAGAGTAGTTGGACATTGCCGAGGGGTACAATGAGTTCATGTCCAAGAACACTGCATTTGACTTTGCACCGGTGCTTTGTCCGCTCGGATCGGTTGATAAGACGCGGTCCCCATGAAAAACATACCCTCCCCTCATTGAACGCTCTACAAAAAGGTGCTGATCTACGTCGGTGATTAGGCCTATTTCCTCCCTGCTAATTTTTAAAATTAAATCCATCACTAAATGGGGTGTAGAAAAATAATAGCCTATATCTAACCCGAACTCTGAATAGATCTGGTCTGTATTCTTACAGACTATATCCAACAGAGTTAGAACGTCACTGGCCAAGTACAGTCTACAATAATCCCACCCATTTTTACAATCCCCCTTGGACCACACCTTCTTGGCAAACTCATACTCCTCGGCTGTGCATTCACTGTTGGTCAGTGAATTGTAAAAAGCTTCAATTGGAGGTAGTTTCTCCTCACTTAAGCGAGCGCCAGAACAGTAATAATCGTATGCGTATATACCTTTGCAGGTCAACAGGTCATACATTTCACTGTCTGGAAAGTGCTGTTTAAGCAAGGGAAAGCTATCAAAATTGTCGCTTTTTTGCACTTGAATCAATTGACTCAATGCCTTGGGGAAAAAACTAAAGGAATCTAAAAACCTGATTTTATTCCAGCACATACGCTCATTATCCACTACCTGCCATTTCAGCTCGAGAAGCAATAACTTCTCAGCTGATTTGGGAATTATGTTGTAGATAAATGAACTATTTACCCATGGACAATCTACTCCCCCTCCCTCCCTATGCATACGTGCCAGTGCCGGTAAAATAAATTTTAAGTCATAATTGGAGTTATGAATAAAAACAGGGATAAAAAACTGCTGGCTAACATTTAAATTACACGATTGATGCGCAACCCCCCTAAAATTACTACCCCCCGAGGATATTTCCTGCCACAAGTGATTATGATCTCTGACTTTCCCTCTCCCCCCACGTTTCCCTTTAGTCCCCTTATCCACCTCTGCAAACTCCCCCTTACAAACCCAACATATTTTTTGATTTTTAATCGCGAGACGATCCTCTGCAGACAACACCATTGGATAATGCGTATTTCTCAAACGAGAAATAGCACCATTAGCCGTGCCAATCAGTTTAGTCAGTGCCTTGACCATGCACTCCCGCTCATCCAATGTTTCAACTATTTCTAACAACCGCATGGTGTTAGAACTATCTCTTTGCGCGTGGGCGTAGGACACTGCAATAGCCTGATGTTCTTTGACTCGGTTTGGAAATTGGGGGTCATTCACCTCCACCAGCTTAGCTTCACAATCTAAAGATATTTTGTTGCACTGGAGAAGGGTGTTTTGGAAATTTTTAAATCGTAGAATGGCCCTATCCCCTGAAACCGTTTCCACTGTCTGGTAGCCGTGGCGGCTACAATGCCTCATGTGATTTTGTAACTTTAGTTCAGTCCAAAATCTAGAGAGGCATGTTGGACAGTAGAAACATACCCCCTTATGCTTACCACCCCCCAGAACTCTACTAATGTCAGTGATAGGGTTAAAATGACCGATTGTGTTCGGTTGACTAGGTGGCGTGTAAAGCAACCAAACCCAGTGTTTAACCAAATCAACTGAGGGACCCCTTACGGGGAATACCACCCCCTTCTTTTTAGAGCGAGTTCCATCTTCAAATTCTGTTTCATACTGAACCACAGTAACGCCGATATTTAAGTGGGCATTAGCCCTTTCAAAAATGTCAATAGATCGAAGCGTTACTGGGTATTTTCCCTCTAAACAAGAAAAATCTACAATGGGGAAAGCGGACCCTTCCTTCCCATGTATAGCCCAATTGTCTAAATTCGTCTTAGTAGCGTCCCGAGCTAGAGGCTCGAATGCTGATATGAGGAAAGCATATCGGAAACACTTTTGATCTGTTTCAAAACAGATCTTCTGGACCCCACGACAACCTACTAGATCTGGATTATAATTTAAAATAGTATCCCTTTCAGACCTAGCCCCCCCTCTTAAAATAAAATCTTTCTTAAATTTACAAATATTTACACTTAAATTTTCAACAAAAAGAACTAGAGATCCACTACCGTTTTCATTAAAGTTCTCGAGATGCGTTATAATTTGATCCACCCAATCTATGAAAGCTCCCTCAAAATTTTCTAAATTTGAATAAACCAAACGCATCTCGGAATGTATAAAATGATAGTAAACCTCACTTTTTCCCTCATTCAAATAAAACACTTTTAAAACAATGGAAACCTTAATTGAATCCCTACCTCCCCACAACTGAATCTGGTTCTCCAGAAGTGCACGAATTTTGTCTACATATGCATGCACAATTTCTACAGGGTCATAAACAAATTTTCCCGCCATAAGTGTATTAAAGGGATCACCAAACGTTGCAGTGAAAACAACTATATTATTTAAAATTCTGTTGGACAGCTGAAAGTGTGGGAGAGTTGTACCCTCCTCTCCCTCTTGTATATTACCCCCTCCCCCAAGCTGTTCAACAATATCTGGCGAATGCTCCACTTCAGTTGTTCGAAGTGGAGTCGTTATGGTATCGGAGGTTGGAGGGTTCCCTGTTAATTCCCGGGTAAAATCGTCTAAAATTTGCAATGTGTTTGGACTCAACAAAGGCAAGTCCAAATCTGAATTAGCTATTTTACCCTGCTCAACCGTGCTACTATCTACATTGAAATAATTTGCTAGTAAATCATCAATATCACATGGAATTTCATTGGAGTTATCATACCATTCACTGATTGGTGGATTGTCATGAATGAACTCCAAAGATGCATCTTCTTCTCCTTCTCCAACTGACGAGCAGGGGGGAGATGGGGAGTATGGAACCAGGACAACCTACAAATGAAAAAAATAGCTTATTTTCAAAGTGTTCAAATCATCCCCTACTGCTTTTAAAATTTGGATTATTGTTGCTTAATAACATTTGGTTAATACAACTGAAGATAATCTAAGATATGACATAGAAGGCGACAATTTGTTCGTTTATTTTCAGTGTTCAATTTTTTTTTTTTTTTTTCGCGGCACTTTCCCGCAGCGCTTCTCGCAGCGCTTCCCGTGGCGCTTCCCTGGCCCGTGATGCATCCTGTGGCGCTTCCCTGGCCCGTGGCGCATTCCCTGTGGCGCTTCCCTGGCCCGTGGCGCATCCCTGTGACGCTTCCCTGGCCCGTGGCACATCCCTGTGGCGCTTCTCGAGCCCGTGGTGCTTCCCTGACCAGTGGCGCTTCTTGGGCCCGCGGCGCTTCCCTCGGCGCTTCCCCAGCGCCTCCCCGGCCCCACCACATGCCTCCCTGCCCCCCTTTACACAATGCCCGTCAAAAGTTGAAATATTCGCTTAGACTGCATAAGTCCAAGTTTCTCTCTACTTCCGTTCTACAGGTTCGATGAACTCTTCATTAGCTCACAATTATTGTAAGCCACCGCGCTAGTGTTCCAATTTCCAGGATTGAACTTCAAAATGTCGGAAACCGTTAGCTTGATTCCCCCTCGCTAAAATCAATGCAATGGTTTGTAAGCTATTTTCAGTGCAAATTAGAACGTCAATATGTACAATAGATAAAAGGAATAATCTCTCTTAAAACTATGTGAAGAATAGCATTTTGAGTTTCAAAGGCAGTGATTATTAATAGAAATTACCTAAAAATATTCGCTTATGAGATATCGAAGCGATAGCAAAGATTAGAAAAGAGTGGTTTCTTTGCAAAAAATTATATTTAGATATCTCTGAGGGAGAGAAATTTAAAACAATGGTTGGGGGGTGAGGGGTTAATATCCCGCTGAGATAAGTTTATATTGGGATTGAAAAGGACTAAAAATTGGAAGAAATAGAAAGGTAGGAAAAAATTGCTTACATTTGCATAATCCCTCTGGGCTTGGGCACCCGAAGGACCAGGTAGTGCATGCTGGAGGGCCACTTCCTGACCTTGCATAAGTGGGGCAGCTCTTGAAGGCCCAGGCAACGTATGATGGAAGGTGGACGGGCCGGCGGCGCTATGTTCTTGCGCGACTGGGCCGGCTATTTCACGATCTTGCATAGATGAGCCGGCAGGGTTCTCCATATTATAAGAAGCCACCCATTCTCTTTTCGGTTTTTGACCGGGCTGTATGGTGGCTGCCTCGTCATCTCTGGCTTTCTTGGATGGAGGGGGCACGCATTCTTCATAATTGGCCTTAAAAAGAAGAGAAAAAATTAGTATCTAAATAATTTGCCCCTTTTTTACAGAAAGAAAGTTATTAACTACAATTTTGTTTAGTTTATCACTAAGAAAGCAAAAAGTAAAAATTTCGCGAGAAATATATTAGGCTTAGAAATCAAACGTTTTTATTAGACAATCAGTAGTCTATAGCCATAGGATAGGAATCATTGTTTCTATTTTTACCATTTAGAAAAATATTAAATTTTCCGGTCTATAGGCTTTAAAATAGATCGTTAACCCATCGACATGTAGGCCTATATTTTGCAAACATAGGTTAAAATGCTATTCAATTTATACATAATATTAGCTTCATGCAACTCCCAAAGACTTTTCTAGCCCCGCACTGTTTGTTTTCATTTTACACTGATGGCGGTAGAATTGAAGGTATTGCCCTCCCCACTTCACATAATTTACTTACAACGAAGCTGTTAGAAGCAATGTATTGACCCCTCCCCCCTTTCACATAATGTTCTAAATATATTGTTAAACTTAATTTGAAAATAATCTCTTTCACCGGCTCTCTGACAAATACAAGGCCATTACTTTTAATGCGAAGAAATAGTTTGTTTTCATTTTACACTGATGGCGGTAGAATTGAAGGTATTGCCCTCCCCCTTCACATAATTTACTTACAACGAAGCTGTTAGAAGCAATGTATTGACCCCCCCCCCTCCTTTCACATAATGTTCTAAATATATTGTTAAACTTAATTTGAAAATAATCTCTTTCACCGGCTCTCTGACAAATACAAGGTTAATATACAGCAATCTCTTTTTGCTTAAAACTGTTTTAATTTGACAGAAGAATAGTTCCATTGACTTGACCGCGTTTGTAAACAAAACCGGAAAAATGGTGACAGCTAATTATAGGCATCACATTGGAGTCTTGTGTCAAAACCAGAGCGAGCTAATAACAACAGTGACGGAAGTCAGTATACACTTTAAAACACAATAGAGAAAGGCTATAATTTAACGAAAAGATTATTATTTCCATTTGCGAGAATTTGGTTGTAAAACAATGAGGGGTGGGGGGGGTAGGTTTCGAGGGTAAAAAGAATATATTTACGTTTTCCTAGTGAGTATAATGATGTTTGTATGGTTGGGGGGGGGGGTTTGGGGTAAAGGAATATATTTACGTTTTAGCTGAATATACTGGAGGATGTCCAAGGAAAATTCGTTTGAAAATAAAAAATGTACTTACATGGTAAATTGTAGTTGCCAAGGCTTCTAATTCATCAATATTATCCATTTTAGTTGTTTACACGGTGTCAAAATACTTTCTGATAATTTAATCACATTGCATGCCCGTTATATACGAAATCTCAAGGGTGAATTGTTATGTAACGGGGAAATCATATGTAAGCAGGCCTCTGATTGGCTGAGAAGGAGGATGTATCCGACTTGCTGATTGGCTGAGAAGGAAACACGTGATCTAACTGTTTCCGGGAATGTCATAACATTTGGCTCGAGCAACAACAACAAATACTATTTCTGGACACCATGACATTCACGATCGATTACGCAATCAAGTTCTCGGAAATTCACTTCCCCCTCGAGTCCTAGATCAATAACATTGTTCCCGTTAGAATTCAATGCGCATGTGCAACCTTCGTTCCGGAGTTATTACACATAGAAACATCAAATAAATCGACCTTGAAGGAAGAGGTCATTGACCGATTACGTAATCATTCTCCCTAGGGACTCTATGCCCATATTAGGAGTGCAAAAAAAGTTATAGGTGGCAGCAGGGGTGGGCAATGGGGGTATAAGATAGCTTTCTACTCAGGAGTCAGCTCGCTTAAGTTTTGGAATAAAATATCGTTTATAAGTTTTCTGAGTGCGGTCAGGGGTTTGGTTTATCAGATCTACGAACTATTGTCAAAACCCTCGCACAAGAGCCTTATATGTCCCCCGGGCTTGACATACAACGCTTGCCCCAGGGCTCTGGGGGTTGTATTGACCCTGGAGTTTTTGTTATCCGATATTTTGACTTACTTTAACAAAATGCCTATCTAAAAAAATCGATCGGATGGATTTGGGGTAAAAAGGCAAGAGGTAGCAGCCCTCCAGCTCCTTTTGACTGTTAAAAAGGAAACTAGAAATTTCAATTTCCAATAGAATGAGCCCCCGACTAAGTTATATGATCATTTCAAATGAGCTACCTCTGAACTTTATACGACCACCCCGTACATAAAAACCGTATATACCCACGGGGCATAACTTAGAACACTTGCCACTGGGCTCTTCATCGTTGAATCAGCCCTGGAGTTTTTTTTTTATCTGATGTTTGAACTATTTTCAATAAAATAGCTATCTCAAAATTTTTATTGTTGGATTCGGGGGAAAAGGTGTGGGGTGGGGGGGGGGCTAGTTGACCTCCGATCTCTTTTGACTCTTAAAAGTGAACTAGAACTTTGAGTTTCCAATCAAATGGACCCCTTCTGAATTTTATACGAGGAGCCCTTCTGTAAAAAACCATGTATGCCCCTAGGGCATAACTCACAACGCCTGACCCTGGACCCTGGGGGCTTGTGTCCACCCCGGAGTTTTGTTGTCTAATCCTTGAACTAAGATTATAATTTTTGTTGGGCGCATTTGGGGAAAGAGGGTGTCGGTGCTATTTGTCCTTCGATCACTTTTGACTCCTAAAAACGGCACTATAAATTCTGAATTTCCACTAGAATGAGCCCTCTTCGAAGTTTATACGACCATCCCTTCCATATGAAGTGCCTCTGGGAAAAAAATTGGCGCCTTATGGCCTTGGGGTTGGTGGGGAGAGGCTAGTAGACATCGGATCACTTTTGACTCTTAAAAAGGGAACTAGAACTTTCAGTTTCTAATCGTTTGAGTCCCTCCGAAAATTATACGACCAGCTTTTCTGTAAAATCCTTATATGCCCCCAAGGCATAAGTTACAACCCTTCCACCGGGTCTCGGGGAGGGGGGGAAGGCTTTGCTGACCCCAAAGTTTTGTCATCTGATCGTTGGACTATTTGTTGTCCTGATCGTTGGCTGGTTGTCCTCCGATCAAACTTGGACTCTTAAATAGGGCACTAGAAATTCCGATTTACAATCAAATGAGCCCCCTCTGAATTTTATGCCACCATCTTATCCATAAAAACCTTATTTGCCTCCAGGGCTTAATTTACAACACTTGCCCCCAGGTTCTTGTGGGGTGTGTTATCCCTGGAGTCTTTGTTACATGATATTTGGTTCAGGAGTCGGAGTAAATCCTCGGAGTCTCCTCCGAGGATTTTACGACCAATTCTTCCATAAAAACTTTATATGCCTCCAGGGCGTAAGTTACGACTCTTCCCCCAGGCTCGAGGGGGAGGGTATGTTGACCCCGACATTTTTGTTATCTGATCGTTGGACTATTTCAAACAAACTGGCAATCTCAAAATTTTTATCGGATGCATCTGGGGAAAAGAGGGTGTGGGTGTGTGTGTGGGGGGGGGGGGGGGGGTAAGATGCCCTCCGATCTCTTTTGATTAAAAAAAAGGGAACTAGAACTTTAAATTTCCAAACAAATGAGCCATCTCTGAAGTTTATACGACCTCCCCTTACATAAAAAACCTTATTTGCCTTCGGGCATAACTTACAACACCTGCCCCGGGCCCTGGGAGGTTTTGTTAACCCTGGAATTTACGTTACTTAATCTTTGAAGTGTTTTTTAACAGAATTGCTACCTAAAAATTTTTATCAGATGTATTTGGGGAAAAAAGGGCATGGGGGTTGCCCTCTGATCTCTTTTGACTCTCAAAAAGTGAGCTAGAACTTTCAATATCCAATCGAATAAGCCCTTTCTGAAGTTTATACGAGCATCCCTTTCTATAAGAACCATATATGCCAACAGGGCATAACTTAAAACACCTGCCTGTGGGCTCTGGGGGGTTTTTGTTATATGATTTTTGAACTATTTTTTACAAAATGGCTATCTAAAAATTTTTGTCGGATGTACTCGGGGAAAATGTTCGTGGGGGGAGGGGGCTATTTGCCCTCTGATCACTTTTTACTCTTACATAGGGCACTATAACTTCCGATTCCTCCGATTTTTAATTGAATGAGCCTCCTCCAAAGTTTATATGATGACCCCTTCCATATGAAGTGCCTCTGGGGGAAAAATGACAAAACATTAGAGCCGTATGGCTTTTTACTATAGGAAACCCATTAGTTATGAACCAATTTACTCTGAAAAACCCATTAGTTAGTTAAAATGTAATACAATGCTTTGGTACTTTTTTTCTTTTGTTTTTGCAAGATTGATTGCATCTGCAGTTCTACTGATTTACCATTAATCTTGTTGTCAATTTACGATTTATGATTTATAAAGACAATTCGCACTCATCTTAAAATAGTTAAAAGATGGGAAACTGGATATGACTTCTAGAGGGGACTCGTCTCATATGGTGGCTAATTGCTGGGTGGTTATATTTGACAAGTGATCCCGCCTTATAGCGTTCCAATAACATTAATGAGTGCAAGCTAGGGTCATGATAAATTCCCCTTGTCGCATCAATTCTAGAAAGGATCAGACTAGAAATATCTGAAGAAGCAGGGTAAAGTTTATACTTGTAGAGAATTTTGCATATCCCCCTCTTCCAAACGCAGATGATGTAACTGGGTTGGGTTGGGAGTACTCGGAGATCCGTTCCCTAAGGCTGCCGTTACAGCACCATTTTGAAGACACTGCACATGAGTAATACAAAACTTCAGGGTCTAAGCAAAAGTAAACTCAATCAGGGTCCAAGCGAGGAAGTAAACTCAGTCATTGATCTTTCGCCAGAAGTTTACACTCTTAGAATAAAGCTATATTAGAGGAGGTTTTGTCAACGCACAATAACTCGGTTTTCTATGGAAAAATAATTTGACTCTGCTGGCATCTTACTTGTGAAAGCTATATGACTAATTTGACAACTTTTGGAGCAGTAAGTACTCAACAACCTGAAGCTCCGAGCAGATTTTTATTGCACTGTTATTTTAAAAATTCAGACAAGGTAAAACATAAAATCGCGAAGAAAGGAAGAAAACGAGGACAATTAACAGCCAGTGAAAAAATTAAAAAATTATGAAAATATTTCGGTTAAGACCTCCGCTTGACCGTCCTCAGTGCAGAATAAAACTGATAAAAATATAAAAAAAGAACAACCTTAAAAGAAAAAGAAAACTAAAATTGGGCGACCCTTTCTCAGTAAGGACAGCCGACAAGGACGGCCAAATCATCTCTGAAATTATAGGTGTAATTACAAGATTTTCGCTAAAACATATATAACCAACCTGAAAAGGGTTGACCCAACCCTAGTATACCTCCCTGGAGCACTAGACCAGTCATCGGGCTACTCTTTTGAATTTGGAATTTTTCATATGCCTCTGAATTTTTGGTCCTATATTGCTCAAAGACGTGACTTCAGTGCTTGAAGTCCTAAATAACCCATGGCTCTATTGGCAAGGCTCATTTCCGTTAAAGCAGACTTCATGATTTGTGGGGAAGTCTTGAAATTCTTCCTAGATTCATGCTGATTTCTTTCCAAAATCAGTTAAGAACTTTGAAAAACAGATTGGCTTACTTATGAAAATTAAAAGCAAGAATTAATGGTGTTATGTCTTTTCCCAATACAGAAGATAAATTGATGTGTTTTTCAAATCTTAAAAGTAAAGACAAGGTCTGTAAGATTCCTTATTGTCTCTGCTTGAGCATACAGAAAATTATTTATCGAGGGAACCCTAGCTTCCTGGATCTATTCTGGTCCTCATTTTTGTTTCTTTTTCTAGCTCCACTAGTAATACCTAGTATGTAAGATTTGTCATTGGCTTTGCTTGAGCATGAGGAGGTTAGGAACATTATCTGGGTTGTTAACGAAGATTTAACAGATCCCGCCCCCTTATTTATTTTTTATTGTTCTACCAAGTACCAAGGAAAGTGAAAACAAAATATGATTCAAACATGTATATATTAAAAATTAGTAAAATTTGAGAATACAGTTTTAATGAAAAAAAAACATATTTTGTTGTGTATTCCTTGGTAGTTGAGTTCCAAATTATATAAAAATAAGTGGGTGAAGATCAGTAATAAGAAACTAGAAATATATGGAACCAAAAAGCTTGAGAAGGTGAAGCTTCCCTCTGAACCTGTAGCTGTCTCTGGGAATCAACAGAGTGCTGGTGTTTGAATTTTTACTGAGAAAAACTATTTTCAGCCTCATCTAATTCATTTTGCTTATTTATTTTCAAATTTCAACCTGAAAACACTGACGAAACAACTAAAAGAAAAAGCTTACGAAATCGTTGTTTCCAGATATAAAAAGAAGCAAGACAGGTAAGGGGGGGGGAGTAAAAAATGTTTCTATTTGATATCGTTGGTATTCCAAGTAGATAGACTTTAAGGTCCCCGAAGAGGTGAAGGGTAAACGACCTTCCTTCCGCCCTGAAAAAAGTTGTATCACAATCTTTTTATTGTAGCATCTCCAAGGGGTAAATCTTCCAGAAAAACTACCAAAGCTTTTTCCTCTTTTTGGTACGGTTGGTTATCTCACCTATACCCTCTGAAAATTTTTTTCTGAAATACTGCTTTTGGGTTCTGGCCAAAGAGCTTAGGTTCTAACCAAAGATGCAAAAAAAAAAAAACCAAAAAAAAACCACATTTTAGCGACATGTTTTAATGTGTCTTTTTCTTTTTGGACTTAATAAACCCTATATGTGACAATTTTCAACGATTATTCGAATTCGAGCTCAACAGAATTAAGACAGCTCTACAGGGCCGACCCTGAGAAATTTAAATCTCCAGGGGTTCCTTGATGTAATTGTACCAAGATTTTAGAGTCTAATATTTTTTTGTATTTGGTTCTGAGTTTTTCAGTCAGAGCAAATTTATAAGTCGACTCAGTCTCAAAATAGACTTAAAAAAAAAATAGAATTACGTTTTATATTTACTTTCTACAAGTTGTAAAGTTCGAAGATATATCTGATGTCTGTGGAAAGGGTTAAAGGTAACTAAACAATATTTGAGTTTTGTCCGAATCTAGCTTCGCCTGTCAACATAAGTATCGATACTCTACAACTGTTATACTCGGTTTATTGTCCCTGTCGATAGTGTTGTAAACAGAAAAGAGAACATACAGTCTTTTAAGTTGCCAAAAGATAACATTTATGTTAACAGAGAATTAATAGAACTCTCCTCTCGAAAAAATTGTTGTTTGTAATTTCAGAATTCAACTGAAACGAGCCAGAGGCTATGATGCTACAAACTTTACATGAGAAATATTATGTTAAGATGGACAACGTTTTTGCTATTCATTATGTTAAAAAAGCGCTACAAATTGCTTTTGTGTTGCTTTTATTTTCAACAAAATAAACTGTTACATACAGAAAAATGAAGTACCGGTTTCTGTCAACACTTTGAAATATATACCCTACACAGGTCCCAATAAATTTAACGTTCAATGGAGTAGCAGATGATTTTTCAACAGAACAGAAATATGAAGACAACAACAGAAATATGTTACCAATGGGACTCTCCTCCCCTAAGGTCAAACATATGTATCCTGTCGTTAGTCAAACATTCTGAAATACCTATTTTGGCCAATGCAGTTTTTGGGCTTCTGAATGTTAATGCTAGTTTGGTTTCCCCCATTCTACTGATTTAATCCTGAAAAAAGGTATATTTGCAAGAACGTGTTTTCACAGTAGGAGGGGCAACTTAAAAAACGCATGAAATAGATTATTATATTGAGAATATATAAGAGATTATAGTGAAATTAGTAAAATTCTTGAGATTTATGGGGCGATGGAAATACTCGATATTATACCGTGAAATCCATTCCTCAGTAACTCGTCATTCCAAAAGGACTAATCTTTTGCTATGAATTCAACTATTACCAGTATTTTTTTTTTAATCTTCTTGACCTATTTATTTTGGCCTGTAATTTTAATTTCTGTCTCTCTTTAAGCTTCTTTGAGGCATTCTTACTGAGTCACTCTGATAAAGGAAGAGTATTATGATATGAGCACCCACTTCTCTACGAAAAGAAACTGCGGAAGAAGCTCAAAATAGTATTTTAAAGAAAACTCTAATAAAAGCAACTCATCGTAGTGCAAAGCCTCCTGGAGACAATACGCCACAAAGCTGTGTCAGGTACTTGGCTATATAAGCCTTAGGGTTCACCTCTCCTCAAGGAAAAAGACTGTGACGGCTAGATCTTGCTGATACTATTGCGAAATCCTTTAGAAACCCAATTTTCTCTAGTGTTCCAGAAGCCAAAACGGACCTCCTTGAGAAATCCCAGGTTCTTGCACGGAGAAGAAGAAGAATTTAAACTTCAAGACAGTCTGATCCTCGATAAACTATTCAGTGATAAATACTTTTTACGATAGACAACACGTCGCAAAGCTGTGTCAGATACTTGGCTATATAAGCTCATAGATACTTGGCTCAGGGTTCGCCTCTCCTCAAAAAAAAAACTGTGACGGCCAGGTTTGAACCTCAGTCCTCAGAGTGTACAGGTGCAGCTTTTTAGAAAAGGCAAAACTAGATCTTGCTGATACTATTGCGAAAAACTTTAGAAACCAATTTTCCCTAGTGTTCCAGGAGCCAAAACGGACCTCCTAGAGAAATCCTAGGTTCTTGCACGGAGAAGAATTTAAATTTCAAGACAGTCGGACCCTCGATAAACTATTTAGTGATAAATGCTTTTTTGTGGTAGTTTGTAAGTAGCATTTATTTTGATAGCTGTTGATTGACAATAAGTGAGAAAGTGCGATATAAATTGTTAAGATTCAGTGTTTTTTGTTTGCTGAATGGCTGCAGGCCTTTGAAGTAGTCTGAAATCATACCATTATTAGTTGTTCCAGTAAAGGGAGGTCAAAGCTACAATAGTGCCATCTTCGTTTATATCACGGATAATTTGGGAAGGGTGTTCTTTAGGACTTCCTCGTCATTCGAATAACACTGTTATACGGTATAACAATGAATTTGAAAAATTTCGATTGATGGAAACAAATTTTTTCCGAGCTAGCATCTTTGTTGAAAATATCATGCTTGTTAAATTGTGAAGCGTAAATTTAAAGTTTATCAGAATTGTCAGCTTGAAATCTTTGTTGGCAATATTTATATCTGCATTTCTATTAAGAAAAATTTCTTGATAAGAAATTTTTAAGTACCTCCCAAACCCCTAAATATAAGTACCTCCCAAAGAAAAACATGGCAAATTTAAATTTGGTTCAAAAACTATTGGATAAGACTTGGATATTTAAAATCTTTATATCAGGAGCTTTCAAATGAGGTGTCGCATGACATATTCAATTATATTTTATCTTTACTGTTACAGAGGTAGTCTAGAGGTAGGCCAAATGAGGTCTTTCATTTTTTGTCAAAGCTTATGAAACAGCACATCATTTGAAAGCTATCCTTCTTCTGAACATGTTCCTAGCGTTGTTTTCTACATTAAACCTAAAAGGGCCACACAAATCCTCTTTTGCCTCCCATCTCCCCTTTCCTCTCAAACCCTCCATGTCAAAACAAGAAAAATGAAAGTTCGTAAAAGGATTTGTTATAGTAACATACATCTTAAATGGAGAAGTTTTCCTTGCCTAGGAATGTCCTAGCTCCATAAACCCCCCTACCCCTGAATATAAGTACCTCCCAAAGAAAAACATGGCAAATTTAAATTTGGATCAAAAACTATTGGATAAGACTTGGATATTTAAAATCTTTATGTCAGGAGCTTTCAAATGAGGTGTCGCATGACTATATTCAATTATATTTTATTTTTACTGTTATGGAGGTAGTCTAGAGGTAGGCCAAATGAGGTCTTTCATTTTTTGTCAAAGCTTATCAAACAGCACATCATTTGAAAGCTATCCTTCTTCTGAACATGTTTCTAGCGTTGTTTTCTACATTAAACCTAAAAGGGCCACACAAATCCTCTTTTGCCTCCCATCTCCCCTTTCCTCTCAAACCCTCCATGTCAAAACAAGAAAAATGATTCGTAAAAAGATTTGTTATAGTAACATATATCTTAAATGGAGAAGTTTTCCTTGCCTAGGAATGTTTTAGCTCCATAAACCCCCTACCCCTGAATATAAGTAGGCTACCTCCCAAAGAAAAACATGGCAAATTCAAATTTGGTTCAAAAACTATTGGATAAGACTTGAATATTTAAAATCTTTATGTCAGGAGCTTTCAAATAAGGTGTCGCATGACTATATTCAATTATATTTTATCTTTACTGTTATGGAGGTAGTCTAGAGGTAGGCCAAATGAGGTCTTTCATTTTTTGTCAAAGCTTATCAAACAGCACATCACTTGAAAGCTATCCTTCTTCTGGACATGTGTCTAGCGTTGTTTTCTACATTAAACCTAAAAGGGCCACACAAATCCTCTTTTGCCTCTATCTCCCCTTTCCTTTCAAACCCTCCAAGTCAAAAGAAGAAAAATGAAAGTTTTAAAAAGATTTGTTATAGTAACATATATCTTAAACGGAGAAGTTTTCCTTGCCTAGGAATGTCCTAGCTCCATAAACCCCCCTACCCCTGAATATTAGTACCTCCCAAAGAAAAACATGCCAAATTCAAATTTGGTTCAAAAACTATTGGATAAGACTTGGATATTTAAAATCTTTATGTCAGGAGCTTTCAAATGAGGAGCTTTTCAAATTGCATGTCGCATGACTATATTCAATTATAATTTATTTTTACTGTTATGGAGGTAGTCTAGAGGTAAGCCAAATGAGGTCTTTCATTTTTTTATAATTACTTTACAGTCCCAAATTTCCAGGGGGGGCATGGCCCTCCTGTCTCCCCTTGGCGGCGCCCAAGCATGCTATATAACAATATTAAAAATCGCTTTTTGTACAGTAATTTTCTGTCAAAACAGCAATCTTTTTTTAAGATCCTTTGAATGAAACCACTCTGTACCACAGCAGAAATATTTATAACGAACAATAGTGAAAAGTTTCTCTAAAAATGATGCAATATCAAAGCGCGCTAGTTCGTTATAAATATTTCTGCTGCTGTGCTGTATGAAGATTCATTCCTTGCTGGTAAAACAGCAATAAAATCAGAAACCCAAAGGGAAATCTAGCCTAATTAGTGGAAACCACAGTTTATATAATTATATAAACTGTGGTGGAAACTTACAAGCAAAGGATACGCACTTGACGGGTGTCATACATAATTTTTACGTCTAAGACCTCGTGTAGCGTAATTGCCAAATCTTATCCTAAGTGGTGATCAAATCAAAAACTCCAGAGATTCTTTTCCATTAAAAAACAATGATACATTTGTTGGAAGTGGTAATGTAAGATCTTGCCATAGACTGATCTGACAGTTTGACAAGATTCTATGGTTTCATAAGAGTACACTGGAAACACCATGAACTGTATCGGATCCAGGGTGGAAGCAGGGGAAACAACCAACTCCCCCCCTACCAAGATTTCTCTGGCATCTTGATTTGTTTTTTCTTGTTTTTACCTTTTTTAAAAATAAACTTGTCAATTTGGTAAGTTATTGGCACCCTTGTCACATTGCCCCCCCCCCCAACCCAAGATGTTGCTATAGATCAGCCTTTCAACACGAGTACGCGAGTACCCAAGTAACTAATTTGTTAGATTCATGAAATTAAATAAAAAAACACGTTTTTTTAAACTGTAAGTAAGGAGCGATATCAAAACTTAAAACGAGCAGATATTATTCCGTATATGAAAGTCCCTTCCTCAACGCCTCGCTCTTTATGCTAAAGTTTTTTATTGTTTTAAAAAATAAAGTTATGAGACAGAGTCAAACTTTAGCGTAAAGAGCGAGGCGTTGAGGAGGGGACAACCCCTTTCATATACGGAATGATTTCTGTTCGTTTTAAATTTTAATGTCGCTCCTTACTTTCAGTTTACAAAACATGTTTTTTTTATTTAATTTCTGAACATTTTTGAGTTAATGCAGCTTTGATTTTGGCTCACCATACATGAATAAATCAAACGAAATTTGCATATTAATTTTAGTTTTTTTTTGGCTAAATGGCATTCTCGAAATTATGTTCTGACGTAACTTACGTAACGATTGTCATGTAAAGATGTAGATACGTTTGTTTTTGCTTTTCATTATTCTTTCTATTACCAGGTGGACTGTAGAAAGGGTTAAAATCGTTAATGGAGTTTTACTCAGCATGTAAAGATGTGTTAAACTCGTACTAAATTGTTGGCACAGAACTGTTTTCAATACTAGGGAGATGACCCTATTGATACAGGGGGGACTCCTTATATGGGCATAGAACCACGTGGTTTATGGTTTTTGTCAGTGAGAATTTGAAAAAACAGGAATTTTTGTCACCTTTTTGTATGTGTTTTATGGTTTTTGTCAGTGAGA
Source organism: Artemia sinica (assembly GCA_027921565.1). Taxonomy (NCBI): domain Eukaryota; kingdom Metazoa; phylum Arthropoda; class Branchiopoda; order Anostraca; family Artemiidae; genus Artemia; species Artemia sinica. The sequence continues at coordinate 3,809,987 of CM051272.1, read as the reverse complement.
ATGAAAAAACAGGAACTTTCTCACTTTTATGTCTTTTTTGTTGTCAGTGAGAATGGAAAAACAGGAACTTTTCTCACTTTCATGGATTATTGTGTCTAATGGGAGCAGATCAATGACACTTCCTTCATGTTGTTGTTCGAGGCAAATGTTATGATCCAGAAATAGTATTTTGTTGTTGTTGCTCGAGCCAAAATGTTATGAGTTTTCCAGGAAACAGTTAGATCACGTGTTTCCTTCTCAGCCCCCTTTCTTTTCTGGTCAGTCTAGAGTCAGCAGTCAGAGTGAAAGGATTGAAAAATGAATAAATTTGAGAAAGAGAGAATTAGATCAAATCTAGTGTTTATGGAAAAACATTTGATTTTGGATGATGATTTTCTCGAGTTATCTCTCCAAACGCAGGATATTCTCTCAGGGAACACTTGACAATATAATGAAAACTGATTCTCCCCCATTGGATTATTGTATGAAACTTTTTAAAATGTGATTCAAATGCTTATACTCAATTTATTGATATATTAATTGGAACAAAGCAGAATCATATTGTGGATTTACTTTCATTGCCAATTTAGATGGCTCCTCCTTCGAAAGAGGTAACGTCACAGAGCTACTCCTCTCCCCTTTCCTACACTTTGAATTTATCGAGCGAACACGATCAGTTTCGTTTAGCTTGAGAGAGTTGACATCGGAAACCAAAAAATGTTCTATATATGCCCATTGTGCATGTACACTCTTGGTAGTTGGACTTAATGTGAGAATTTTACAATTATTGATAACTATAGTGAAAAGTGTAAATTATGTAATCCTTGCAAATTACATAGAGGCTATGCGGTACAAATAAAGGATGTAATTCATGTCTTGAGGAGGTGTGTGTGACTCTCACCCTAGAGGGCACCTCTGCTCCAATTGTCACTATGATAAATGTGATCAGTGGGAGAATACTTACCCGCTATGATTGGAAAGAATCCTAAACGTAATTTTAGTTTATTTCTACGAGATTGGTATCGTCGTGGATTTAAATTATTCTGGGAAGAGGAATCTGGTCTACGATTCAACTGTTGGGGTAACAAGACAATCTGGTTTCTACGTCATCGCTGTGATGACACTGCCTACTATGACTATAAACCAAGTGATTTTTATTTGGCAGTCATCGAATGTGATATCATTCACATCGAATGTGAATGTGATATTGCTTCAAATAGACAGATTGAAACTCGTGAATTTCATAATATGAATGCAAATAGTATCATCGACTATACAAAGAGATATGACAAGAGTGAAGTTACATTGTACTGCAGAAAATGTGACCCTGACTTTGCAGTCAATCAAGATCAATATACAGTTGAATCCAAATGATTTACCAGCATTAGTGGTTCACGACAGTTGCCTATACACCCATGAAGAAATCTAAAAGTGAAGATTTAAAGACATTGTTTGTATATATACATTTTATTAATAAACAAATTCACAAAACATTTTTTAAGCACTTTACTCTTAGGGCAATGAAATCAATATTAAATACACTTGTAAGTATATTTTCCACTAGAAAGTCATTCAGACGCGGATTGTCACCATAAATGTGGAGAAACTGCTTGTAAGTATAGCCACGACATCGGGAACACAAAATATAGTAGCGCATGGAAGCCACAGCTTTTTAGTCGTTAGATCCTGCACCCTCTTTCGATTTTGAATAATATTTTTCCCACTGCTCTCAATATAGTTGCTGATGTGAGGGTGTGTAGAATGTATAGGGTAGGCCAAGAGGATCAAAAAATTCAATATTCTTCGCTGTTTGAAAGATGCACAGCCAATGGCCCGTCAGCACAGTCGATGGACTGCTATTAACAATAATCAAGGTATTGTTTGCACTTTGAATTTTTCCAAGATAGTCTGAGGGTAGACAATAGGATTTGTACTTGGGACATGTAGGGGTCCATATTAAATACATTGATTATTTGACTGGTGTTCATGGCGCCAAGTCTAGTAGAACACTGCCTTCGGGAGTGATTTTTCCAATAGGTTTCATATTGATTTAGTGAGATTAGTGCAATACTCTAAGCCAATGGGTCGGCAAATGTACACTCTAAACGCACAGTCCCCGTACGTACTATACTCATATCCTGTGTGCCAGACAAATCCAATACAATGATACCATGTGTTTTTAGCAAACATATCTTCGGTTATACCATTTTCAAATAGTTGCGAGTCATGATCTAGGGTTTGCATGGTCAACTCATACAATGTTCTATAGGATTTATCAAAAGATAGATTGTAGAGTGGGATACCGTTTACTTTGCACACAAGAGATGAAAGTCCAAACATCTCGAATTTATGTGGGCATTCAGTCCATGATCCTATTGCACTGGCGCTCTTTACAAATGCCAATGCAAGTTTTGAGGGGATTTCGCCATTGATAAAGGATGAATCGGTGAAGGTGCGTGACCCCATGGCAATATGACGTTGATTGGTGATTGTATGAGGAACAAGTAGTTTAATATTATTTCCAATGGCTCTCAGTTTTTTCACGGCCAAAGCAACAGAACTCATAACCTGCTGTTTGCGTACATGAAGTATTGCCGAGGTGAGGGAGAGACTTACATCGGGATTGGCAGCAAAGTTCCTTTCTCAATATGAAATTGGATGGTGCAACCGTCAATTTTATATCCACTTTAACATTGGGGCGGCAGCCATTGGGGTATATTAAATATCTCATGATATATTTTTCCAACTAGATGTAATTCACTAGTTGTAGCATTTTTAAGCGCATCTGTACTATCAGTATTAGTAATATATTCATATCCATTGGAGGCACCTCTCAATTCCTTGTATGACTTGGGTGTCATCAACATGAATTGCATATAGCTTGCATAGTTTGAGAGATTGTTGCTTGTGCTCACCAGCGTGCCGTTGATGTAGACACTAATTTGACGAAATAAATTATGTAGTATACAATTTTCATAGGATATCCCATCGGCTCGAACTGGCATTGTATTATCGGATTTCCGGACTTTCATTTGTAAATCTATAAATGTTGAAGACATGTCCATAAAGTAGTCTTCATTGGAATAAATTTGAAAGTGGATATTATTGGAGAGGGGTTGTAGTGGATAAAATTGTTCATAGTATCCATGCTTGACACTCACATCAACATTTTCAGCATTGAATAGATTCAATGAGGCGGTGTGATTGAAGGTTGAGAATCCTTATGCGGTAGGTAGGACATCTTAAGAGAATAAATCTAGTTTCGATCTAACAATTTTCTTCCTGGGCCTTCTGTTTACACTACGTGTCGGCTTTTTCCTTCTTTTCTTTGACAAGAGGGATGATGTCTTTCGTTTCCGACCTGAGTAGAGACTGATGAGTGATGCATTGTTTCTCGACCTTTTTAAACCTTTACCATTTTGTTTTAATTTCTCGCCAAGGGTTCGCGCACTGGACCTAAGATTTTCCGTAGCACTTTTTTTTAAAATCCTTGCCAGAGCCCCAATCGTATAGTGTAGAGGATGCAAAATCTGTCGCAGCCGGTACATGGTATTTTCTAGCCAGTGGTAGTGAAGAGCGAAACAGCTTAGCAAACCAGCTACCAAGACCGTAGCCAGACATTGACGAGCGACCCTTGTAATAGTCCATTCCATTGCACTGTTGTCTTGGACCAAGAATATTAACATAGCAGTCAATATCAGGACAAGTGAATACCACTTTTCTATTAGACATCTTGCTGTTGAACGATGGGGCGAAAATGACATGTAATCACAACCAAACCTTTTGAAATTGCTATGGGATCACCTAATTCAGTTCTTAGTGTTAACTGACAGAGTTCCAAATAGGAAGTGTTTACGGGAATATACTGAAGATGCTTTATATTGTAGTGATGAATATGCTCTTGATTGGTTTTTCGTTCAAGAACTCGTAAGAGGGGAACATTTGAATTACCAAACCCGAGATGCTTCCACAAATGAAGCTTAGAGAAATATACAAGTGTCTGTGGAGAAGGCAGGCGGGTAGTAAGCAAAAATGAAATTAGTGTTTCCGGCACTTTTACCATTGATTATATTGAGCTTAAAGCCAAGAACATCCTTTAGGTTATCATTGAGAATAACCTTTTCACTGGCAATAGGTGAACTAATGCAGATCTTGCCCTCCTCCTTTGAATAGTTGAAATGAAAAGCTCCTTTTTTACGAGCGGAAATTCTTTTATTGATAGTACGACATAAATCATTCATACAGGTGAGTTCCTCATAGGGTAATTCAATATATGGATAATCCATCCAATTGATTTTTTGAATTTTTTCTTGATCACCCGGTGGTGGCGGCCAATCATAGGGTCTAATTTTTATTTCATATTTACGATCCTTTCTCAGGATGTCATAAGTATTTTTGAGAATACAGTCGATAAGAGCCACTTCATACTTTCCCTCGAATTTGATGGTGGGGGAGAGTTTCGTCCAAAAATCACTTTTTTTATTCAGATCATTGTAGAGAGGATCAGAAACATTGGACATGAAAGTCACATAGAAATCATTGGGCATTATTAATATCTTCAGCACTGACCCAAGAATCAAAATCCGAGTTGTATCCTAGCCAGCGAACAAGCAACTGTTTCTTGCCCCTACGAGTGCGACTCTTTAATATCTTTTCAATTTGATAAATTTCACTAGTGTTTCTAACTTTTTGCAGTTCATATTCATAAAAACTGCCGAGAATCTCATCATCTTTGGTGTCTCGTAGTCGATAAGTTATGGGTATAGTGTCTAGGATTTTGGACACTTTAAAAAGTTCAGTGCTCCATAAATAATTCCCCTTTTCAAAAATATTGGTGGTTCTATTAATTCAAACAGTATCACCAACATTGAATTTCTTCTTCTTTTTCTTCTCATTGCCATTGGAGTATTGCTTTAGAAAAGCATCAAATGTATTTTCACTGTAATGAACATCCCGATGGCTAGAGTTGGACAGAGATCGATGTGGTCGATGGTTGTATATCTGCATGATTTTATCTAAATCATGAATAAAAGCAGATGTATTTTTCAATGTACAATATCTTGAAATTAATAGACGAATCGTTCTTATTAATCGTTCAGCCAATGCAGCTTTTATTGGACTGTGACTATGATAAAGTGTTGTATTATATTTCAAAAGAACCTTTTTGCACAAGGGGATTAACAAATTCACTACCACGATCCGATTGAATTTTTCTATACGAATCTCGTTCAAGAATACTTTCAATGGCCCGAGCAACTTCAACACCTCTCTTTGATCGCAGCGGAATGGCATAGGCATAGCGACTAAAAATACTGATTGCCACCAGAATATATTTGTAGGGTGCATTGTGACGCCGTTGAACTGCGTCTGAAGTTAAAAGATCCATTTGCATTATATGCAGAGGGAAAAAAGGCTTTAGTTTGTCGATATTGTTTACTGCGAAGTCTATGATTCCGATGTAGTGTGTAACTCGGTTCATTTTCTAGATACTCTTTTGCATTTTTCAATGTGGTGCCGGAGAAAACTCTAGAAAGCGTTTTGGGAGAACTTAAACTCCCCGCTTCACCGATATTTTCATAGACACCTTTCAGAACTTCATCCATTTTTGAACGTAAACACGTAGTGTAGTGTCCACTCCCCTTTTGCACACTGGAGGGTGAATCAATTCGTCTTCGCTTTTGACTAGCAGCCACAGGTGTTGTAAAATCGGTGGTGCTAGTATTTTCAAATATTGAATCTTCTTCTTTTTTAAATGGTGTTGGCGTTGTTGGAGGACTATATTCTCTTAGTTTCTTAAGAATTTGCTTATTGCCAATAAGACTTTTGGGAAAGTTTGATGCACTTAGAAAGGTGTATAGATTATCGTCAAAGGATAAAAGTCCTTTACGATTCGTCACCAATATCACAAATTAAATCAACTAGAATTCAATTCCCTCTCCTTTGATTGTGCAGAATCTTGTGATGTTTTCTGTTTAGAGGGATCGGCGGTGGGTTTCTCGCGATAAGGTTTATGATTGTCCATACGTCGCAAAGCATCTTGAAGTAGAAGCAGTTTTTTGTCATCGGCAATATTCTCATCATTAATGAATTTGCTTAGATTGTCTTCAAAATGTTCGACGGGCGAGAGGACAAGTTCAAATGGGGTCAATTTATAGGGTTTTGCCATCTAGAGAAAACTGTATACAAGTCCTGCAATTATTGGCAGTAAAAGTGTGAAAAAGCTACCGCCTTCTTGAAGGAGCCGTTTTCTTTTAAATTTGTTTCCCTTGTTTTTTACAAGCCAATGCACGTACAGTGGAACGATGTTGCTTTGTCTGTTGTCTAACACCTTCTGGCAGTTGAACATTGCCCTCAGTTAAATTTAAACAAAGTTCAGATATTAGATTAATGAAATCATTGTCGACACCATGTTTGAGTATGGCTTTTCTAAGCAAGGGTTTTGAAGTGCTTAAAACGGAAAATAAATGCCGTTGTTCGTGTAGTTTCTTCAGTGTCATGATAGCGACTAATAGCCTTTTCTACTGTTCACCGGAAGATATACTGTAATTTCATTGTCGAAAATGTCGGTGACTATACACGTAGATCCTCGGGCGTGCTCTGATTAAGATCCAGCAAAATGTAACCGTAGGGCTTGCTAGTCGCCTGAGTGTACGCTGACAACAGAAATTTGGGGGCACCGGGGTATATCTGTTTATTGAGAGTTATGAGCGAGCTAGAATCACGAACGACTCGATAGATAATATAGATGGTGCAATTCAAAGCAAGGGTTCGCATACATTTGCTCTGATGAAACAGATTGTGTAGAACTAGGGTTATGGAAATGTGTTCATGATGAGATCGGACAGTGAACAATTGCAGCATTTCCTGTGAGAACTGTTCAATGGATTCAGCCAAATCATCAATAATCAGCCACGAGTTCGGTTCAATACTATTGAAAACATCAAGTCCTCTTATGAATTGTATTGGTATGATTGTGGCAATAGCTTTTATTTTATCATAGGACTCTTGCCAAATACTATAGCAATAGTAGACTTTTTTCGGTTTTTCCAAAAACATTTTTTCGCAATTTTGAATTATTCTAGCTAAAAGCGTTGTTTTCCCCGACATTGAGGGCCCACACAGAAACGATCTGAAGGGTGTTTTAAATTGATACATGCTGTTGACAACAGTCGGACTATGACTAACTGTAAATTATATGTGTCCAATGAATAAGTAGTAATTTTCCCATAGATCTATCTATTCAAGAACAACAAAAACAATATTTCATGGCAACATTTATTACAGCAATATGAAAACACTTGTTCAACATGAACACTTGGTCAACATGAAAACTCTATTTCATGGACAATGATAACACTTTTCTGTACAACACTTTTGTCCATCTACAGCACTTTCTGTACAACACTTTTCTGTACAACACCTTTGTCCATCTACAACACTTTTCTGTACAACACTTTTCTGTACAACAAAAAAAACACTTTTTGTACAACAAAATACACTAGGAACTAGCACAGTTGAACATTACAGTGATTGGTGCCCCCCCCCCCCCGGGAGCCGACCGCGGGAAAGATCCCCCACCCCAACGGGAGCCGCGATGGAAAAACAATAGTTGTCGTCACTGCTACAGGTTAGTGGTTGGGTCAGCGTTGGTGGTTAGTTGGTTAGTTAGGTTAGTTTATCCAGACCAAGTTGATTACGATAGTTTATGCATTCAACTCGGTCTGAAATACGATAGTGACCATGAGGGCAGGACACTCACACCATTCTCGAGCACATAGACTTCGTCAGATATACATGACATTGCATTTTTTTCCACTCTCACAGTATAATTTCTATACTGTAGAGAGGGAATTGCAAGCACTTGTGCTCTTGGCACTAGGCTACTTTACACAGTCTCTATACACGCTCATGTTGAAATTGCTCTTTACAAAGTGTGTAGGTACCCCTTTACATGTCTTCTTTTCATCCCCACTATGTGTTTTCAACGCAATAAACTTTGGGACCCCGGAACACCCCCCTGGATATCAAATCATTCCCCGTCTCTGATTTTAATTTTAATAATTGGTTTGGGGCTTGACGTTTCACCAACTCGGGGAAGAGGGATGGATTCCAGTTGGTGAAATCCATCCGCGAGCTGATGTGCACCCCATTATGCAAATCACCCAATAAATCTTCAGTTTTTACCTTTAACAGCAGAGAATCCGTATCCCCATAGTAAACTTTAACCTCCCCCTCCCGTGGCCATTTGCACCTTGCACACATTGTAAAAGAAGGACAACATGAGCTTTTTTGAAATTTCTAGTACTGAACTACCGCCTGCTATATTCTTGTTCAGTACCACATTTCGCTATTTTTTCCTGTGTAGAAGAACCATTCCGGCCTCTATGCTCCTGAATGATGTAAAATTGGGATCGGCAATAATTCGTGCACACTCTAGAGGGTCAGTCACGACGTCGCAGCGAGATCTGTTACGTACGCTTTCACACATTTTGCCAAACGCTGAATTTAGAATGAGCTTGTACAATTCCTTCTCTACCTTGGAGTTTGCCCTAGAACGTTTATCGACAAAAGTATCGATAAACGTTTTCAAATAAGGTTTCTGATTGATCTGTAGGACCCTATGTATTTTGGTGATTTTGAAACCATTGTCACCATCCAGTGCAAAAGCACATGGTGAACAAAACGATATTCTCTTTAGGGTCCAAATCAGCAATCAGTTTCTGTTTAGAGGGAGTCCAATGCATCCCCATATCCTCAACCAATGATCGATTGTAGGGGCTCAGAGAGTCCCTGGTCACTGGTCGATTGATACAGGGGCAAAACAAAATCTTTGACGGAGTCGTGAAGCGCCAGTGGAATGTGACGTCAATTTCAAAGAACCATCCTTGTGGCCCATTGTCCTCGACGTTTGTTAATGTCGGGGAAACGTTTTCAAACAAGGGATTCACTGTAGGACGCCATGGTATTTTGGTGATTTTAAAACCATTGTTCCCATCCAGTGCAAAAGACATGGTGGACGATTGCCTTTAGGGTCCAAATCAGCAATCAGTTTCTGTTCCCCCCCGGTAGAGGGAGTCCAATGCATTCCCCATAAATCCTCAACATGATCGATTGTAGGGGCTCAGAGACACTGGCATTTGAAAACAAAATCTTTGACTGAGTCGTGAACAGTGGTGACCGTCAATTTCAAAGTCCATTGTCTCGGGTTAATGTCGGGGGTTGATTAAGTTCCCACACGGCAAGAGTAGTGGGACATTGCCCGAGTTCATGTCCAAAACACATTTGACTTTACACTGGTGCTTTCCGCTCGGATCGGTTGATAAGACGCGGTCCCCGTGAAAGACATACCCTCCCCTCATTGAACGCTCTACAAAAAGGTGTTGATCTACGTCGGTGATTAGGCCTATTTCCTCCCTACTAATTTTTAAAATTAAATCCATCACTAAATGGGGTGTAGAAAATAATAACCTATATCTAACCCGAACTCTGAATAGATTTGGTCTGTATTCTTACAGACTATATCCAACAGAATTAGAACGTCACTGGCCAAGTACAGTCTACAATAATCCCCCATTTTTACAATCCCCTTAGCCCACACCTTCTCGGCAAACTCATACTCCTCGCTGTGCATTCACTGTTGGTCAGTGAATTGTAAAAAGCTTCAATTGGAGGTAGTTTCACCTCGCTTAAGCGAGCGCCAGAACAGTAATAATCATATGCATATACACCTTTGCTGGTTAATAAGTCATACATTTCACTGTCTGGAAAGTGTTGTTTAAGCGAGGGAAAGCTATCAAAATTGTCGCTTTTCTGCACTTGAATTAGTTGACTCAATGATTTGGGGAAAAAACTAAAAGAATCTAAAAACCTAATTTTATTCCAGCACGTACGCCAATTATCCACTACCTGCCATTTCAGTTCGAGAAGCAACAACTTCTCGGCCGATTTGGGAATAATGTTATAGGTAAATGAATTATTTACCCATGGACTATCTACTCCCCCTCCCTCCCTGTGCATACGTGCCAGTGCCCGTAAAATAAATTTTTAAGTCATAATTAGAGTTGTGAATAAAAACTGGGATAAAAAACTGTTGGCTAACATTTAAGTTACACGATTGATGCGCTACCCCCCTAAAATTACTACCCCCAGATTATATTTCCTGCAACAAGTGATCATGGTCTCTGACTTTCCCCCTCCCCCCTCTTTTCCCTTTAGTTCCCTTATCCTCCTCTACAAACTCCCCCTTACAAACCCAACATATTTTTTGATTTTTAATCGCGAGACGATCCTCTGCAGACAGCACCATTGGATAATGCGTATTTCTCAAACGAGAAATAGCACCATTAGCCGTGCCAATCAGTTTAGTCAATGCCTTGACCATGCACTCATTCTCATCCAATGTTTCTACTATTTCTAACAACCGCATGGTGTTGGAACTGTCTCTTTGCGCATGAGCATAGGACACTGCAAATGGCCTGGTGTTCTTTGATACGGTTTGGATATTGGGGATCATTCACCTCCACCAGCTTAGCTTCACAGTCCAAAGATATTTTGTTGCATTGGAGGAGGGTATTCTGGAAATTTTTAAAGCGTAGAATGGCCGTATCCCCTGAAACCGTTTCCACTGTCTGATATCCATGCCGTCTACAGTGTCTCATGTGATTTCGCAACTTTAATTCAGTCCAAAATCTAGAGAGACATGTTGGACAGTAGAAACGGGCACTCTGTTTCTTACCACCCCCCAGAACTCTACTAATGTCAGTGATAGGGTTAAAATGACCAATTGCATTGGGTTGACTAGGTGGTGTATATAACAACCAAACCCAGTGTTTAACCAAATCAACTGACGGGCCCCTTACAGGGAAAACCACCCCCTTCTTTTTAGAACGAACCCCATCTTCAAATTCAGTTTCGTACTGTACCACAGTAGTAACGCCGATATTTAAATGGGCATTAGCCCTTTCAAAAATGTCAATAGATCGTAGCATTACTGGGTATTTTCCTTCTAAGCAAGAGAAATCTACAACTGGGAAATCGGACCCGTCCTTCCCATGTACATCCCAGTGATCTAAATTCGTTTTGGTGGCTTCATCTTTCAATGGTCGGAAAGCTGACATGAGGAAAGCATACCTGAAACACTTTTGATCTGTTTCAAAACAAATCCGCTGGACACCTTTACAACCTACTAGATCTGGATTATATTTTAAAACTGTACCCTTATCCCTATGCCCCCCTCTTAAAATAAAATCTTTCTTAAATTTACAAATATTTACGCTTAAATTTTCAATCAATAAAACTACAGACCCACTCCCATTTTCGTTATAGTTCTCAAGATGCGCTATAATTTGCCCTACCCAATTGCTAAAAAAAACACCCTCAAAATTTTCTAAATTTGGATAAATTACGCGCATCTCGGAATGTATATAATGATAATAAACTTCGCTTTTCCCCTCATTCAAATAAAAAAACCTTTAAAACAATAGAAACCTTAATTGAATCCCTACCCCCCCACAACTGAATTTGTTTCTCCAGTAGTGCACGAATTTTATCTACATAGGCATGCACAATCTCTACAGGATCAAACACAAAATTTCCCCCATAAATGAATTAAAGGAATCCCCAAACGTCGCAGTGAAAACAACTATATATTATTTAAAATTGTATTGGATAATTGAAAATTGGGAAAAGTTGTACCCCCTCCCCCAAGTTGTTCAACAATATTTGGGCTATGCTCCACTTCAGTTGTTTCAAGTGGAGTCGTTAGGCTAACGGAGGCTGGAGGAGGGTTCCCTGTAAAATCCTCTAAAATTTTGTAAAGTGTTCGGGCTCAAGTCCACCTCAGGAACATTACCTCGCTCAACTGTGCTAGGATTTACATTGAAATAATTACATAGAAAGTCACCAATATTAGATGGTATTTCAATAGAGTTGTCCCATGTTTCGTTGTCCTGAAACTCCATTGCCTCTTCTTCCCCTTCTTCACTGGACGGTGAGTAGGGGACCAATGCACCAACCTATAATGAAAAATAGCTTATTTTCAAAGTGTTCAAATCATCCCTACTGTTAAAATTTGGATTATTATTGCTTAATAACATTGGGTTAATTCAACTTAACGACAATCTAAAACATCGCTTTACGTAGAAGGAAGTTTTACGCATAAGTTTTTTTTTGCGGCACATCCCAGCGGCGCATCCCCCTGCGGCACTTTCCTGCCCCACGGCGCATCCTTGCGGTGCTTCTCTGACCCGCGGCGCATCCCTGCGGCACTTCTCGGGCCCACAGTGCATCCTTGCGACGCTTTCTGGCCCGTGGCGCACCCCGCAGCTCTTCCCAAAAGTTGAAATATTTCTAATTCCATACTGGTTCAGTGAACTCATTATTGTGACCCGTCGAGCGAGTGTTCCAAGATTGAACTTCAAAATGCCGAGAACCGTTAGCTTGAATTCCCCTCACTAAAATCTTTGGCACGATAGAAATATTCAGTGTAAATTACGAGATCCAAATGTGACAGATGGAATAGTCTCTCTCTTAAAACTATGTGGCCGGAATAGCATTCAGTTTCAAAGGCGGTGAGCATTAGCAGTAATTGACTGCGCTTTTTAAGTGACCAAAAAGATTCGAGGCCCCCCTCCCCTTTTCAGCAATGTCATAAATAGCACATATTATTTTTGGGAATATAACTTGTTTCGCTCTTACATGGAATTCCAATTTCCTAAATATCTAACGCTAATTTTGCAAACAATTTCGCTATTTTCAGAAATATACACAGAATTACGTAAAAGCATTGAAATCCTAGACTTGGCAGCCTAACCGCTAATGATAGAATGAGACAGGAAAAGCGGTGGAACAGATCTATTTATATGCTTGTGCGGAGCTTTAAGCCAAAGATTAAAACATGATAATATTCAATTGTGAATGGAATAGCATTTTGAGTTTCAAAGGCGGTGATTATTAATAGAAATTACATAAAAATATTCGCTTATGAGATATCGAAGCGATAGCAAAGATTAGAAAAGAGCGGTTTCTTTGCAAAAAATTACATTTAGATATGTAATAGGGGTTAATATCTCGTAGAGATAAGTTTATATTGAAAAAATAGTGAAAAAGAAAAAAACATTGGAAGAAATAGATAGGTAGGAAAAAATGCTTACATTTGCATAATCCGCCTGGGCTTGGGTGCCAGATGGTCCAGGTAGTGCATGCTGGAGGGTAACCTCCTGACCTAGCGTTGATGGGGCAGCAATTAGAGGTCCAAGGAGAGCGGAGGCGCAAGCGATGTCATTAATTTCTTGCGCAGGTTGGGCTGCGATATACCGGACTTGTGCAGTCGAGTCAAGGGCTGGCACAGATGGCTGCACTTGACGAGGCAGCATTGAGACTCGATTAAGAGGGGCTTGCACAGATGGCTGCACTTGACGAGGTGGCACTGTGGAGCTGCGGGGTTTCGACCAGCGACCATATTGTATGACAGTAGCCTTCGCAGGGGCCACATTATTAGCGCTTGCCCTCTTACTGGGTGGCGGCGACGAGCATTCTTCGCTATTTGCGGTACCCATAGCTCTCTTCGATGTAGGGTTCGCAAATTCTTCATAATTTGCCTTAAAGAAGAGAAAAAAATTAGTATCAAAATAATTTCCCCCTTTTTACAAAAAGAAAGTTATTAACCATAATTTTGTTTAGAAAAGCATTTATCTCATTTCAGTAAACTAAAAAGTAAAATTTCGAAATGTTATAAGCTCAAGAATCAGAGGGAGCCTTTAAATTAGATCGTTAGCTCAGCGACCTATAGGCATATATTTGCAAATATAGGTTAAAATGCTATTCAATGCTTCATGCAACTCTTAAAGACCTTTTTAGCCTTGCACAGTTTGTTTTCATTTTAAAATGATGGCGGTAGAATTGAAGGCATTGCCCCCCTCCTTTTACATAATTTACTTACAACGAAGCTGTTAGAAGCGAGGTGTTGCCCCCTCTCCCCTTTTACATAGTGTCCTAAATATATTGTTAGACCTTTAATTTTTAAAATAACTCGTTTCTCTACTTCCATACAGGTTGTGTAGGCCTAGCTTAATTATTACAATCTCTTTTTGTCTGAAACTGTTTTAATTTGACAGAAGAAGAGCTCCTTTGACTTGACCGCGTTTGTAAACTGGAAAAAAAAAGGGTGCCAGCTAATTATAGCTTCGCACTGGAGTCTTGTGTCAAAACAGAACGGCATTTTCACTAAAAAATTGACAGAAGTCAGCGGTCGCTTTAGCTGGAAATATAGAAGGAAGGAATTTAACGAAAAATTATTTCTATTTGCGAGAATTATTCTATTTGCGGGGGTTAGGTTTTGAGGGTAAAAGAATATATTTTATGTTTTCCATTGAGTATAAAGATTGTATGGTGGTTAGGTTTGTGGGGGGGGGATTTAGCTGAATATACTAGAGGGTGATCAAAGAAAATAAAAAACTGGAATTTATCGAAAGGTATTTCTATTTGCGAGAATTTGGGATTGTAAAACAGTGTGGGGGGGGTAGGGGGGGGTTAGGTTTTGAGGGTAAAAGAATATATTTACGTTTTGCATTGAGTATAAAGATTGGATGGTGGTTAGGTTTGTGGGGGGGGGGGGGATTTAGCTGAATATACTGGAGGGTGACCAAGGAAAATAAAAAACAGGAATTTAACGAAAAGGTATTTCTATTTGCGAGAATTTGATTGTAAAAAAATGGAGGGGGGGGGGGGTTAGGGTAAAAAAAGAATATATTTACGTTTTCCATCGAGCATAAAGATTGCGAGGTTTGTGTGGGGTGGGGGGGGGGGGTACTTACCTGAATATACTGGAGGGTGACCAAGGAAAATAATTTTATTTGAAAATAAAATTATTGGCTCTGATTGGCTGAGAAGGAAACACGTGATCTAACTGTTTCCTGGAAACTCATAACATTTGGCTCGAGCAACAACAACAAATACTATTTCTGGATCATAACATTTGCCTCGAACAACAACATGAAGGAAGTGTCATTGACCTGCTCCCATTAGACTCAATAATCCATGAAAGTGAGAAAGTTCCTGTTTTTCCATTCTCACTGACAACAAACAGACATAAATGTGACAAAATTCCTGTTTTTTCATTCTCACTGACAAAAACCATAAAAACATCCATAAATGTGACAGAGTTCCTGTTTTTTTCAAATTCTCACTGACAAAAACCATAAAAACATCCATAAATGTGACAAAGTTCCTGTTTTTTTCATTCTCACTGACAAAACCATAAACCACGTGGTTCTATGCCCATATAAGGAGTCCCCCCTGTATCAATAGGGTCATTTCTACTAATACTGTCATCTAATTGAACTTAATTTGACCAAACTTGCAAAAAAGGTCCCTCTACAATACTCTCTTCAAGACATCTACTCTCTTGAGAATTTTTCACATGTCATTACTAAATTTAAGACTTAGTGCCGACACAAAATATGAAATATTTGTATTTCACAATAAAGACAAAATAGTCATTATAATAAATTTGTGAAGTTATCAAACACTTTCAAGCTCCTATCTACAAAAATGTGGAATTTTGCATTTTTTGCCAGAAGAAAGATCACGGGTGCGTGTTTATTTGTTTTTTGTTTTTTTTTGGTTTGTTTTTTCCAGGGGTAATCGTATTGACCCAGTGGTCCTAGAATATCGTAAGAGGGCTCATTGGAACGGAAAGTAAAAGTTCTAGTGCCCTTTTTAAGTGACCAAAAAAAATGGAGGGCAACTAGGCCCCCTCCCAGGCTCATTTTTTTCTCAAAGTCACCCAATTAAAATTTTGAGATAGCCATTGTGTTTAGCATAGTCGAAAACCTAATAAATTTGTCTTTTACGATGACTTACTCCCCCACAGTTCCCAGGGGAAGGGCTGCAAGTTATGAACTTTGCCCATTGCTTACATATTGTATTGGTTATTGGGAAGTATACAGACATTTTTCGGAAGAATTTTTTTCTGGTGGGGGGGAGGAGGGGGCTGGAGAAGGAGGTTACTCGGGAGAATCTTTCCGTGGAGGATGTTTCTTTGGGGTAAGGGACATTTCTATGAAGGGGGCACCGGACTTCCAAGCATTATTTAAAAAATGATCAGAAATTAAATAAAAAAAAAACAAGTACTTTCAACTGAAAGTAAGAAGCAACATTAGAACTTAAAATGAACAGAAATTATTACGTATATGAGGGGGTTCTCCCCCAAGTCAATACTTCGCTCTTTACGCTACAGTTTTTTTTAGTGCTTTCAAAAGAGCTATCTATTCTAATTAAACGGCCTTTGTGATTCAGGGGTTTGTGAATTAAAATTTTTTTTTAACTTTTAACGTAAAGAGCGTGTGGTATTGACTAAGGGGAGAACCCTATCATATACGTAATAACATATACGTAATAAAAAAAAACAATAAAAAAAAACAAGCGATACGGCTCAATAGTAAGCGAAACTTTTAAAAACGGAACTTTGATGTCAATAAATGTATCAAAAGAATGGGCTTATAATGCTGATTCTAAATATATGAATTTTATTAAGTTTAGTATTACTCATCAAAGGCTACGAGCCTCAGAAAACTCGCCTGATTTTTTAAAAAGGGGGGAAACATCCCCTAAAAGTGAAAAATTTTTAATGAAAATCACACCGTCAGATTCAACGTATCAGAAAACCCTATAACATAGGTTTCAAGCTCAGATCTGCAAAAATCTGCAACTTTGTATTTTTTGCCAGAAGAAAAATATACGAATATAGAAGTTCGTTACGTAAGTTAATTTGTAAATTACGTCAGAACCAAATTTAGAGACAGCCATTTAGCAAAAGAAAAGTAAAATTTTTATGCAAACTTTGTTTACTTATTCAATGACGGCGAGCCAAAATAAAAGCTGCATTAACTAAAAAACGATCAAAAATTAAATAAAAAAAAACAAGTTTTTAAACTGAAAGTAAGGAGCGACATTAAAACTTAAAACGAACAGAAATTATTCCTTATATGAAAAGGGGCTGTCCCCTCCTCAACGCCTCGCTCTTTACGCTAAAGTTTGACGCTGTCTCACAACTTTATTTTTTAAAACAATAAAAAACTTTAGCGTAAAGAGCGAGGCGTTTAGGAGGGGACAGCCCCTTTCATATACGGAATAATTTCTGTTCGTTTTAAGTTTTAATGTCGCTCCTTACTTCCAGTTTAAAAAAACTTGTTTTTTTTTTATTTAATTTTTCTTTTAGGGACGACTATCATTCTTTTTGTGGAAATATGTAGCCCAAATTATATATTTCTTGAGTGTTTTTTTTGTTCCTTGATTTCGTCACCATTAATTCAGTTAATTCCCTGGAGACGTTAAAACTTGGTAATCAAACAGTTCGTGGTAACGAACTGAAAGTAAGGAGCGACCCAGCTCAATAGTAACCAAAACTCTAAAAAATGGAATTTTGATACCAGTACATACATCAAAAGAATTTGATTTTTATGCCGATTTCAAATATATAAGTTTCATCAAATTTAGTCTAACACATTAAAAGTTACGAGCCTGAAAAAATTTGCTTTATTTTCGAAAAAAAGGGGGAAACACCCGCTAAAAGTGATTACGTGGGAGGACCTTTCCATAGAGAATGTTTCCTTGGGCGAAGGGACCTTTCTATGAGGGGGGTGCCGTATTTCCCATCATTATCTAAAAAACGATCAGAAATTAAATATAAAAAAAAGTTTTTTCAACTGAAAGTAAGGAGCAACATTAAAACTTAAAACGAACAGAAATTATTACATATATGATGGGGTTCGCCCCCTAGTCAGTACTTTGCTCTTTACGCCAAAGTTTTTTTTAGTGGAAACAAGTTTTTTCAACTAAAAGTAAGGAGCAACATTAAAACTTAAATCTACCAGAAATTATTACGTATTTGAGGGGGTTCGCCATCCCCAGTCAGTACCTCGCTCTTTGCGCTAAAGTTCGAATTTTGTCCGAATCACAAATCCCTGAATCACAAAGGCCGTTTAATTAGAATAGATACCTCTTTTGATAGCGTTGTTTTCTACATTAAACCTAAAAGGGCCACACAAATCCTCTTACCTCCCATCCCCCCTTTCCTCTCAACCCTCCATGTCAAAAGAAGAAAAATGAAAGTTTTAAAAAGATTTGTTATAGTAACATATATCTTAAACGGAGAAGTTTTCCTTGCCTAGGAATGTCCTAGCTCCATAAACCCCCTACCCCTGAATATTAGTACCTCCCAAAGAAAAAACATGGCAAATTCAAATTTGGTTCAAAAACTATTGGATAAGACTTGGATATTTAAAATCTTTATGTCAGGAGCTTACAAATGAGGTGTCGCATTCTGTTGTGGTACAAAGTGGTTTCATTCCAGAGAAAGGATCTTGAAAAAAGTTGCTGTTTTGACAGAAAATTACTGTACAAAAAGCGATTTTTAATATTGTTGTTTAGCATGCTTGGGCACCGGCAAGTCGAGAAAGGAGGGCCATGCCCCTGGAAATTTGGGACTGTAAAGTAATTATAAAAAATGAAAGACCTCCCCACTAGAAAAAAATCCCTCCTGAAAACTTCTATATACTTCCCATTAACCAATACTATATGTCAACCACAGTTTATATAATTATGTAAACTGTGATGTAAACAATGGGCAAAGTTCATAAATTGCAGCCCTCCCCCGGGAACTGTGGGGGATTAAGTCATCATCAAAGAGATGTTTATTAAATTTTCGAATATGCTGAACAAAATGACTGTCTCAAAATTTTGATTAGGTGAATTTGGGAAAAAAATGAGCGTGGGAGGGGAATAGTTGCCCTCCATTTATGAGGAAGATGACAGTCTAAACCTCCATTTCAATGTTTGTTGTACATCCCCATATTCGTCTGCCATGTTTATTTAAAATGACTAATTCATCTTGATTTTTAGGTAACTTTGGAAGAAGCCACTGCCCTTTTAACTGACTGCGAAACCTCTGATATGGAAATGAACAATGCTAGTGAAATAGATCCATGTCAAGATGTCCGATTTGATGTTGCAGACACCGAAGAATGAACAATGTTTTTCACTCAATGCTCGATTTTTTTTATTGCTTTATTTATGACATAAGATGGTGATATTTCCTTTTTTGGTTGATTGAAACAAGGACTTATACAATCAGTGTATTGTGTGAGCTTCGAATGGAAAAATTTTTTGAAATTGATATTTTTTGCCTCTTTTTATTTGTTTCAGTGAAAGATATTAAAACATGATTCTATATGGACAACATTTTTTTTTTTTCTTTGTCTCTACTGTAGGAAATCGATAATATATATTGTTTTTTTTGGTTTTGTTTTGTTTTTTGTTTGTTTCTTTTGAAGGGGGGGGGGGGGTCGTTTTACAGGTAGAATTTATTTGAAAGTCTACGAGTCGAACAAACAGTTTTTTTTTTTTTTTGCCTGATTCTCCAAAAAGGGTTTAAACACCCCCTAAAAGTCATAGAATCTGAAGGAAAATCACACGGATTCAGAGTATCAGAAAACCCTACTGCAGAGGTTTCAAGCTCCTATCTGCGAAAATGTGGATTTTGTTGTTTTTTGCCAGAAGAAAGATCACAGTTGCATGTTTATTTTTTCTAAGAGGTGATCATATCGACCCAGTTGGCCTAGAACATCAGGAGAGGGCTCATTCTAACGAAAATTAAAAGCTCTAGTGCCCTTTTTAAGTTACCACAAAATTGGAAGGCAATTAGGCCCCCTTTCACGCTACTTTATTCCCAAAATCATCTGATCAAATTTTGAGATAGCCAATTTGTTCAGCTTAGTTGAAAGGACCAATAACTATGTCTTTGGAAAATAACATGGCCCCTCAGAGCTCCCGAGGAAATGTCTTTACATTATAGAATTTGCCTATTGTTTACGTATAGTATTTGTTATTGGGAAGTATGCATACATTTTTCAGGTGGGGAGGAGAAGACGAATTTTCTACTCGGGTATTTTGCACGGGGAGAATTTACCACGGAGATGGAAATTTCCACGGAGTGAACTTTTCAGAAAGAATTTTTTACTGGGGGAATTCGCCGGAATTCTTATGCAAAGTTTCTTTTTATATCTTGCTTTCTCATTACTGACTCAATTTTAGGCGTAGAAATGTTAAAGGTAATTGTCCGGGGTAAATTGTCACCAGGATTGAATTGTCCAGATGATATTTCCATGGAGATGGGGATTTTCCCGCCAGATTTCCTGGCGTTATTTAAAAAAACGATCGGAAATCAAATTAAAAAAACCAGTTTTTTCAGCTCAAAGTAAGGAGCAACATTAAAACTTAAAAAGAACAGAAATTATTACGTACAAGAAGGTGGTTTCTCTCCTTAACACATTGCTCTTTACGCTAAAGTTTAAAATTTTGTCCCAATTCTTTAAAAACTACTCCTGAAAGACAAGGGTCATTTAATTAGAACAATAATTAACTTTTTTAAAAGGGCCGAAAACTTTAGCGTGAAGAGCGAGGTATTGAGGAGGGGGAAACCCCCTGATATACGCAATAATTTCTGTTCGTTTTAAGTCTTAATGCTGCTCCTTACTTTGAGCTGAAAAAACTTGTTTTTTAGTTAATTTTTATAAAAGGGATGCTAATTTGCAGATGGTTGTCAGAGTTGTTTTTTCATTTCCATTTTGTTTTGTTTTTTTCATCGCTGTACGAGTCTTTCGACAAATGTTTCATCAAAAAAGAGGAATGTCCTTGTGAGGACCTAGTATTTAGAAATAAATATGTTTTAGGTTGGTCAATGCACTACCAATCAGTACAATGAGCCGTATATAATGCTGTACGAGCAAAATCAGGAAATAGAAAAGGTGAGTTAAAAATTTTTGTTGAACAAATTAGTAAAGCAGGATAAATAGTTTTCCAAAATGTCATTGAGAAACTTCAAAATTATTTCGGGTCTTTATAGCTTTTTCGTATTCAAGGAGCTTCAAGGTAAAACTGGCTTGTTTTTTGGTTTATTCGTATGCATTCCTAAATGATCTTAACTCCGTATATTTGAACTGGACATGCTTGTATCTCTCCTGTTCAGACTAGAAATCATGAAATTTTATTACAATAACACTGCAAAAAGTAGTTTTAGAAGATTTTTCAAAAATAATAATTCTATAATACACAACTTCAAACAACTCCATGTGTTAAGATTTCTAATGAATGAGAAAAGCCCAATAAATAAATAAACACCAACCACAATGTTGCTATGAGAACCAGCTGAGAAAGTCAGCTGTTGTTGCCGTCTTATGCTGTTTCAAGATATATACATATATCTATTATATCATTGTCAAATCAACAGTAATCCTTTTTAACTATTCAAAAACATACAAATTTATAGAGCTTAACAAATAAGTTAGGAAACATAGGTATTGTTCTAAATGGCAAAGTACTTAGAAGGTTCACGAAAGAACCAAAATTAGATTTTTAGTAGTTTTTGCTCAGAACGCACAAAAAAGTACCACTGGAGTAAAAACTGAGATTTTCCGCAAGACTAAGAACCAAAATATATGTGCTGGCAGTTCTTCACAGCAAACGAAAATCCAAATATTGAAAATGCTAACTTTCTCTTTTTTTTTATTTTCCTCGGATATATTTTCACTTGGATCATTAATTTAACTGTAGCACTTTCCAGGCTGACATAACAACGATGTTAAATGACAATGATAATTTGCTTTGCGGGGAGAAGGAACAATTACCCAAAATGAAAGAAAAAGAAGGGTAAGATTTTATAGCTTTTCACCACAAAGACCTTGCATCTGAAAGTGTGCTGCAGCCTAGTCTGTTGTCTGCTGGCTGCTCAGCCTACTATGGAATTCTGTAACAACAACATTTCTCTCGTTGTACAATTTGTTCAAAAAAACAAGATCATTTTTTTCTACAAGTGAAGCACATTTGCAGATTGCTTAAGATTTACCTAAAAATTCAATCCAAATAAACTGGAGAAATTTTCTTAATGTTTGAAAACTAACGCTCTACTTAAGGCACGAAAATCATACCCAAAAAGCTGTATTAGAGCTAATGAAAGCTTATTATCAGAAGCAACGCTATAGCGTTGCCTATAGTAAAGGCCATACGGCTCCAATGTTTTATTATTATTATTTTTTTCCCCCAGAGGCTCTTCATATGGAAGGGGTCGGCGTTTAAACTTCAAAGGGGGCGCATTCGATTGGAAATCGAGACTTCTAGTGCCTTTTTTAAAGGTCAAAAGTGATTGGAAGGTAACTAACACCCCTTCCACGCCTACCATTTCCCCAAACACATCCAATCAAAAATTTGAGATAGCCATTTTGTTCTAGATAATTGATTTCTAGATAGAAATAATGTTTTTGAGGAGGACACTCCCCCTACAGCCCTCAGGACACGGGTTGTAAGTTATGCCCAGGGGGCATATAAGGTTTTTATACAAAGCTTTGTCGTAGAAACTACAAAAAGGAATCATTCGATTGGAAATTCAAAGGGCTAGTCCCCTTTTTAATAGTCGAAAGTGATTGGAGGGCAACTAACCCCCCTCACGCCCACCTTTTCCTCGAACACATCCAATCAAGATTTTGAGATAGCCATTATTTTCAAAGTAGTTGAAAATTCTAGAAATTAGGTCTTTGAGGATGACAACCCCCCACAGCCCTCAGGGCAAAGGTTGTAAGTTATGCCCTAGGGGCATACAAGGTTTTTTATAGAAAGCGTTGTCGTAGAAACTTCAAAAAGGGCTCATTCGATTGGAAATTTAAATGGCTAGGGCCCTTTTTAATAGTCAAAAGTGACTGGAAGGCAACTAACGCCCCTTCCACGCCCACTGTTTCCCCAAACACATTCAATCAAAATTTCGAGATAGCCATTTTTTCAACGTAGTTGAAAAATCTGGAACTTATATCTTTGAGCTGGACACTCCCCCCTCAGTCTTCAGGGCAAGGGTTACAAGTTATGTCCTGGGGACATATATGGTTATTATGCAAGGAATACTCGTGTAAACTTCAGAGAGGGATCATTTGATTGGAAATTGAAAGTTCTAGTTCACTTTTTATGCGTCAAAAGATATCGGAGTATAACCAGCCCCCCCCCCGCGTTCTTTTTCACAAATGCATCTGACAAAAATTTTGAGATAGCTATTTTGTTAAAAATAGTTCTAAGATCATATAACAAAAGCACCGGTGTCGACACAGCCCCCCAGGGTCCGGGGGCAGGCGCTGTAAGTTATGCCCATGGGGCATAAATGGTTCTTATGGAAGGATGCTCGTATAAGCTTCAAAGAGGGCTCATTTGATTGGAAATTGAAAGTTCTAGTTCACTTGTCAAAAGAGACTGGAGGGCACCTAGCCCCCCCCCCCCTCCACACCCTTTTTTCCTTATACCTATCCAATAAGAACTTTGAGATAACCATTTTTTTAAAGACCATACAACGAAAACTCCAGTGTCGACATAGCCCCCTAGGGCCCGAGGGCAGGTGTTGTAAGTTATGCCCTGGGGGAATATGTGGTTTTATGGGAGGGATGCTCGTAAAAACTTAACAGGGCTCACTTGATTGGATATTGAAAGTTCTAGTTCAGTTTTTAAGAGTCAAAAGAGATTGGAGGGCAACTAGCCCCCCCCAAGCCCCTTTATCCCCAAATGCATCCAATAAAAATTTTTATATAGCCATTAAGTTAACAACCTACTGCGTCATTGGCGCTTTACTGAAAACTATATTCGTCTTGAAACAGTCTTGGAAAGTATAAACAACATCAAATTGAATATTTGATGTATAATGATATTAATTGTTGAAAGATCCATCAGTTCGAGAATTTATTTTTATAATTCAAGAATTCAAGAATTTTATGTAATTTTATTTTCGTCTTTAATACTGTAAGAACTGGAAAAGAAAATATTTTTAATATAATTCGTTTTCAGTTAAGCGCCAATGACGCAGTAGGCTTTTGGTTTTATTTACAGATAAGGAAGGGGGCAGTATCCAAACTCTTGTTTGTAGTGAAAACTATATTCGTCTTGAACAACTTTAGAAAAAAAAACTAATAAATTAAACTGAATATTTGATGTATAATAAATATTAATTGCTGAAAGCTCATCAGTTCAAAATTTTAATGTTTATTTTCAATATTAAGTACAAAAGAAAATATTTGTAAATAAAATTGGTCTTCAGTAAAGCGCCAATGACGCAGTAAGTTTTAAACTTTTACAGTGAGAGAAGGAGGTGATACCCAAACTCTTGTTTGTGGTGAGTTTTGTTCATTTCAAGCTTGATTTGCATATTCAATTTAAGTTTCACTCGTTTTAAGATTTACTTATTCATTTACATTAATATCTATGGTATGTTTGTTTGCATTGATTGTTTATTTAATTTCTGTTCGTTTTAAGTTTCATTTATATTCTAATGGCAAAATATTTTTTTCGTTTTAAGCTTGATTTTCATATTTAATCTAAGCATTACTCGCTTTAAGATCTATTTATTCATTTATAGTATTACTTGTTGCATGTATTCTGCTATGATTGTTTATTTAATTTCTGTTCGTTTTGGGTTTCATTTATTCTTTAATAATAATTTCTGGTTGTTTTGAGTTTGAATTTTAACAGGTATTTGTATCTGCTGAGCTTAAGTTTAAAATGGCGTTTACTTTTCTTTGTAAAACTTATTTTTCGGAAAGTCTTTTTTAAATAATTCTAATTAAATGTTACTTGTATTTCAGGAGTCGTTCTTAAAATATCGGGACAAAAAGTCAAACTTTAGCGTAAAAAGAGAGGTATTGAGAAGGGGACAGCCCCCCTCATATAATTAATCTCTTCTCTTCGTTTTAAGCTTTGATGTTGTTCCTTACTTTCAGTTGGAAAAAAACTTATTTTTAAAAATTTAATCTCTGATCGTTTTTAAATAATGCCGGGAAATCCGGCTCCTTCTCCATGAAAATTTCCTTCTCCCAACGGACAATCTCTACATGGAAAGTTATTCCCACATAAAATCCCCGCCCCCTCACCAGGACAATTCCTCCCGCACAATTCCATTCTAGCTAAAATTTTCCCCTGAAATATTTATTGCGGACGTTCCAGGTGAAATATTTTTCTTTGCGCACTTGTGGAAAAGACTTTCATTTGAAAAGATCGTTTTGAAAATCATTCCGGAAATCCCCTCCTCCAGGAAAAGTTTCCTCGGGAACACCCCGCCTCCTAGTAAATATATATATATATATATATATATATATATATATATATATATATATATTATATATATATATATATATATATATATATATATATATATATATATATATTATATATATATATATATATATATATATATATATATATATATAATATATATATATATATATATATATATATATTATATATATATATATATATATATATATATATATATATATATATATATATATATATATATATATATATATATATATATATATATATATATATATATATATATATATATATATATATATATATATATATATATATATATATATATATATTATATATATATATATATATATATATATATATATATATATATATATATATATATATATATATATATATATATATAGATATATATATATATATACATATATATATATATATATATATATATATATATATATATATATATATATATATATAGATATATATATATATATTATATATATATATATATATATATATATATATATATATATATATATATATATATATATATATATATATATATATATATATATATATATATATATATATATATATATATATATCTATATATATATATATATATATATATATATATATATATATATATAATATATATATATATATATATATATATATATATATATATATATATATATATAATATATATATATATATATATATATATATATATTATATATATTATACATATATATAATATATATATATATATATATATATATATATATATATATATATATATATATATATATATATATATATATATATATATATATATATATATATATATATACATATATATATATATATATATATATATATATATATATAGATATATATATATATATATATATATATATATATATATATATATATATATATATATAATATATATATATATATATATATATATATATATATATATATATATATATATATATATATATATATATATATATATATATATATACATATATATATATATATATATATATATATATATATATATATATATATATATATATATATATATATATATATATATATATATATATATATATATATATATATATATATATATTAACAGTCTGTCTTGGATTTATAGTGCTTTTGATGCTTTCAAATTAGACATTTTCCATGCTCCGTACCTTCCCAAAATAGGTTTCATACCATACTCTAGAGAACTTTTCCAAGATGAGTAGGGTCACCCACACTCCAGTAATATAAATACATCAAAAGACGCATTGTATTATATTACAAAATGTATCTTATTTTTGAAGGTAACCGGAGAGCATAAGAGAAGTATGATTTTATAAACCTTTTTTTTTCTTTTAGGCTGATGCATTAAAGTCAGTGAACGGTTTGGAGAATTTTTTTAATAGAAATCCGTTCAGAAAAATTCAAGAAGTCGTTTGGAAGGGATGCAAAGGGTAATTTTGTAGTTAGAAAAAAGGAATATACCTCTATTTTGCGGCAGAACTTTAAGCGCGAGTGCCAGATTATTTTTGTAAACAACCACAGAGAAAGAAAATTCACAGCCACAGCTAAGTGCAAGATTGAGGGTTGTCAGGTAATATATAGATTCACATCAGAGCTCGAGTTTCAAAGCATAATGCAGAATAATCAATCATTTATAATATTTAACGTATTTCAACATGGCCTTCCTGATCATAATAAGGGAAAAAGAGTGAAAATGCAACTTTCAGGTGAAAAAAGGGACGCTAAAGTTCAAGAAGTAAAAAATAATAAGAGTACAATTCAGACATATCAAAGAGACTTCCAAGGCGTATATCATTCGTCTGAAGAGGACAAAAAAATTTCTCCTGCCGTATTCCTTGGGTGCTTTACAAAAAGCTCTTTCCGAGCACACTAAATCAATGCAGTTACATTTTCATCCTTTCTTGGAGCTAGAAGCAAAAATGAAAACTTATAATGTAGCAACAGCAGATGTGCAATTATTTTTCTCGAAGACAAAAAAGCCTGATATTATTGGCTACATCCAAAGACTATCTTGGCTTCCTTTTTGCCTTGTTTTATTTACGGAATTCCAAATTAGTTTAGCTGCTTCAGAGATACAAGAAAAAAAAATTTGACACTTCATTTTGATGCCACTGGGGGTATTATACGCAAAATAGGTAATCCCAACAAAAGGAAATATCTATATGCGTTAGTTTTTCTCTCAGTGGTAAGAAAGGGAAGGGATCCCTTGTCTCCGTATCCATATTTTGAAGCAGTCTCGGAACGACACGATACAGGTTCGATTTCGACTATTTTTGCAAGACTTTAATCATGCTATCCGCCAAAAAAAAACGCAAATAAGGATTCAATACATAGTAACTGATTTTTCTTGGGCACTAATATATGCGGTTCTTAGAATTTTAGTGATCACAGCTTGGACCAATATTTAGACTGGTCTTTCGATTTAGTAACTTATGGGAACACAGGAAAAGGAAAAAAAACAAAACTGATTATCTGCGGAGCTCATATGATAAAATTTATACAAAAGTTCTGTGCCGCGGCATATTCAGAATCTTCGATTGCAGAGTTTGTGGTATTTAGTAGTGTGAGGGTGATGCAGCAGCAATCGTTGCAGTCTTTAAGAAGATACTGGAGATATTTAGAAACTCTTTTGACAGAGACATACATAACAGAGAGAGTGAAGACTGCCGTCTCTGAATTAAAAGAGATAATAAATACAACCCCTTCGGTAGAAAACCATAGTGAAAGAGGAGCAAAAAGGTGAATATTCAGATCCTGAAGAATTTCTCAGCACCATGAAAGATCAGAATAAAAACCCTTATTCCAGGTATTTTGCTTCAGAAAAGTGGACAAACCACACAGAAAATACTCAGTCAAATGAACCCAAAGTATCAAACAAATATTGCAATTTGAAAATATTGCATAGGCTGGAACAGTTGATTGTCAAGCTGTGTCCATTGACAACTGCCCTTCTTCTTCCAGATGACAAAAACAGACTAACCAATTCTTCCGTAGAAAATTTTTTCAAAATAATGAAGAGGCAAATATATCAGGTAATTTTAGCACCGATGGATCCGGGTGAATTTGTAGGCAGAAGTTACAAAAATATCATTGAAACTACCACAATATAAGAAAAGCTTTTACTGAAGATCCAGCTTTTCAACCAGATGATGTTATAGCAACACAACGGGAAGATACAAATTCAGAAAGTGGAAATATCGAAGTTAAGAGAAAACTCCCAGGAACATGCTTGAATCAGCCAACTAGCGAGAACAGTTTTAAACGCCACTAAAAACCAAGCAAGTTTCCATCTTCAGAAAAAGTCAAAGAAGTTTGGAATAAGAAAAGCAGCCATACACTCCCTAATTTTCGTTCGAAATACTACAACGCTTCCCATGTTTCTCATCCGGAAGAATATATACCCAAGAGTAATTTCCAATACAAGTCCAAACAATAGGCAGATATCACATTCTTAGAATTTAACAAAGCATATGCTAATTATGAAGAGGAGTTAAAGAAAAGTGGTTCGATACTAAACCAAACTATGAGAATCTATATAGGGAAGATTAAAGTTTCTGATGGGAAGGACACAATCTCTATTATAGATCTGTCAACACTAACAGGGGATAAGTGGCTGAATGATAAAATTATGGAATCTTACATAATTTTATCAATAGAAAAAACTAGTTGGAAAAACAAAATGGTGCTTTACTCAGCCCATTTTACATCGAAAACAATCGCTACAGGAGAACTGAACAGGAATATAAAAAAAAGGAAAACTATCAGTATTTCTGATGAACAGATCAAGTCACTGTATGCTAACAATAATGGACGTTCAAAATAAAAAATTTGTATTTTTTGATCCATTGTAATCTAAGGATATATACAAAAAAAATTTTCGAATCTGCATTTTTAAAAGAAGGAGAGTCTTTTACTTCCTTAGATTTCAAATACAAGAGACAAGTAGATAGCAATAATTGTGGACGATTTGCTTAGAATTTATAGATTTTATTGTCAATGCATTAGATACTGAAGAACTGCACACCACTACAAGTCCTTCATTCTGATTTTAAGAACGATGATACAATTATAGACAATTTATCAAGCCTAGAAAGTAGCCGAAGAAAGCGCTCAGAAATTTGGATTGATCGTTGACAATATTGACAACTCCTTAATAATTTATGTAGGATTTGCTGCTTAGCCGACATTTTTGGAAAAAAACTGACTGGATTGGCTGTGATAAAAATGCAAATCATTGGTTTCATAGCATTTGTTTTTTGGGCATATATACAGAAGAGCCCAAAGGAAGATTTACGTGTGTATTATGTAAAATAATTTATAACTAAGTTGTGCTTTGAAACTCGGAGGGGCTAGAACCAACGCTATCTAACGGAAGGATTAAGGGATCCATGACTTTTGGCGTTGCAGGGCCAAGACTTTAAAATTCGTATATTAAGCTTCTCTTACAATTACATTTTTCAAAATTTCTAGCATTTATTTCGTTCAGAAGAGTTGATATACTTTGCATTTAACAGTTAAAATAGGTTTCTATTAATATTGATAGTATCTACCAAATTCAACGTGCTAGCAATTGCCATAAAAATGAAAGTCCCATACATTATTTAGCATTTAGATTTCTAAATTATTTACATTTGTACTTCTGAATCATTTACAAAACTATTGACAAGAAAACAGGATCTTATTCGGGAGGGGTGACAAAAGAACTTTCTTGAAGACATGGGGATTAAGGTGTTCTTATCTGCAATTTAAAGACAAATTTACAAGCGGGAGACATATTTTTTTTTTAGTTTTTTAAGATAAACAATCTTTTTACTTCATTTATGCGACCAATGTCTGAATTTAAGAATCTTTTTTAGGTGGCCAGAGGGGTTTGAAGTCCTGAACCCGTCATTCCCTTTTATTGAAATAAAAATGCGTCGAATATATGTATTTTTTGTATTGTGCCATTATAAAAAAAAGATTACTGAGACTCAGTGATCGACGTCAGTTTATAGCAAATTTTCAATCTACATTCATCAGTTCCTTTCTGCAATCTTAGTTAGTATGGTGATTTTTTCTTTATGGATGCTATGATAAATAAATATATAAGGAAAGTACTGCTTGAATTAGAATGTTTTGAGCACAGTTTATATAATTATCCAGTAAGTTTATCGCAGATCATTTCTGGTCTTCATTCTCGGTACAAAAAAAAAAGCTCCTCCCACTTCTTTCTGCATTAGCGGGTTAGTCTGTTTCCGATTGTTTCCAACAAAGTGCATTATTCGTAATAGCGGGTTTCCACTTGTTTCCGATTAGATCACAGTCTGACTTATCTACCCGTGAAAAGTTCTGATTCCGCTTATGTTTCTATCTGCAAAAACGTTCTCTGGAGCACTCGCACCTTGGTCCGGGTTTTTATAATGGGTGAGATAGGGAAAGATCATACTGGATAATTATATAAACTGTGGTTTTGAGTGAAGAGCAAAAGACGGGATCATAAATTATTTCTGAGACCACACTTGCCAAGCCTTGCAAGATGAGAAAAAAAAAACACTCATAAAGGAAAAAAAAGAAGACATTTCCAAATAGTGAAAGTGAAAATAAAATGTAAATACTGTAGACACTTTGTAAATAATACATGCAAATACTTTGGCTTAACCGTCCTTGGTGCAAAATTAGAAAAAAAAACAGACCTAAAAACACTTGAATAATTTTTAAAAATCCGGAAGAAACAACTACTAAAACAAAATAAGAAATAATTTTCTCGTATTTTCATTTTTTTTTACTGACTGGAAATATCCTCGTTTTTTCTTTTACGTTTTTTTCCTGTCCGATGACGTGATCATAACTTCCTGAAAGAAACTATAATTTTTACTTGGTTGCAAATTCCACTTGGTATCTTTCTAAATGTCAGCGAAGAAGCAAATCCTACATACATTATTAAGGAAGTTGTCCCCCTTGTCTACAATAAATGTAACTGCTTCTGAGCGCTTTCTTCTGCTACTTTCGAGATTTGATAAATTGTCTATAACTGTATCATTGTTCTTAAAAATATTGGTAATAGTTTTTTATACGAATTTGCTTTGAATTTATAGGTCTAAAATATATATTTAGACTGCCGTGGATCAAAAAACTCAAAATTCTTTATTTTGAACGACGATTATTATTAGCATCCAGTGACTTGGTCTGTTTATCAGAAACACACATAGTTTTCCTTTCTTTCATTGACAGTTTCTCCCGTAGCGATCTTTTTTTTATGTAAAATGGACTGATTAAACTACCAGATTTCGTTTTCCAAGTAGATTTTCTATGGATAAAATTATGGATAATTCCATTATTTTATCATTCAGCCACTTATTCCCTGTCAATGTTGACAGAATTTATACTAGAGATTGTGCCCTTCCCATCAGAAACTTAAATCTTCCCTATATAGATTCTCATAGCTTGGTTTAGTATCGAACCACTTTTCTTTAACTCGTCTTCATAATCAACATAAGGTTTGTTCAATTTCAAGAATCAGATGTCTGGCTTTTGTTTAGAATTATATTGGAAATCACCGTCAGCTATACTCCTTCATAGGAGAAACATGGAAAGCATTGTAGTATTTCGAACGGAAATTAGCGAGTGTAAGGCTACTTTTCTTTTTCCAAACTTCTTTGACATTTTCGGATGGTGGAAACATTCATGTTTTTCAGTGGCATTTTAACTGTTCTCGTTAGTTGGCTGATATATGCATTTTCCACGGGTTTTCTCTCAATTTCGATATTATCAGTATCTAAATTCGTATCTTCCCCTTATGTTTAAATAATATCATCTGGTTAAAAAGATGGATCTTCACTAAAAGCTTTTCTTATTGTGGTAGTTCCTATGATATTTTGGTAAATTGTTTCACAGAATCAATGGAATCCATTGACACTAAAATTACCTCATATCTCTCCATTATTTTGAAAAAAAACTTCTAGGGAAGAATTAGTTAATTTATTTTTGTCATCTGGAAGAAGAAGGGCGGTTGTTAATGAGCACGGAATGTCAATCAGCTATTCCAACCTGTGCAATATTTTTCAAATTGCAATATTTGTTTGATAGTTTTGGGTTTATTTGACTGAAAATTTTCTGTGTGGTCTGTCCACTTTTTTTGAAGCAAAACACCTGGAATAAGGGTTTTGATTCTGTCACTCCATGGTGCTTAAAAATTCTTCAGGATCTGAATATTCACCTTTTGGCTCCTCTTTCACTATAGTTTCTACCGAAGGGTTTGTATTTATTATCTTTTTTTAATTCAGAGACGGCAATCCTCACTCTCTCTGTTATTTATGTCTGTGAACAGAGTTTCTGAATATTTCCATCGTCTAATTAAGGACTGCAGCAAATGCTGCTGCATCACCCTCACACTACTGAATACCACAACTCTGAAATCAAAGATTCTGAATGTGCTGCAGCACAGAACGTTTGTATAGATTTTATCATATGACCTCCGCGGATAATCAATTTTTTATTTTCCTTTTCCTGTGTTCCCAGAAGTTACCATATCGAAAGACCAATCTAAATATTTGTCCAAGCTATGATCGTTAAAAACTCAAAGAAACCGCATATATTAGTACCCAAAAAATCAGTTACTATGTATGGAATCCTTATTTGCGTTTTTTGGCCAATAGCATAGTTAACGTCTTGCAAAATAGTCGAAATCCAGCCTGTATCGTGTCGTTCCGAGACTGCTTCAAAATATGAATACGGAGACATTCCTTTCTTACCACTGGGAGAAACTAACGCATTTAGGTATTTCCTTTTGTTGGGATTACCTATTTTGCATATAATACCCCCAGCAGCATCAAAATGAAGGGTCAATTTTGTTTTATCTCTGAAGCAGCTAAACTAATCTGGAATTCTGTAAATAAGACAAGGCAAAAAGGAAGCCAAAATAGTCTTTGCATGTAGTCAATGCTATCGGGCTTTTTCGTCTTCGGGAAAAATAATTGCAGTTGTGCTGTTGCTACATTATTAGTTTTTGTTTTTGCTTCTTGCTCCAAGAAAAGATGAAAATGTGACTGCATTGATTTAGTGTTCTCGGAAAGAGCCTTTTGTTAAAACACTCAAGGAATCCGGGAGGAGAAATATTTTGTCCTCTTTAGACGAATAATATACGCCTTGGAAGTCTCTTTGGTATGTCTGAAATGTACTCTTATTATTCTTTATTTCTTGAACTTTAACATCACTTTTTTCACCTGAAGGTTTACCTTGTTATGATCTGGACGTTATGAATGATTTGTTTTGGATGGGAGCAGTTTCAATCCCTTGACCCGTCTTTTGGCCTTTCTTTAAGTCAAAATACATTTTAAAATAAGGTAATTTATTCTTCATTACTGATGCTTTCCAAAATTATCCAAGTATATTAAATTTTCGAATTATATTCATTAGTTCATTTCAGTAATGTTGGTTGTTTAGAGATTTACTTTCTTTTTTGTAAATACTTTGTAGGTAAAATAAAAACTGCTTGAAATGAAAATTATTTTTGAATTTAGAGCAAACAGCTTTTTGGTCGTTAGAAAGCACAAGGGGGCTAGCCCAACTTGTTTTGTAGTAATATCTGTTCGTTGTTAAGTTTGACTGGATTGATTAGTGTAATTCCTGTTTGTTTTGATTTATTTATTGATAGCAATTTATTTGTTGGTAACATCTTACGGTTGAATTATGATTTAGCTTTATTTCTGTTTGGGTTTCATTTAATGAAGCACTTTACTTTTCATTCACAATCTTCTTCTGTTT
Organism: Artemia sinica; assembly: GCA_027921565.1. NCBI lineage: Eukaryota > Metazoa > Arthropoda > Branchiopoda > Anostraca > Artemiidae > Artemia > Artemia sinica. The sequence continues at coordinate 3,776,072 of CM051272.1, read as the reverse complement.
ATTTTATAATTATAAAAAAACAAGATATTATGATAAATCTCTTTGAATTTTCCGAATTTGATATTTTCTCGTTTTTTCGGGAAGTCTGATCCTTAAGAGAGAAATTTGTATTATTTTTTTTTTCTTGTCTGATGAGCTAGTTTAAGGTGTTTTTGGCACCGTTGTGAATTATCTGCCACGCTGAAAGATGCAACCAGGCATGGACCCTATGTGTCAACTGTCAAGCTTGTGTATTTACTTTTGTGTTTGAATAAAAATCTTATGTTTTCTTTTTTATATTTTTTTATACCTTAAATCGATACTTGGAAACAGATGCAAGTCGTGATTCCAACTTTCTAACCTATAAACTTGATATATAATGCTCTTTGTTTGAGTATCACTTTTGTCATTCTGTCATTCTAACAAAGATTTTGTTAGCTTCAAATTTCGCACATTCAAGAGGCTAATTTATGAAAGACGGGATATATCTCGTAACCACCAATTTCCAGCTTTTATTGTTCCTAAAGCAAAGAGATTAGATATCAAGTTTGAGTCACATTTAACTTTGGACACTTCCAAATCAGGCGATACTGAATATTAGATAAAATAAAATTTAATTCTAAATAGAAAATTAAATTATTAAGGATTGAATGTGAAATAAAACCGGACTCAACGATTTGAATAATCAAATACAGGAGGCGAATTTGGTTCACAAATTTCACTAGCACAAAAAATTATCTATTTTGCTTCACTACACTATAACACTTGTCATAAGCTTGTGGATGTATAATTCAATGGAACATCTTCCTTTTGAATACCTTTTTTTAATTTTTCATTTCATTCCACCTCATCTCCTCTTAGTGGCACCAATAATAATAATAAAAATATTTAAGCATTTACAAAAAACTAAATGAAAACTACACTTTAATTTACATAAAGATAGTAGCCGAAGAATGGTCTTTACATTATTGAAGTCCTACTTCTATACCATGTTAAAAAATGTTCTCCCGCATAGGACATCCTCCCGCTGCAGGAAGTCCCCGCTTACGGTGGCCACTTTAAAATATCAAATAACAAACTTTCTTTAATTCTAATTCTACGAAAAGGCCATAAATATAAAATCATCCATCCCCCCCCCCAATAATAAAAACTCACAGTATTGTAAACCTCTGTCTACTTCTTTTTTGTTTACCTTCTATATTGGCTGATGTAACGGTTTACGTAACTTCTCAAAGATAGTCAATAAACGAAGGTATATGGTCTTTATTTAATGACGTGAGAATACACATACAGAGAAAATAAGGTAGCAGAAGAACAAACAAATAAGACGAAGGTGAAAGATGGACTGCCTTTTAAAAGTATACTCATGGCCCCAACTCTCTAGAATCGGAAGTCCCAGCTATTGGCTGTTCGACCGGCCTGGGAACAAACCCTTTCTCACGAATAACTTTAGTCCCGAAAGCCCCCCCCCCCTGGACCGAGCTCTGGTTGAAATATATATAACAAAACTCTGCTAACATGAGACCAGGAAAGGGCGTCTCAAATTTATCCCAAATACTTTACAGTATAACTTCAGCTTAATTTTAAATTGCATAAAATAAACATACTTTTATATATGAATCAAATAAGCTGAAATGACAACACTACCACATTTTAAATTTTCATTCTTTTCTTTCCTTTTCCTCCCTTCCGGATTAATCGGAAGGGAGGAATATTTTTTTAATCTTGCGTCTTGAATATCCTTTAAATCTTACGCTAACTGAAAGGCAATTAGCCTTGAGCTGCATCCCCTAAGTTAAACATCTAGCAGGTATATTCAGCTTAGGTAGATTCTTTACTTACAATCTTTACGAATTTTCATTTATCTTGGTGTGAAGGAGTGATTGAGAGGAAAGCGGATGTGAGAGACTAAATAGGTTTGTGTGGCCCTTTAAGGTGTGATCTAGAAAATGATGCTATAAATAAATTTCTCCATTTAAAACTTCTCCATTTAAGATGGATGTTACTTTAACAAATCCTTTTACGAACTTTCATTTTTCTTGTTTTGACATGGAGGGTTTGAGAGGAAAGGGGAGATGGGAGGCAAAAAGATGATTTGTGTGGCCCTTTTAGGTTTAATGTAGAAAACAACATTAGGAACATGTTCAGAAGAAGGATAGCTTTCAAATGATGTGCTGTTTCATAAGCTTTGACAAAAAATGAAAGACCTCATTTGGCCTACCTCTAGACTACCTCTGTAATAGTAAAGATAAAATATAATTGAATATAGTCATGCGACACCTCATTTGAAAACTCCTGATATAAAGATTTTAAATATCCAAGTCTTATCCAATAGTTTTTGATCCAAATTTAAATTTGCCATGTTTTTCTTTGGGAGGTACTTATATTTAGGGGTAGGATGGTTTATGGAGCTAGGACATTCCTAGGCAAGGAAAACTTCTCCATTTAAGATGGATGTTACTATAACAAATCCTTTTACGAACTTTCATTTTTCTTGTTTTGACATGGAGGGTTTGAAAGGAAAGGGGAGATGGGAGGCAAAAGAGGATTTGTGTGGGCCTTTTAGGTTTAATTTAGAAAACAATGCTAGGAGCATGTTCAGAAGAAGGGTAGCTTTCAAATGATGTGCTCTTTCATAAGCTTTGACAACAAATGAAAGACCTCATTTGGCCTACCTCTAGACTACCTCTGTAACAGTAAAGATAAAATATAATTGAATATAGTCATGAGACACCTCATTTGAAAACTCCTGATATACAGATTTTAAATATCCAAGTCTTATCCAATAGTTTTTTGAACCAAATTTAAATTTGCCATGATTTTCTTCGGGAGAGGTACTTATATTTAGGGGTGGGGGGTTTATAGAGCTAGGGCATTCCTAGGCAAGGAAAACTTCTCCATTTTTGAGATGTATGTTACTACGACAAATTCTTTCATGAACTTTCATTTTTCTTGTTTTGACATGGAGGGTTTGAGAGGAAAGGGGAGATGGGAGCCAAAAGAGGATTTGTGTTGCCCTTTTAGGTTTAATGTAGAAAACAACGCTAGGAACATGTTCAGAAAAAGGGTAGCGTTCAAATGTTGTGCTGTTTGATAAGCTTTGACAAAAAGCAAAAAACCTCATTTGGTCTACCTCTAGACTACCTCCATAACGATAAAAAATAAAATAAAATTGAATATAGTCATGCGACACCTTATTTGAAAGCTCCTGACATAAAGATTTTAAATATCTATGTCTTATGCAATAGTTTTTGAACCAAATTTGAATTTGCCATGTTTTTCTTTGGGAGGTACTTATATTCAGGGGTAGGATGGTTTATGGAGCTAGGACATTCCTAGGCAATGAAAACTTCTCCATATAAGATGTATGTTACTATAACAAATCCTTTTACGAACTTTCATTTTTCTTGTTTTGACATGGAGGGTTTGAGAGGAAAGGGGAGATGGGAGGCAAAGATGTTTTGTGTGGCCCTTTTAGGTTTAATGTAGAAAACAACGCTAGGAACATGTTCAGAAGAAGGATAGCTTTCAAATGATGTGCTGTTTGATAAGCTTTGACAAAAAATGAAAGACCTCATTTGGCCTACCTCTAGACTACCTCTGTAACAGTGACGATAAAATATAATTGAATATAGTCATGCGACACCTCATTTGAAAGCTCCTGATATAAAGATTTTAAATATCCAAGTCTTATCCAATAGTTTTTGAGCCAAATTTAAATTTACCATGTTTTTCTTTGGGAGGTACTTATATTTAGGGGTGGGGGGGTTTACGGAGCTAGGGCATTCCTGGGCAATGAAAACTTCTCTATTTAAGATATATCTTACTATAACGAATCTCTTTACGAATTTTCCTTTTTCTTGTTTTGACATGGAGGGTTTGAGAGGAAAGGGGAGATGGGAGGCAAAAGAGGATTTGTGTGGCCCTTTTTAGGTTTAATGTAGAAAACAACGCTAGGAACATGTTCAGAAGAAGGATAGCTTTCAAATGATGTGCTGTTTCATAAGCTTTGACCAAAAAATGAAAGACCTCATTTGGCCTACCTCTAGACTACCATCACCTCTGTAATAGTAAAGATAAAATATAATTGAATATAGTCATGCGACACCTCATTTGAAAACTCCTGATATAAATATTTGAAATATCCAAGTCTTATCCAATAGTTTTTTATCCAAATTTAAATTTGCCATGTACTTCTTTGGGAGCTACTTATATTTAGGGTAGGATGGTTTATGGAGCTAGGACATTCCTAAGCAAGGAAAACTTCTCCATTTAAGATGGATGTTACTATAACAAATCCTTTTACGAACTTTCATTTTCCTTGTTTTGACATGGAGGGTTTGAAAGGAAAGGGGAGATGGGAGGCGTAAGAGGATTTGTGTGTGACCCTTTTAGGTTTAATTTAGGAAACAACGCTAGGAACATGTTCAGAAGAAGGGTAGCTTTCAAATGATGTGCTGTTTCATAAGCTTTGACAAAAATGAAAGACCTCATTTGGCCTACCTCTAGACTACCTCTGTAACAGTAAAGATAAAATATAATTGAATATAGTCATGAGACACCTCATTTGAAAGCTCCTGATATACAGATTTTAAATATACAAGTCTTATCCAATAGCTTTTGAACCAAATTTAAATTTGCCATGTTTTTTCTTCGGGAGGTACTTATATTTAGGGGTGGGGGGTTTATAGAGCTAGGGCATTCCTAGGCAAGGAAAACTTCTCCATTTGAGATGTATGTTACTACAACAAATCCTTTTATGAACTTTCATTTTTCTTGTTTTGACATGGAGGGTTTGAGAGTAAAGGGGAGAAGGGAGGCAAAAGAGGATTTGTGTGTCCTTTTAGGTTTAATGAAGAAAACAACGCTAGGAACATGTTCAGAAGAAGGGTAGCGTTCAAATGTTGTGCTTTTTGATAAGCTTTGACAAAAAGCAAAAAAACCTCATTTTGGTATACCTCTAGACTACCTCCATAACAAATAAAAAATAAAACATAATTCAGTATAGTCATGCGACACCTCATTTGAAAGCTCCTGACATAAAGATTTTAAATATCTATGTCTTATGCAATAGTTTTTGAACCAAATTTGAATTTGCCATGTTTTTCTTTGGGAGGTACTTATATTCAGGGGTAGGATGGTTTATGGAGCTAGGACATTCCTAGGCAAGGAAACTTCTCCGTTTAAGATGTATGTTACTATAACAAATCCTTTTACGAACTTTCATTTTTCTTGTTTTGACATGAAGGGTTTGAGAGGAAAGGGGAGATGGGAGGCAAAAGAGGATTTGTGTGGCCTTTTTAGGTTTAATGTAGAAAACAACGCTAGGAACATGTTCAGAAGAAGGATAGCTTTAAAATGATGTGCCGTTTGATAAGCTTTGACAAAAAATGAAACACCTCATTTGGTCTACCTCTAGACTACCTCTGTAACAGTGAAGATAAAATATAATTGAATATAGTCATGCGACACCTCATTTGAAAGCTCCTGATATAAAGATTTTAAATATCCAAGTCTTATCCAATAGTTTTTGAACCAAATTTAAATTTGCCATGTTTTTCTTTGGGAGGTACTTATATTTAGGGGTGGGGATTTACGGAGCTAGGGCATTCCTGGGCAATGAAAACTTCTCTATTTAAGATATATCTTACTATAATGAATCTCTTTACGAATTTTCATTTTTCTTGTTTTGACATGGAGGGTTTGAGAGGAAAGGGGAGATGGGAGGCAAAAGAGGATTTGTGCGGCCCTTTTAGATTTGTTTCAGAAAAAAACACTAGAAACATGTTAGAAGAAGGGTAGCTTTCAAATGATGTGCTGTTTGATAAGCTTTGACAAAAAACCAAAAACCCTCATTTGGTCTACCTCTAGACTACCTCCATAACGATAAAAAATAAAATATATATTGAATATAGTCATGCGACAACCTCATTTGAAAGCTCCTGACATAAAGATTTTAAATATCTATGTCTTATGCAATAGTTTTTGAACCAAATTTGAATTTGCCATGTTTTTCTTTGGGAGGTACTGATATTCAGGGGTAGGATGGTTTATGGAGCTAGGACATTCCTAGGCAAGGAAAACTTCTCCATTTAAGATGGATGTTACTATAGCAAATCCTTTTACGAACTTTCATTTTTCTTGTTTTGACATGGAGGGTTTGAGAAGAAAGGGGAGATGGGAGGCAAAACAGGATTTGTGTGGCCCTTTTAGGTTTAATGTAGAAAACAACGCTAGGAACATGTTCAGAAGAAGGATAGCTTTCAAATGATGTGCTGTTTTCATAAGCTTTGACAAAAAAATGAAAGACTCATTTGGCCTACCTCTAGACTACCTCTGTAATAGTAAAGATAAAATATAATTGAATATAGTCATGCGACACCTCATTTGAAAACTCCTGATATAAAGATTTTAAATATCCAAGTCTTATCCAATAGTTTTTGAACCAAATTTAAATTTGCCATGTTTTTCTTCGGGAGGTACTTATATTTAGGGGTAGGATGGTTTATGGAGCTAGGACATTCCTAGGCAAGGAAAACTTATCCATTTAAGATGGATGTTACTATAACAAATCCTTTTACGAACTTTCATTTTTCTTGTTTTGACATGGAGGGTTTGAAAGGAAAGGGGAGATGGGAGGCAAAAGAGGATTTGTGTGGCCCTTTTAGGTTTAATTTAGAAAACAACGCTAGGAACATGTTCAGAAGAAGGGTAGCTTTCAAATGATGTGTGCTGTTTCATAAGCTTTGACAAAAAATGAAAGACCTCATTTGGCCTACCTCAAGACTACCTCTGTAACAGTAAAGATAAAATATAATTGAATATAGTCAGGAGACACCTCATTTGAAAGCTCCTGATATACAGATTTTAAATATTCAAGTCTTATCCAATAGTTTTTGAACCAAATTTAAATTTGCCATGTTTTTCTTCGGGAGGTACTTATCTTTAGGGGTGGGGGGTTTATGGAGCTAGGGCATTCCTAGGCAAGGAAAACTTCTCCATTTGAGATGTATGTTACTACAACAAATCCTTTTATGAACTTTCATTTTTCTTGTTTTGACATGGAGGGTTTGAGAGGAAAGGGGAGATGGGAGGCAAAAGAGGATTTGTGTGGCCCTTTTAGGTTTAATGTAGAAAACAACGCTAGGAACATGTTCAGAAGAAGGATAGCTTTCAAATGATGTGCTGTTTCATAAGCTTTGACAAAAAATGAAAGACCTCATTTGGCCTACCTCTGTAACAGAAAAGATAAAATATAATTGAATATAGTCATGCGACACCTCATTTGAAAACTCCTGATATAAAGATTTTAAATATCCAAGTTTATCCAATAGTTTTTAAACCCATTTAAATTTGCCATGTTTTTCTTTGGGAGGTACTTATATTTAGGGGTGGGGGGTTTATGGAGCTAGGAAATTCCTAGGCAAGGAAAACTTCTCTATTTAAGATATATCTTACTATAACGAATCTCTTTACGAATTTTCATTTTTTCTTGTTTTGACATGGAGGGTTTTGAGAGGAAAGGGGAGACGGGAGGCAAAAGAGGATTCGTGCGGCCCTTTTAGATTTGTTTCAGAAAACGACACTTGAAACACGTTCAGAAGAAGGGTAGCTTTCAAATGATGTGCTGTTTGATAAGCTTTAACAAAAAGCAAAAACCTCATTTGGTCTACCTCTAGACTACCTCCATAACGAAAAAAAATAAAATAATTGAATATAGTCATGCGACACCTCATTTGAAAGCTCCTGACATAAGATTTTAAATATCTAAGTCTTATGCAATAGTTTTCGAACCAAATTTAAATTTGCCATGTTTTTCTTTGGGAGGTACTTATATTCAGGGGTAGGGTGGTTTATGGAGCTAGGACATTCCTAGGCAAGGAAAACTTCTCCATTTAAGATGTATGTTACTATAAACAAATCTTTTTACGAACTTTCAGTTTTCTTGTTTTGACCTGGAGGGTTTGAGAGGAAAGGGGAGATCGGAGGCAAAAGAGGATATATGTGGCCCTTTTAGGTTTAATGTAGAAAACAACGCTAGGAACATGTTGAGAAGAAGGATAGCTTTCAAATGATGTGCTGTTTCATAAGCTTTGACAAAAAATGAAAGACCTCATTTGGGCTACCTCTAGACTACCTCTGTAACAGTAAAGATAAAATATAATTGAATATAGTAATGCGACACCTCATTTGAAAGCTCCTGACATAAAGATTTTAAATATCCAAGTTTTTATCCAATAGTTTTTTGAACCAAATTTAAATTTGTCATGTTTTTCTTTGGGAGGTACTTATATTCAGGGGTAGGGGGTTTATGGAGCTAGGACATTCCTAGGCAATGAAAACTTCTCCACTTAAGATATATCTTACTATAAAAAATCTCTTTACGAATTTTCATTTTTACTTGTTTTGACAAGGAGGGTTTTGGGAGGAAAGGGGAGATGGGAGACAAAGGAGGATTTATGGGGCCGTTTTAGGTTTGATGTAGAAATAACCTTTGAAAACATGTTTAGAAGAAAAGATAGCTTTCAAATGATGTGCTGTTTCATAAGCTTTGACAAAAAATGAAAGACCTCATTTGGGCTACCTCTATACTACCTCTGTAACAGTAAAGATAAAATATAATTGAATATAGTAATGCGACACCTCATTTGAAAGCTCCTGACATAAAGATTTTAAATATCCAAGTTTTATCCAATAGTTTTTGAACCAAATTTAAATTTGTCATGTTTTTCTTGGGAGGTACTTATATTCAGGGGTAGGGGGTTTATGGAGCCAGGACATTCCTAGGCAATGAAAACTTCTCCATTTAAGATATATCTTACTATAAAAAATCTCTTTACGAATTTTCATTTTACTTGTTTTGACAAGGAGGGTTTGGGAGGAAAGGGGAGATGGATGCAAAAGAGGATTTATGGGGCCGTTTAGGTTTGATGTAGAAAATAACCTTTGAAACATGTTTAGAAGAAAGATAGCTTTCAAATGATGTGCTGATTGATAGCTTTTGAATAAAAAATGAAGCAACAAAATTTGTTTGCCTCTACCTCAATAGGCCTAACAGTTAAAATAATAATTTTTTTTTTAATATAGTCATGTAACACCTCATTTAAATGCTCCTAACAAAGGAATTCCAAATAACAATGAAAAATTCTGTTCTGTCAAAAAAAATATTTCAGTCATTAATTTTAAGTTCACGCTTATATTTGTACTTTTAAGTAAAATATCAAAAACAGCAAAAAATTCAAAAAATTGGTATCAGTTGAGAGCTGTAAGTTTCAGAAAGCATTAGAATACGTTGTGTAACAGACTTTATAAACGTGACGTTTTAAGGAATGTCTGAAAAGGGGAAGAAAAGATTTAACTGTAGGATATAAAATCTTTTGCTTCAAGTTTTCAATGTTTCTGTGAGGCAGGTGACTAGAATGACATTTCATAAGTTTGAAGGATAAATTTTGAAAATCGATTTTGTGCTCTGGAAGAAATGAACATTCAACCTGGCCCCCAAGGGGGTCATGGTGCAGGTGGAAGTGGTACAGGTCAAGGACAATCATTTTTGCAAATGACCCCAGAGTTTTATGGAGCTAATAATAATGCAAGTCAGAACCAAATGATAGTTCCATGGTCCCATGATGTGCCAGTAAGCTGGCAACCAGGTTCATATAACCCAATGCATTTTATGGTCAACAACAAATTGTCCAGCAGGTGCAAAGAGCACCAGTTCAGTTAGTGGGAAGTGGTTTTTATCCACCAAATTATAATGTGCCAGGGATACAGCCCATTCCTTTAGCTAATAGGTACTCTGTGTTAAGTGAGGAAGGAAGTTACCCAGCATTACCATCTGAGAGTGATGAAGATATGAGACCTGTCAACCCTTGTGTAGTAGAAGGGTTGATTCAGAAGACCTGCAAATGCCAAAACTGGGACTGAACCCCAGCCTAGGACGTAAAGGAGAGACATTTCTCCAAATAGTGAAATTGCCCCACAACAAGCTAAGAGGCAAATGCACACCAAAACCAATCAATACCATCTCAGAAAGTGTCCTTTAAAAATCAAACCATTGATATACCACAGACCGAATTATTATCTTCAATGATTGATGTTACAGTAAGTGATGAAAATAACAACTGCCTGATGACTACCAAAAAGTGAAATCTCTGAAAGAAGTACTGAAATCTAGAAAATTTGAATTTGAAGTAAACAGAGTAAGAGACAAAATGACAGTATACCTCATGGATGAAGAATCATCAAAAATTGTCCAACAAATGAACATTGTTGCTGGAGTGAATGTTACTGGAAGTGTTAAGCAGAGATTAAGCCGAGGGATCATAAAAGGAGTCCAACTAAGCATGACAGATGAAGAGATTTTAGAGTGTATGGAGTCACCTATTAAAGTAAAAGAAGTTCACCGGCAAAAATGGTACAACAAAGAAACAAAAAAGCTATCTGACATTTACGCAATAATGATGGTTTTTTGAAGGTAATTGTCTTCCCCCAAGTGTGTGGTTTTGTGGAAGAAAAAGAGAAGTCCAGGTGTATAACAGGAGATTATTACAGTGCCATAAGTGTCAAAAATATGGCCATAAACAGGATGTTTGTAGAGCTAAAGCTCATACATGCCTAAGATGCTCAGGAAAATCATTCATCTGATATGTGCCATCTCAAAAACACTGTAGTACCTCAAGGCCCAAATCATATATATGTGCCAATTGCAAAGGCAATCATTCTTCTACATCATTTGCTTGCCCTTTTAGAATCCAGAATAGAGAAATCCTACAAGTGGCAGAGAAATACCACATGGGTTTTAAGAGAGCCCAAGTAACCTATAGAAGCTATGCAGATGTGGCAAACAAAAACTTACTGTGAGTACCCCTTATTTCAATCAACTTCATAATGAAATTACAATAAATATGAAGCAAGAAATTGAACAGAAGGCAGCAAAATCCCTAATAATTGGATTACTTCTAAGACCAGAAATGCTTAAATTGAGTGAACTATCATTAATAGAACGTATAAGTAAATTATGTACCCTTGTGCATGAATTGCAGCTTGGACAGCTAAACAAGATGAAATTAAAAGTGTTTGTTTAATTAATGAGACAGCAGCACAACAATATGGACCTTAAAATATTATCATGGAACTCACAATCAGTGAGGAATGAGAAGAAAGATCTTGTTGTTGAATTTTGTCATAAAAATTGTATTGATGTCTTATGTCTCCAAGAACCTGGCTAAAACCCTATATAAATATGAGTTTCCAGGGATACAATATTTTGAGGAAAGACAGAATTGAATCAGGAAGAGGCGGGGTGTTGATAGGTATTAGCAAAAAATACCACTACACCGAAGTGCATATTGAATTAGGTGACATTATGAAGAGTATGTTGAAATAGTTGGATGCAAGCTCCATTTGGGAAATGGCAAAATCCTCAATGTTATAAATGTTTACAAACTCGAATGGGAATAATAAAGACATTGGTGGCATTATAAATGAACTACTTGATAAAATACCAAATGCAGAACAGGTGGTTCTAATAGGGGATTTTAATGCCCATAGTAAAGTCTGGTGTAATTGTGATTTTATTAATGCTTCAGGTAAAAGCCTTGAAGATATGTTACTGGAAAATAATATATGCTAATTACACCAAAGGGCTTCAACCCGAAAAAATCCTATCACAGGAGTTTCCACCACTATAGACTTGACTTTCACTAGCCCAGATCTAGTGGCATCAGCAACTTTGTCAACCTTAGTAAATACATCTTTGTTTAGTGACCATGCCCCAATTTTATTAAATGTTTGTGATGGTCGGTTTGAGATTTCTGATAAATTTGAGACGAACAAGATTACTAAGTTTCAAATCAAGAAGGCAGATTGGAGAAAGTTTAAAGAACTTCTTGAACAAAAAGACATTTTGGCTGTAGTAGAAAGGGAGCAACATGTTGATGACAAGTGAAGGTTTTCCAGGACAGCATAATTGAAGCAGCAACAAAATCTGTTCCACTGAAGGCCAAATATAAGGGACAAAGGAATCATGTATATGGTGGAACAAAGATTGTGATTGCAGCTAAACAGAAATATCTAAGAAGAAAAAATGAGTATGAACAAGCAACAAACAATATACAACTATATTGAGGTGAAAAGAGCGTATGCAGCATTTAAGAGAGCGATTTCACAAGCCAAGAAAAAGAGCTGGGAAGAGTTTATTGAAAATTTAGATTTCCGGAAACCAGTAAGTAAGGTCTATGTTTTCATCAAACAAATGCAAAGCAAACCCCCACCCAGAAAATCCAACCCCCCTGTAGTGTACAATAATCAGTTACTAGTGACAGATCAAGATAAGGCGAATGCAAGTGCTAATTATCTAAATAAGACCATAGGAAATACTGATCCAAATGCTACAGAAGTGGCCAGAATGACAGCTAAGTTAAAAGAATGGCAAATCAGGATTTGCAGAGCCCTTATAATCAGCCATTTACTAATGTTGAAATTGACAGTGTAATAAGAAATCTCCTATTACCTCACCAGGGGAAAGATATGATTTATCCACAGTTTTGTTCAAGCTTTGCCAAAGCAGTGGATTATGGTGTTGCTTTCCATCATCAATTTGGCTTGGAATGATGGATATTTTCCAAGTGCATGGAAAAGGGGCCAAGCAATTATGATCCCAATACCAGGAAAGGACAATTCAAAACTGGAAGACCAGCGGTTCATAACTTTGCTCCCAGTTTTAGGGAAAGTATATGAACGACTTGTTAAGAAAAGACTTAACTACGAAGTAGAAAAAAGGGGCGGTCTTAAAGATATAACAATGCGGCTTCAGGAAAAACAAAAGTACCATAGAAATTTGCTTTGCTTAAACAGGATGCTTTATATGCTCTCCAGAATGGACTTGGTAATGATTGTAGTTTTCCTTGACGTCAAGGGCGGCGTTTGATACATTGTACATAGACAAATATTGTCAGGAATAATTGAGGCTGGAATTAGAGGTAGAATGTTGCTGCTAAGTAAAAATTATCTTGAAGACCGAGTAGTGACAGTGAGAGTAGGAAATACAATGTCAACAGCCCTAGTAAGAGGAGGAAGGGGAGTACCTCAAGGTCAGCCTTAGGACCTGATTTTTACAATATGGGAGAGTATAATATCCCTATTGGAGAAGGAGATTCAAACGCGGGAATTTTCGCTGATGATAACACTTTGTGGGTTACGGCAAGGACATTGGAAAGAGGAATCAAAGCTATTTCAGAAGTATTAGTGCAAGTTGAAAACTGGGCGACTGATATTGATCTCAAATTTTCAACACATAAAACAAAAGCCATGTTAATAACTCGGAAGAAAATGAAAGTTTACCCCAATAATTAGATTTTATGGCCAGCACATTGAGTTTGTGAGTGAAACAAAGTTCCTGGGTGTGAATATAGAGAAAAACTTGAATTGGAAACCACATATTGAAATGACCAAGGCTGCTTGCGTTAAAAGGCTGAATCTTATGAAGATGCTTACAACTGTTAGCTGGGGGCAAAAACCCAGTTTATGATGGAGTTTTATATAAAATATATTAGGTCTAAGATAGAATATGCTTCCGTGATTTATTCCTCAGGCAGTGACACAACCCTAGCAAAGTTGAATCCCGTACAGAATGCAGCTATACGCATTGCCCTTTGCAGCTAGAAAGACTACCCCTATTGTGTTTTTAATGTCAGAGTCAGGACTTGAAAGCCTGAAAACCAGGAGAAAGGTAAATGTCCTGAAATATATCAAAAAATTGTGGACAGCAGATAATACAAACCCAGTTAGATCAAGAATAGTTAAACCAGGAAAAATTGTTACATCAAATAAGTTTAAAAAGAGAAACCAGGAAAATATCTTTGAAATGTCTTGCCGTATCAGTGAACAGTTTGGAGTGACACTAAAAATGACAGATATGTTAAAAGTTCCAGAAATTGCATTACCTGCTCCTTGGGAGACAATTAAGCTACATTGCAATCTTAAGTTTGAAACGAATGGATACCATGATTCCAGGATAAACTTTAAATTAATGATGGCAGAGAAATACAGGGGATTCCTTGATATTTATACAACCGGATCTAAGAAAAGTAACCCAATTTCTGCAGTAGGGCCTTTGTCATTCCATTGATACAAGTGTCAAAGTCATTTAAACTGCATTCAGAGGCAACAATCTTCCAGGCTGAAGTAATAGCCATAAAAGAAAGCAATTGTATTTGCCAAAGAAAATCTTAGCAACCAAAGAAACATTGTATTGTTGTCAGATTCAAAAAGTGCATTGGAGGCACTCGCCAATTTTGATCATAATGGGAAAATTTCAAGAGAAGTTGTATTGTGCTACACGGAAATAGTATCATTAATGTCAACAGCAAACATATGTCTTCAGTGGATCCCAGCCCATGTTCAGATTTTGGGGAATGAGAGTGCCGACACAGCTGCTAAAATGGCATGCGAAACAATAAATGTATTTACTAGTGGTCCAACTCCTAGATCTGCAATGCAATTAGATCAATTGATACAATCAGTAAGAACGTATGATTTTGAGGATAGCAGAAATCAATCAGGAAATTGGTTTGTTACCCGAAAAGTAGCAAGAAAGTTTGAGAGGCATGTGTACCAAGGATTAAGTAGGAAAGAGGGAAGATTAGCATTTCGTCTTAGATCAGGCCATGCAGATACAAAATTATACAGGGCAAAGTTTTATGGAGAGTCAAGTAACTGTGAGTTTTGTGACAAAGAAGAAAGTCTGGTACATCTTCTTATAGATTGTGATAAGTACACTCTCCAAAGACAGCATATCAAGGCCTTTTTTCATGAAAGAAGAAAACAGTTGAGTGTAAATTTGATTTTGGGAGGATTTGCAAATGATAGTGACAATATACAAATCCTAAAGCTGGTTGTACAGTTTATAACTGCCATTGGGAGAGATAGGACAATGTGATGGGAAGAATAATTATGATTAATTAATGTGACAGAGCAGATTATTGATGATTGACTAACTAAAGTGGGATCCAAATTTATTGAAAGAAGACCCAAGTGACCGAGCAGTCAAGAGGGGTCTTTAATTCGTTCATCATCATCATCATCGCTGTAAGTTTCAGCAGTTTTTTTTTAAGGATAATTTTTATTTTCAGATCTATAGGGTAAGCAATTTTAGGTCAGGGAGATAAACACGGAGATGGGAGCCAGGAGATAACTTCATCCTGGTATAAATAAGAGACAACCATGACAGTAGCTCTGTAGCCCACAGAGTGAAGCAAAAAGAAGAGGGCTAAATAGTACCAACTGAATAGCCCGCCTGCTGTGAATTAGAAGAAGAAGATAATGGATGAGTTAGATTATATGATTATTGACTTTGTTAAGGCAAGGCCTTTTTTATTCAACCCAAAGGACAAAAACAAAACCATGAAGACAAATGCTTGGGAGTCATTTTCCAAGTATTCAAGGAAGAAAAAGGCAGAGTGGATTTAGGTAAGCATGGCAGGTTAAAGTATGCCTTGGCCAGCAATTTTCTTCCCATTTGTGTGATTAATCTAAATTAAATATTATTAAAGGTGACCAAGACAATGTATTATGTATAGACTAGTCTAAAAAATAGGATGCAACATTGCCTTTCTTTGTTATTATTTCACACTTTCTTTGTTATTATTTCAGACAGTAGAAAGTGACTGAATTTTCTATAGCCAAGTGATTAAAACCCCTTGGAAGTAGCTCAACTGCTAAATTTGAAGAATAGCAGCTCTCCAAAAGGAGCTATACTACAGATTAAATAATGGGTAGAACCACAAGATAATTTATTAGGCTAGGCTATATAGCCTAGCCTAGCTGTATGCATCAATCAGGGACAAGAGAGATGCTTTGTCAAGGTAACAACTGTAACTGTGATAAGGAGCATAAACAAGGAATTAATGGTAAATATATACCAAATCATATTATTGAGTTAGGAATAAAGTGAATAGGCCTACACCATTCAATGCCTTTTTTAATGCTGATTATGAATATAATAATCATTTCTATCAGAAATGAATTTTAGCCCCCCCCCCCTATATATGCCAATTCAGGGTAGGGTAAGACACCCAGTAGTTGGCCACCTGCCTATTCTCGGACAGAATGTAACTAACAGGGAACCTACATCTAGACACCTGCCTATTCTCGGACAGAAAATACTGTTTTCGTCTTCTAAAAACTTTCTAAGCACATTAGCCTAGAGGTAGGTTCCCTGTTAGTTACATTCTGTCTGAGAATAGGCAGGTGGCCGACTACTGGGTGTCTTACCCTATATATTTCTACATTAGGGGGTGGGGGTAAAGTTTAAACTTACCTCCCATTTACATCAGAACCAAAATTTGCCACCACCCCCCCCCCTAATGTAGAAATATATACCCTGAATTGTCATATATAGGGGGGGGGCTGAAATTCATTTCTGATAGAAATGATTATTATATTTGTAATCAGCATAAAAAAGGTATCCAATGGTGTACCAAAGGTATAATTCCTAACTCAATAATATGATTTGGTATATATTTACCAAATCAACTGCTACTAATTTTATTTTATGTTAGTTTATCTGCAGCCTAGTGCTATATATGGGAGGTATATAGCCTAGGGTTTTATATGGGACTCTGAGGGGGGGATTGTTGTAAAAATGATTTTGTCCATTAAATTAGCTTTCTCTCTGCTTTCTAGCATGTTTCTTTCTTTAGAGCTGCAATTTTACTACCCTAGTTAAATATTTGTTGAAATTGTCTAAAGTTCACCATAGAAAAATTTACTTGATGAACTTCCTTTACTTGTCAAGGTTAAGTAGATAAGCTATGCATAAGAAAAATGAAAACTTCAGACATTTAAGTTTGAGCTGATTACTGAAAGTTTCCTTCACCTGGATCAAGTGCTCTCTTTGAAGTATAAAAGAAAGTAAGTCCAGAGAAAGATTGATTAGGATTTGTTGTCCTAATTTCTTAAAAATGTTAGGTAAAATTGTTCAAAGATTCCCATGGAGTTCAAGCACTATAATAATAAAAAAGTTGCTAGTCCCTTCCTCCCCACTGAGGCCAGATATAGCCCAAGGCTATATGCAAGACTTCCATATTTTTTATAGTTAAATTAATTTTTTGCTTATATCTCATCTAGTCTGATCATAATACCAAATAAGGCTAATATGACAAATGCACTAAATCAGCTTAGTGTTTTGCCATCACAGGGCAAGGGGTGATTGCATTAACAATAATAGAAATAGTATATTTGGAATCAGCATTAAATGACACCTGACACAACAACTTCTCATGTTGTTGGGCAATTTCTAAACATGATATTCCAACAGCTCATATGGCTTAATTGAGGAGACACAGCTATGGTATTTGACCTTAACTCATCTCCTCTAGGCCTATAAATTTCCTATTAAAAGAGATGTTAAAAAATTAAAGATGCTGAAAAATTAAAAGAGATGTTAAATTTGATGTATATGCTAGTTCCAATTCTGATTACAGTCTTGCCAAATCCTTTGGTCTGAATGCTCAGAAATGTATCATTTTCCTTTGCAATATTTTGACAAATCAATATTTACAAATAAATGCAAAAACAATATTTACTAGTGCTCAAAACAATATTTTACTTGATGATGTGTATAATAATAAATGCATGGGTGGTTTCTATGGCTGTAAAAATATGTCTGAATGTAAGTTTTGTTTTTTCTATTAAGCTCCTTTTCAAAGGCAATGATGTCCAGTGGCTATAAATTTTCTTTATTTTTGCTGTGCCTTCTGTTTTTTTTTTTTTATACCAATATGGATTATTTGTTCCAAGAGGTGTCATGGACAAAAATCTTAGTACTAAGCTAGAAATGCTTTTCTCTCACAATGCTAGCCCATTAACTAAAAAACGAATTAAAGAGTTTGGATTTTGGGATGTAAAGCTTTTGTCCCTGATATTTGTAGATGTTGACTTGCAAAGGCGGTGGACTTCCATAAGGGAAAAATTTTGGCAGGATGCAAAAAAAATGACCCTACCAAGTGGTTCTTCAGCACCAACCTTGAAAAAACAAGATTTGAAGTTTTTAGATGCAATGGAGTTTTTGAAGGATTTTGTTGTGGAGAGAAATAGGAAAACTTTTGGTGTGTACATAAATCTTCTGCTCCTCTTAGCTGTTGTATATAACAACATTATAATGAATTTATACTTGCATGCTGTAACTCAGGATTTTTAAAGAATACAGAATAGCTGTACAATTTCAAAAAGTCATATGAGGCAAAGAACTTAAGAATCAAAATAGTCTAAATACACCAAAAAAGTAATATAATTCCAATTTGTTTTATTGCAACCATAATTTTGGAAGACTATGCAGCAAAGGGTTCAATTGCTACTGAACCACCATGCAACAGGACCACTGTGCAACTGAACCACCATGCAACAAGACCCTTTTCTAACTGAACGCTCATGTAGCTCAACCCCATTTAAATAAACCTCCATGTAACCCCTTGGTTAAGTTACAGGCAAAGATCAGCTGATATATGGTACATCTTTTTCATTAGATCATTTTCTTATTGGATTTCAGTGTAAAGCATAGTTAAGCGTAATTTTCTGAAATCACCAATCTGAGCTATTAATAGATCAGACCCAAGTGAAAAGAAATAAAAAATTATTGTAGAATTAAAGGTTAAATTTAATAATTGAAACCCATACCAATTACTTTATATCATTCAAAAGCTAAAACATTCATTTTGCATCATATTAACAACATCTTCAATTTGAAACAGATATTTCAATGAATTAAGAACTGTAAGATCTGCTAATGACATAAAATACAATAAACAATGATGTAAAAATGAAAACAAAATAAGCTAGATATATCTACCCCTGAAAGTGCCCTTGGGGTTTGTTTTTGGTGTAGGCGCTTGTTTGTTATTCTAAGGAGAAACTTAAAACTATTTGTAAAATGTTAGCTTACTGTGTATTGATTCAGGACATTCATTCTCCAATCATAGTGTTTTGAGATATTTATTCCTTCAAGACAATTATTTTATTAATCCCTGACTATGAATCAAAACTGACTTGTTATGTATTTTTGTACAGTTGGAGGTGAGGAGGGCATTTGATATCAGTTAGACAACCATACTTAGCACTGTAAAAATATATGATGGAACTTCCTTGTATGGCTGTGATATTGCAAGGTGCTTTATCTCAACCTTCATATTAAATTGTATCTATGAATCAGTTATTCTTATAGGGGTTATTTACAGCAATGTGTTGCTTTTGCTTGTTGGGCTACTTGTATCATTGTGGACTGAAGTAAAATTTATTGATCTTTCAAACAATATTGAACAAAAATACTTTAGAATATTAATTTGATGCTGTGTTGGGGTACAAGGGCACATGTGGTATTGAAGATGTGTTGTGTTTTTCTTAACAAGCTTTGGCCCTTAAAAGTGATACAAAACTTTCACAACCCTTCCCAAAGTTTTTATATGATGGAAAACATATGAAACATGACTGTTTCATATGAAAACAATCATGTTTTTTTTCTATGTGGTGGAAAAATTCCATAGAAGGCTTAATGACTTTGCTAAGAAGATTTTTTTTTTGCATTTAATACTACTAATTGTAACTAAGTGTAATTTCAGAATTATCAAACATTATTACATAGGACTTATGTAAATCATTTGGGAAATTAATGTAATTTGATTTTGACACTTAAGTTGCAAAAAGCCTGGTAGCATAAATATTATATTGAATTTTAGGTTACAATAATAAGGCAAAATTCACCCCATATTTCAACTCATATAATTCTGAAAGTTTGTAATATCTAGAGTTACTTTTAGTTTAGCCTTGTAAATTAGATCTGCTGCTTAAATTTTGTCAAACATAAGTAAAAATTTCTAATTTTATAAATAAATAAACTGTCAAAGCAACAAAATTTATTCAAAACAGCTTTTTTTTTCCAAGAGAATCTAGTCAAAGAAGTTTTTTCATTTATTTGTGTTTTTAGGTAACTGTGTATCTTCTTTACCTGTTTTGGGAGTCAATGAGATAGATGTAACTAACTTGGAGACAAATTATACAGAGGAAATTTGTGCAGATGAATTTGTTGAAGAGGATCTGAGCAGAATTTTACATAGTGCCACTCCTTCTGCTGATGAATTAATTCTAACCCCTTCTGCTGATGAATTAATTCAAACTCCTGAGATTTCTGTTGGTGTGTTTTGTTTTCTATTTGATACTAATCATATTGAAATAAATATAAGAGGTATTCACATATATAGATATACATTATAGATTTATTACCAGGCCAACCTGTATGGAAATATAAAATATTACAACTAAACACATTTATAAAAGATTAATGATGCACAAATATATGTAAAACAATATAGTTGCTAAAAATTCACACTCTTAGAAGAATTTAATCTTAGGCTTGTGTCTTTAAGAGTATAATATAAAATATATTTTGTTTTGTTTAATATTATTTGTATTAAGCTGAACATGTTTCTAATTGCATTTGTGCATGTGTATGTGTTACTTTCAACAGCGCATGCTTGCATGCTGGCGCAGCTCGCAAAGGGCAACACGATATGCTTGCCTCACTTGTCTATCCTGGAGCTTCTGAATGTCAAACACGTTCACAGTCTCTTTGTGCTCAGTAATTGCCTTGGTAACCGCGCATGCTGGCTTTCGGAAGTCACCAGTGATCTCTTTGGTTATTCAATATACCTTTCTACTGTTGTCTTTGCTGGCAGCCACTTCAGCTTTGGCTGCTTTTGTCTCCAAAAAGCGACGTATATTATTCCTTTTGGACTGCTTTACAGCTTTGTGGATTTGTTTATATTGGGCCTTGAGTTGGTCTTTGTAGGGAGGGATGACGTTACTATTGCAGCTGTCTAGCTGGATCTTTATTTCTTTTGTCTTTTTCATGAGTTTCCACGAGCCATCGCTGATCCACTATTCACTCTTTTTTTTCGCATAAACAACTGACTATTTAGCAGCTCTCCTTACACACTCCACAGTTAAATTCCACTTCTCATCTACTAGAACACCGGTTTCATCGCATGTCAGGTTTACAAACTTGTTAGAAAGGGGAACACAATATGCTTGCCTCACTTGTCTATCCTGGAGCTTCTGAATAACAAACACTTTCACAGTCTCTTTGTGCTTGGTAATAGCCTTTAATTTTAGTTTAAAACTAGCAATCACTAGTTGGTGGTCCGAGTATGCATCAGCCCCACGAAAAGTACAAACATCTTCCAGATAGTGTCTGTGACGTTTTCTAATAAGAGCATGGTCAATTTGGCTCCGTGTAGTCCCATCAGGTGAAGTCCATGTATAGTTGTGAACATTACGATCAGGGAACCATGATCCTCCAACAATTTGGCCATGGCTAGCGTTCTGAAACGCAAGGCAAAAGATTGCTTCGTTGTCAGAAAAAGTGTCCAAGGGCAGTCTGTGGTTGTCATCGGTAAAGTCAATGTGTTAGTGTTGGTGGATAGAAGGTGGGTGGAGGGGACTCTAGGATCACAAGTTAAAATCACATTAAGGAATTTGGCTAAGTATGCTGATGAAGGGCTGATACATCGTGAAAGATGCGTCTCTTTATAAATATTTTTGTGAAGATTCATATATAATTACATTTTTTCATTTTAATTTATTTGTGTTTTTTGTTGGTTTTGTTATGTTTATGTTCTGTTTTTTTTTCCTATGGCCGGATGCCTTTTTTTGGAAATACATACATACATACATTTTGACTTTCATTCTGTGCAATAATTTATTTGCTAATTGTTCGCAGTGCACTTAAAAGTTTTCCTTTCACTTACACAACTATTTTAAAATAGGAAAGATCTGTTTCTCACGTAATTCAAAATGAATGACTATGACAATGTTTCTGGTAATTGATATTTAGGCCTATGCTTAAGGCTAAAAGTGATGTAGTTGTACATGTGGGGAATTTTGGAAAGTAGTCTTGTGAATGAAATTTTCAGGTTTGTAGGCTATTCAAAGCCTAAAACATACACAGGAAGATGTTGATAAGCTACTATCTCTGCCATTTCTTTATTTCTTTGGGTTCAAAAATTTTATATGGCAAAATTCTAGTTTAGCTACTTTTTGATATCTTGGAAAGGGGTTAGGTTAGGAAAAATTACAGTAGCATTTCTCTTTCTCTGGTTTAGTTCTGAAAGTGTAATTCCTGTTATTTGAGTAGATTTTTAAGCCATATAAATATTATTTCTTTCAAAATTCAGGAATTGTATTTGTAGGTTCTTAAAATCTCATAAGTCAGAATTTAGCAAAGTTGTGAAGCTGAAAACAGTTTTGTTATACTTCATTTAAGCAGAAGATCTATTTTGCAAGGTTTCACTTCTATAACTCACATATTTTTAAAGGTCATCAAAGGTCAGGACCCTTTAGAGGGAGAAGGAGTGGAGGTGGGTACTTCAAAATATCTTCCCAGGACATACTTTAGCCTGTAGACCCATCCCTGAAAGTTTCATTTTCTTAACCTAACCCCTTTCCAAGATAGTCAAAAGTAGCTAAAGTAGAATTTTACCCAAAGATTTTTAAAGATCACCAAAGGTCAGGGCCCTCCAGAGAGAGTAACAGTAGAGGTAGTTACAAAATACCTTCCCAGGACATACTTTGGTAAATATTTAGAATTGTGGCTCCTGATAAGGAGACATGTTAAGAAAACAATTCTTACTTTAAAATATGTATAATGATCCTAGTTAACATATTATCCAATGGGAGAACCTTTATCATCAAGTCTTTGCTCTTTTTTCCTTCTTTTTCCAACTTAAAAGAAAAAAATTACAATTTTTTCCATGCTCTCAATGCAATGTGTAAATCTTTTGAAATTGCTGCTATAAATTGTTCTTATAGATAGTGTTCATCCCAGTGGATGAATAATTCACCAGGATACAGATAAAGCAGTGGCAAAAATACAAAATTTTGCTATAAATATACATATAGGGTAAGACACCCAGTAGTCGGACACTTTAATCACTTTGAAAACTTTTTGACATTTAAACTACTCTAATTACTGTATTATACCACCTAGAAACTTAATTTTTGTACCAGTAAATTCCTTGAGGATTTATTAACAAGTAGTTTACTAATTCAAATAGTTTTGCTTGTACAGCACCTCCTATTTTTGAATTTACTAACAAGTGACAATTCTGCTTAAAGTTGGACATACAAACCACTCATTGTAAATAGTTATGATGCAATATTGCTTATTCCTGTCCAGCAAACTCACTATTTTTGGCCAGTAGCAACAAAACTGGTTTTCCCAGTTTTGTTTTCTATACGCTGTAATCTCGGCCAAGGTAATTTCAAAATAGCTACAGTTTGTAAAATCACCTTTTCACAAATGAAAAATTAAATTTTTAAAGGTTTATTACAAATTTGTTATTTAAATTTGATTTTCAGAGAAGATAATTATTCAGATTGGATTATTGAGGAAAGTGATTATCCTTGTTATTCAATGAGGGCAGGTGCGAATCAAGGATTTTTTTTGTGGGGGGGGGGCAAAATAGGTTGATCAAATAAAAAAATTTAGGGGTGTAAAATAGGTTGATCTGATAAACTTGCATCAGGAGTAAGTTTAATTAACACAAACGTGAGTTTAATTAACGGCATAAATCAGGTAGTGATCCGGTAAAATTTACGAAGATCACATCCCTCCCCCCCCCCAACCAAATGAGTCTCGGGACGCCCCTGTGTACAGGGTACATTGATATATTATTCAGAAATAAATATTTTTCAGAAGTATCAAAACCGCTTACAAGAACTAAATTCTGATTCTACAAAAAAAAATATATCAAAGAAACAAGAAATGTATTGAAGATTCTCAAAAACTTTAATATATACCCCCCTCCCCGTTTTATAGCTAGTTTTGACCAAGATAATGTTTGGTGCCAACAATTCCTTAAAGCAATATTCCTATCACTCTGTTGTGTCAACTTTTAATTTGCTACTTCCAAAATAGACAAATGCTGTCAACTGCTTTAACCTGCTTAGTTAATTGCAAAATCTTGAATGAAATTTTAGTCAATGTAGTTGAGAATCTAAAAAAAAACATCTTCCTTGTGTTGTCTCTATGTGTTTGTCATCTCTATGTGCGTGTCGTCTCTAACAAAACTTGGTTTTGAATCAATTTGAGGAGAAAAAGGAGCACGGGGTGTTTATAATTTCTGAGATTAAATTGGCAGTACTGTTCTAGAATCTGGGAAACACGCGATAAGTGAAGTTTGGTTGAGGCTAATGAAATAAAACAAAATAGCATAAAAATATGCTTTTTACGGTTTTGCAAACCAGTTAGTTAGGCAAAGGCAATTTTACGGAAAATATATTCTGCTCAAACTAGGGATAGCCCAGTAAATTTACAACTTCTAATGCTTTAACAATTAATAGCCCTGTATGAAGGCTAATTCTGAGATAATTTTTTTTTTAAAGAAAATGTGGTATAATTTATTTCTTCCTAAGAACTATCCTTAACTACGATCTTCTTACCATAAAAAATGCACAACTCCCTCCCCCTCCTAATCAGGCAAAATTTAGCTACAGACTATGTAAAAGGTCAGGGAATAAAGGATTCAAATGGAAGTAACCCCAAAAATATTATCCATAAGAAAACTTATTTATCACAAACAATTGGTTAAGAAGGCCAAATAATGTTAGTGCGAAGTAAAAGAATTAGCCTAGTAAATTTTATATGATGTGTAGCCTACAGCTATCATGTCCAGGCGATGGGCTGATATAAAAATGAGACTGCGATAAGTATTATATTTGGAATATGGATGGTCACAGGGTTGGTGGGAGGGTTGGGGGTTGATCGGTTACTATATAGTAATTATGAGGTAACCAAAAGAAAGAAAAGCATAGTAGAAACAAACAATGAAAAAAATGTATCTTTGGAGGGGGTATTTTCCAAAGGTATTTTTTGCGGGGGATATTTTCCGCGGGGGTACAATCCATGGGGAGTATTTTCGGCAGAGGAGCATTTTCTGTGGGGTAAATTTTTGTGTGGGTGGGGGGAGGGATTTTCCGTTTTTTTTCTGTGGGAGGATTTTTTTAAGGGGGGGGGGGGTAAACACCTAAGTCCTTAGAAGCAGCATGAAAAACTATTTTTACAAGTCAGACAAACATTTCGTTTTTGGGAGGGGGGGGTGTTCAACTCCCCCCCCCTCCCTCTGGGTACAGCCTTGTCCAAGGAAACAAATTTGCTATTGTACAAGGAAACCAGTAACGAAAAATCTGTCAAATAGGCTATTTGCAAGAGACCGCTATAGATAAAACATTGCAAAGCTGTGGTTTCTCATGGAATTACAATGTTTAAGCAATTGTTTTTTGGTGTTTAAGGGGGGGAAGGTACCTAGGTTAGGTTACGTATTTAACCTAAGTTTTTTATTGTTTTAAAAAAGAAAGTTGTGTGACAGATTCAAACTTTAGCGTAAAGAGCGAGGCATTGAGGAGGGGACAGCCCCTTTCATATACAGAATAATTTATGTTCGTTTTAAGTTTTAATGTTGCTCCTTACTTTCAGTTAAATTTTTTATTTTATTTAATTTCTGAAGGTTTTTGAATTAATGCAGCTTAGATTTTGGCTCACCATACATGAATAATTAAAACGAAATTTGTATATTAATTTTACTTTTTTGGCTAAATGGCTTTCTCGAAATGTTGTTCTGCGTAACTTACGAATTAACTTACGTAACGAACTTCTATATTCGTATGTTTTATTACGTATATTAGGGAGTTTGCCCCCTAGTCGATACCTTGCTCTTTATGCTAAAATTCGAGTTTTGTTTGAATCACAAACCCCTGAATCACAAAAGCCGGTTAATTAGAATAGATAGCTCTTTTGAAACTACTAAAAAAAGACTCTAGTGAAAAGGGCGAGGTATTGACTAGGGGGAGAACCCCCTCATATACGTAATAATTTCTATTTGTTTTAAGTTTTAATGTTGCTCCTTACTTTAAGTTGAAAAAACAATTTTTTTTATTTAATTTCTGATCGTTTTTTAAATAATGCTGGGAAATCCGGTGCTCCCTTCATAGAAATTTCCCTTCCCCCAAGGAAATATCCTCCATGGAAGGAGGGGGCCAAGTTGCCCTCCAATTTTTGTGGTTCCTTAAAAAGGGCATTAGAACTTTTAATTTCTGTTCAAATGAGCCCTCTTACGATATTCTAGGACTACTGGATCAGTACGATCACCCCTGGGGAAATAAAAAAAAAAAAAAATTAAACACACATCTGTGATCTTTCTTCTGACCAAAAATACAAAATTCTACATTTCTGCAGATAGGAGCTTGAAACTTCCGCCACAGGTTTTTCTGATATGCTGAAGAGGGGTCCAAAGGGCATGGTATGTATAATATTTTTTTTCTCTACATTATTGGGGGGGCAACTACCCCCCTCCCCCTTGCCACCCCCAAATGATGCCTCTGGAATCAGAATGCAATTTTGATTATATATTTGCACATTAGGGGGGTGGGGGTATATACTCTGTATGTAGGTTAAGGCACCCAGTAGTCGGCCACCTGCCTATTCTCGGACAGAATCTTTGATAGGAATGAATCATCGTCCTATTCCCGGCCAAAAGTCTCTAATTCCGGCCACCTGCGATGCATTAATCACTTTAAAAACTTTTTGACATTTAAACTACTCTAATTACTGTATTATACCACCTAGAAACTTAATTTTTGTACCAGTAAATTCCTCAAGGATTTCTTAACAAGTAGGTTACTAATTCAAATAGTTTTGCTTGTACAGCGCTTCCTATTTTTAAATTTACTAAGAAGTGTTAAATCTTCTTATAGTCGGACATATAGGAATCACTGATGTATTTAGTTATTACGCAATATTGCTTTGTTCTGTTCATTGGTCAACTTGTTGGTTTAAAAGGAATCGAAATTACAGAATGCATAAATAATGTGGTTAGAAGGTAAAACCAAGAGGTATTAGAGATGCATGGTGTGACAAATTACTGCCTGAAGTTGTAAGGAGGGGAGGGCGGGTGAAAATAGGAAGTCAATTTTTTTGTATGGGGGATCTTTCAATATAAATCCCCTTTCCTTGTCCTGTATGTAGACATGGATTGTGGATTTTTTTTATTTTTTTTCTAGCTGTAACCATAGATGAATGGTGGATTTTGGAAGAGTGACCAAACGTTTAATATGGCCATTGTAGGTCTATTGGAATCAGTGACGTCAATTCATGGAAATGTAGGGAAGGGGCAAAAATGTGTTTTTTTCAAAATCAAGGGGAGAGGATATTTTCAATGGAAACTTTCTAAAAATCCGTTTTTTGTACTAAATATACTTAAAAGGGGAATTGTCTAAATCTAGGGTTGGAGTATTGACACCACTGATTGAAATATAGACCTAGGTATGGTGCATTCAAAGTCAAATTTTGTTTGAGATTGAATCCTGAAAGTTGTTTTAAAAAAACTAGTTGTTTTAAGTAGCCGGCACTTTCAAACTCTGCTATTTTTAAGACAAAAATGAAATTGTTGGATGGTCATGACATTGAAACTTCCTTTCAATAATCTTAATATAGTAATAATTAAAGAATTGAATAGAAACAGTGTAGATACACAAAGACAAGCAGAACGTAGAAATTATATAAATATTCCCTACAACAGAACTACAAAAGCAAATGCATCAAAACAATAAGATTTTTAGTCTTAAAAATTTTCAGTTTTTTAGATGTGAAACAAATTACTTTTTGTTACATTTGGGGATAAAGGTCCTTTTAAGTAGACTGTGCTGCTAAACCGTGCAGTAACTTTAGCTCCTAAGCTTTTGAAAAACTTCCTTAAGCGATATAAATAGCATGTTTGGGCCTTAACATGTCCTTTTTTGAAAAAATTAATGGTAGGGTAGGGACAATTTTTAAGATGATAAAATTAATAAGATTGATTCGGTATATTTAATTCTGTGACTTGTTTTTTAAGGTTCTGTGTTTTTAAACGGTTTAAATAGTGCCCTTGATCAAACTCACCCTTCCCCTGTTGGAAGGACGATGAGGAGACTATCACTCCCAACTTTTTCTGCATTTGAACTCATTGATCACTCTTGAGCAAGAATGAGTTGAAGATTATTTTTAAGATGATAACATTTTTTTGATGGGCAGGGACAATCTTCTCATCTCTGTCTGAAGATTTGGACATACAAACCCCTTTAAGATTTTTTAAATTTGAGCTGTATCCTTTAAGCGCCTATTAACTCTTGCCGCCTCATTAAAGTCCAAATATAGGTGATAAAAAACCTTCATGCATAAAAACTAGAGTTCAAAATATTAAGACAAGGGACGGAGGGGGGGGGGGTGGAGCTACTCAGGTTTTTGATGTTTGTACCAAAAATTATGTTTAGGTTATGTATGTAATTAGTTTGAAAAGCATATGTAAGAAATCATTTGGCAAGGAGATTTTTTGTATCCAAATCATCAAATATAAGGGGGAGAGATAAGTTTTTTTTTCGGATGGTGTCCAACAAAAAAACACTTTCAAAACCCATTAGATATTTTTAAGTATGCTATTTTAAAAATTAGAAAAAAGTTTCGGAGGTGGGGGGGGCGTCCAAAGAAAGAACGCCTCCCCCCCCTCCCTTGGATACGGCTAAAGTAAAATACAGCGCTTATTTTTGGTTAATGGGGAATGTTGAGAACCAGGGAAAAGACTTTTGGGAACTAATAAAATAGGAATATAATAATAAATATTTAATCCCTAGAATGTTTATATTCCCTAATTCATCCTTTTTGTATGAATAAAAGGGATATAAGGTGAGTCTCTAGGGAAAATACAACAACCAACACCTTTTAGCATTACCTGACAACATTCTAAAGTAGATTATAAAAGATTTAAATAAAAAAAAACGCTAATTGCGTTTACATTTTAAATCACTTTTTTTTACTTTTGATTAATTATGAGTTGAAGATTATTTTTGCCAAAAGACAAGAAATGATGCATTTAAGTCCCTTTTTTAGCCAATTCCATTAAGAATTGAAAAGCGTTAAACTCTGAGACTATATCAGAGAGCATGGTATGTTGTTCTGGTGTTAGAATCCTCCCTGATACTTTCATTTAAAATTCACAAAAACAACGACCTTTTTTTTGTTAGCTAGTCTTTTGTTGAATTTTTCAACGAAAAATTTTGTTGAATTTTTTGCCCGCCCCCCCCCCCTGGCTGAATGATACTGTGCCTTAGTTTTATATTTTTGTTCTGAGATTTCTATTATATAGCATTAAAAGTGCCAATTAGACCAGGTTTGTCCCCCCCCCCTGGAATTCAGCTTATGGGCGCCCATGGTTGAAAGCAATTCGTTTTTGGCTCTATATAGTAACCTTGAAAAAGCAGTTAGCCAAATTTGTGTAACAGTATGTTTATATATATACTTTAATTATGTTTCTAATTTGTTGCATGTAGAATTTGCCTGGAAATAAGTGTCATTTCTAGAAAATTGACCAGGAACATTGCCGTCAAACCTATCCTGACTAAAAGTGTCTTCAAGCTAAAATTAGGATCCTGGAAGTTCCATTATTAAAAATTATGTCAAGTGACGACTCGACAAGTATGGCTTTGAAACGAGCTCGCTTCAACAAGGCGAGGAATATGTGCTTGATGTTTTCTAGAACAATTGTAAAGAGCAGTTTTAGCTACCGATTTAAAGGAACATATATCACACATTCAGCTGTACGGACATAGAACAAAGCTGTATTGCAATATGCTGTATTCTTAAAAAAAAAAAAATGATTGGGTCGTAGACTTATCCTCCTATTCTTCCAAACTTTTTTCAACTGTGAAAAGAACACCCTGGGCCTTGTGACTCAGGGGTGAAAATAGGGGGTCTAATTACCTTTATAGTTCACAAAATAATAATTTTGTTTTGAAAACCTCTTTGGTTTTCTCGTTAAAACAAATTGAAACAAAACCTTTTCTCTGCCCCATCCATAGATTTTTGGTAATACCTTTTTTTGTATCTTTATTCAAAATTATATCTTATGACAGTTTAATCTGACGGTTTTACAGGATTCTGTAAAACTGTCTGACAGCTGATTATAGGATTCTGACAGCTTCTACTGGACAGTTTTAGGTATCCATTCAAGTAAGTAGGCTATTGGGTAGTTAATTTAGGTATCCATTCAAGTGAGTAGGCTATTGGGTAGTGAGTTTAGGTATCCATTCAAGTGAGTAGGCTATTGGTAGTGAGTTTAGGTATCCATTCCTATTAAATAATAGCTGTACAAACAACATGGTTCGATAACACTTTCTAGTGCTGTAATGTACGAAATGTTGAGAGTATAGAACTATTTCATGGAGGAAGTATTACAGGTTGCCAAAGATATGACTCATCTAAAGCCAATTGTATGTCCTCGAATGGGATTAAAAAGGGGTCATACAAAGCGACTTTAAAGGAGATAGTGACTTCGTGGGATGAGTAACGATTGAAGTCCTTAGCCGATTGGGGTAGAGCAAGAGAGTGTGCAGATGTTTTTTGACGTAATACCTTTTTTTTTTTCAAGACCACACTGCCTTTATATGAAGAACAAATAAACTTTCAAATGGGGATACGTCTATTATTAGACAATGAAAACAGACAGAAAAGTGGATATTTCGTACATACACAGCGATCGTCATCAGCATAAATACTAAGCAGAAACACAAATAGTTTATTACTGCTGATGAAGATCGCTGTGTATGTGGTCGAAATATCGAGAGTTATGTATCTGGTTTTACTCTCTAATAAATGGACTTATCCCTATTTTAACGTTTATTTGTTCGTGTGCAGATGTTTGGGTCTCAGGTAGCTTGGTACAGTCGTACATTTTTTATCCTTACAAATAGAAGTTCAAATAGAGATAAATCCTTTTATTAGACAGTGATAAATAATGATAAAAATTCTGGAATTTCATTGGCATATGAACAGTTTATCTGCTGATGATGGTCTTAAATAAACCCAAATTAGGATGAGTGTAGTTTTTCTAATGCCTAACGGTTATTTATTAACCCAGCTGGAAATTCAGCCTAGTTTCAAAATCACACGTGAATAAAGTGTCTGTAGATTTATTTGTAATTGATATTCCTTTCCGTTTGAAATATACAACTAGAATTGTATAAAAAGTAATGGCAGCTATAAATATTGTTCTAAAGTTTAGATTAATGTCCAATATGTATTTTTTTCTAAATTATTTTATTTATTTTTCAGCTGGCTTGAAAACATGTCTGAAAGGTGGTGCTGTTGGTTTGGCCTTAACATCAGCTTACTGTGCATATACTAGTGATAGAATTCAAATGTGTTCAAGTGAATGGCGTTAATTTTAAATAGATATTGTTAATTTTGTAGAGTTTTTTACATTAGTAACTGCATAAACCCTGGCCTTATGTTACTAAAGGTAAAAAAATATTGGTAATTATAGAGCAGGATATCTGTATTAACTTTTTGATGCGGATCCATGGAGGGAGGGCCAAGCGTCAGCTCCCATGATTTTTCGGAATAAAATATCTATTAGGTTTTTTTTTTTTTTTGGGGGGGGGGGTCGGGCCATGGAGGGAGGGCCAAGCGTCAGCTCCCATGATTTTTTGGAATAAAATATCTGTTAGGTTTTTTTTGGGGGGGGGGGAGGGTCGGGCCATGGAGGGAGGGCCAAGCGTCAGC